>VIAA01000110.1:0-170858 GCA_015776775.1 Magallana hongkongensis | reverse complement strand
ATGATCAATGTCTTGTCAATAAGGACATCATTTATAGGGAACTGTTATATAATAAATCGTCGTTTTCTTCCGTTGTAAGAGCAAAATAAACAGATTAAAACTGCGCTTAAAACTTATTTTGAATACGGCTATTCAGTGGAAGGCGAGGAGGAAGGAATTATAACCAACTTTTAACTATTATTTTGCTTCATAGCTTAGTTATATGTGTATTAATACATTTCAAGACCACAAAATTCGGGAAAATATGTACTTATTGTACCACAAATTGAAACTTATCATTAATTTATAACTGATTTTTTTATAAACCTTTCTTTAATAATATCTACTAACAGGTTGAAAAACACTTTTAAATGCCTTCAATTTTTAAAATAAACAGGCGATCATGAGTATTATATAAGAATACCTTGATTAAGGATAAAACAAAGATTTGTTGATTAGTTATTTTTCTAGTATAATTATTCATGATCCAGACAAATAAACGTTTACTATTATACCAGAAAAACAAAACACCACAGATCATATATTCTGTTTTTGTTACACTTGTCTTATTAGATTTATCAAAATTTGAACAGTTTTTTGACATTTTGAATTAGTTGTAGCTATGAATGATCCTACATCTCCCTGTATCATGTTCATCCGGTCCTTCCTCATGGTCCTGACGTACATCGGTACGTTAATTTTACCAGTCTGCTTCCCTTCCCGGTAGAGAGCGTCTAACGCAATGTACGTCCCAGTTCTGCCTACTCCCGCACTAAAAATTATATAATTACATTTTATTGTTTGTAATTTTCATTGAAAGATGTTTTCTTAAATCAGATTTATTCCTGTAACAAATTACATTCCTTATAAGGATCTACCTCCTTTTTTTGTATCAATGAAATAAGAAATATTTTCACATTGTTGGTACAGAAATTTATAATGAGTTTCATTTATAGCCCTGAATTTAAAGGTGTTTAAAACTGTTTTAGTTTTATACCGAATTGTTTACTATTATTTAAAGTACTCAAAAAGGTGTAAAGTATTTCATTTGAATGTGTCACCCGTGTACCTGCAGTGTACTACTGTGTACTTTCCAGCTGAGTTAGCAGTGGCTCTGATAACGTGACGATGGAACACGACCAGACCGAGGGGATCGGCTACTCCGTGATCCGACCACGTGGTGTAGTGGAACATCGTCACCTGACGGTCTGTTCTGGTCTAAAAAAATATTATTAACTTCAGTACAAAGTAAAGAAATGCTAAATGGAAAGGTGACCGACGTCAGTTTGCATTGCACATACGTTTGTTCATTCTAGTAAAATACCCTGTCATTATACAATCTAGGGAAATAGATACAATGCATAGAACTGAACACAATTCTATTTTATAGCCTTTTTTGCGTTTTTAGACAGGTGAGCGATGCCTGTTATAATATACTATAACAATTTTTTTGTTGGAGAACGTTGTACAAATTAATATACATAAAAAATTAAAAATTGTAGGCTTTTGAAATTTAACACACAGAAGTATGCTTTTTTCGATGTTATATTAATTTTTAATTTGTTTTGATGGTGCTTTGTACAAATATACGTCTGTATTGCCCAATATGAATAGCATAATCTGATGCATTTTTATATTTTTAAATGACGTCTTATATGACCTGATTGAAGAATACTGAGTATCTTACATATGGTTAAAAAATTATAATAATAGCCATATACATGTATTACAATTGAAGAAAAATGTATATTATATAAATAGAGCCTGTTTGGGAGGGTAACAGACCCAAATCGAAGGATGGCTATGGTTTTCGAGGGGGGGGGGGGGGGGGGGTAATTTCAACTGTTACCTCCAAAATAGGCAGTTTTTATTATACCAAATGTCTTATTTTCAAAGAAAAAGTTACTGCTGACGTGAATTCTACGGAGAACCGTATGCACATAATTATGTAACAATTCGTTGTGTTACCCGTTGTCAAATGTGTTGCTAACGCTGAGGGTAATTGAATGACTATTAAACTTCGTCTTAACCAATCAAATTTCAGTACTTAACATGAAAGTATAATACAAATTGAATGGCAATATAAACTTTGAACCGAAACCTCTATAACATTTACTTTGTTTTAGGCAACATCGTGCTAGTCCACAGTACTTACATTATTAAAAGTATCACATAAAACGAAATCACCATTGTAATAAATGTATCTTAAGTTGTAACGTTTACTTTAGTAATTGTTGTATCAGAGTATAACTAATGTTGATTTAGCAAAACAATTATCTTGGAGTCTTCTTCAACAATTGTGACGTTTAGAATTTTTTAAAAATAAGTATATGTATTTGTGGAACAAATATGAGAAAATTATCTAAAATAAACACAACTATAGCGCTTATGGTTGGACCTTAATTATTTATTAAACTGTAATACCAAAAAAAGCTATATTTTTACTTTTTTTTTCTTTTTTTTCTTTTTTACTTTCTTATCATGCTTTGATTATAACTTCACAATTAATAAATCTTTGGAACGTTAAAAGTATAAGGAATCATCACGTCACAATTAGGCAACTGATACGTTGTTCAATATTACAAAAATTACAAACTGTAACATATCAGTATTTTTAGCCTATAAGTGAAGAGTGACTTAACAGCCCGAATATATCTGCAAACATTTGCATCTTAAAAATATAAAATGGAAATAAAAAGAACCTTAATGCATTTGAAATCATCACATGTAGTAAAATTGTATGCAGTCCTAAACAAGTGATGGCGTTTGCAAAACAGTCCTGAATGCGCTAAATAAATAAAGCACATCTTATTATATGATATAAGTTAACGCAAGCACAGTGAGCGATTACTTTTTTCTGTACTTTGTATCATCATTAATTTGTTAATACATGCCTTGAAATCATAATAGTTTTACATCGGAATATGTACGGAAAGATTAACTATCAAAGTTGACGTTTAATCCTTAAAAAAACATAATCCAACTAATGTTCCCCTAAAACAGATGTCTCAATGTTCCTGTTGAAGGTATCTGATCCATAATAGCCACAGATCCAATGAATATTGGTGCAGTACAGATGTATATGGGGTTATTACTCAATAAACTTGGACATAATTGTCATGTTTAAGTATCAATATGTAAGAGTGGAAAGTGTCGTAATTAACGAACCTTTCCTTTTCTTGAAGAGCTGTCTCCCTTTGCTTTAATTCTATAAAAACTATTTTTCTAAAAATCTATACTTGATAGAACTTTTTTGTATAACTAAGAACAAAATATATCTTTCAACCAATGCATTTATTGATATGCCTAGTATTTACTTTTTTTATTTCAAAAAATGTGCATGTCTTTAAAGACCATGATGTAATATTCATTTATCAATTACTGCTTAGTTGATGAAATTTTTGAAACTCTCTCTCGGTAAATTTTTTTCTACTCTAAAATGCTTTAAATTGATATGAAAGTATTAAATGGATATTTTATTCTATATTCATGATGGATATTCAAGGTTGGAAAAATTATGTCCTTATATAAATTGGATACCTCAAGGAAGCCAACAGAAGCTTTAAAACCACAATGAACACCCTCTGTGACCAATAATACTTTACTTTATCAATCTGTTTTTATTTATAGTGACGGAAAGAGTGTTCGAATATTGATACGGCGTTCCATATGTGACATAAACAAACGTTTTATGTAACATAAGTTGATATGCAAGGTTTCCTTTGGGAAACAACCCCCCAAATGAATGCATGAAACAGCACACGAGATAAAATGATTAAATAATTTTTAAACAATGCTAACCCAACAATTAAAGACTTCTTTTTTTTACCAATTAATAAAAGATGATTATATTTTTGCAATCTCTAACTTCTGAACACATTTAATAAACATCATAATTAAACTGATAAAACAATAAATTATATGTAGTATTTGAGATGCAGTTTTAACGCAGCTTGGCGAATATTAGGGAACAATAGTTAAACATAAGAACAAATTTCAAAGGACCATTAATTAAGGTCTTCCGTTTCCAACGGAAGATCTTATAGTTTTCGTACTATTTCTTTTCTTTTTTTCTCCAAATTTTGTGCACGAGATATCTCGAAATCTATTCAACCGATTTCGACCATTTTTTCAAAGATGTTTGGGGGTGATCTAAACTTGATTCGTTTGTGTTACTTTTTCCGTAGTCACTTCCGGTACTGAATTTTCCGCCATTTTGTAATTTTTGACGACCCATTTTGAGCAGCTATAAACTAGAAAACCATTAGAGATATATGAATATAAAATTTTCAGGATAGGTAGACTATAGTTAAAAGTTGTGCAGCATGTAGTTGTTTAACGCCTGTTGCGCCATTTCTTGGAGCTCGCTTGGGCACAAAAATTGGTTATGAATTTTCATTTATTATTTTCATACGTTTTGATCTGTATCTTTTTAATAGTTTTATATTTTGTTAAGACATATATAACAAAAGTAGGAGATAATCGAAAGTTCTTTCCGATAAAATGAAGAAAAAGGGGCTGGCCCCATTTTTTATGGGCCACGAGACTCGTAAACTCTATTACAAATAAATTAAAAACGATAAAGATATTGTAATCTATTCTGGAAGCAAAGTTGTTGATAATACCAATATCTATAAGAATGGCCCCTAAAATATTCAAACATTTGTATCTCAAAAATAAACAACAATTTTAGATGGGTGTAAGAACAAAAAATATTTGTAATATTTTCAAAGAAATCAAGAAAAAGGGGCTGGCCCCTTTAATTAGGGGCCAAGACACTCGTAACCTCTATTACAAATAACTTTAAAAAGATACAGATTTTGTAATGCATTATAAAAGCAAAGTTGTTGATCATAACTATATCTATCAGAAAAAATCAATGCCATGCCCATTTTTTGCGTAATTAGGGATTTTAAGTGGCCAAAGAACTTAAACGTTGACGCAATATATCTGGAAAAGGAAACATATTTTGTTAAGCATTGTAGAAGAGAAAATGTTCGCATTGACGATTTTAATCGATTCCATTAATGAAAGCACCATTGTCTGTCCCCATTAGGGAGCTAGAGGGCTGGCCCCTAAAATATTCAATCATTTGATCTCAAAAATGAAGAACAATTTTAAAAAGTGGTAAGAACAAAAATTGTTAGTATTCGTGGGACGTTTTAAATGAACTCATAAAAAGGGACTGGCCCCTTAAATTAGGGGCCAACAGACTCGTAAAGTCTCTTACACATACCTTAAAAACGATCAGTTTGAAAACCTCATTGCCAACCCACTGATGACGTAATTAGGATTTTAGGGAACTAAAATCTTAAATCTTCAATGTGCTGTATGTGAAAAAGCAAAACACTTTGTTCAGCATTTTAAAGGCTATTGACAATCGTATACATGATCTGCAAGGGGTTGGTTGGGGGAAATTTCATTGATATTTTTAATCGTATCATTTAAAAATTGCACGTGCCACAATATCATCCATAACTGTTTTTTTTCTGTTTCATTTACCACATTGTTGTTTAGACGGTTCTATCCGCCATTTTAATATTCGTGTGTCTTCTATTTTTTCTGAGAAAGTGTTCTGAAAAAATCTTAAAACTTCATAAAAAGAAATATATGCGATTTAGGATTTCTTTTTATATAAAAATATTCAAAATCTATACACATTGCAAAACATTTACTTTACTCAGATTAATCAAACATACGGACTATCGAAAGACCCCCCCTCTCTCTCTCTCTCTCTCTCTCTCTCTCTCTCTCTCTCTCTCTCTCTCTCTCTCTCTCTCTCTGATATATTTTGACTTTACAAACGTATCCATATCTTATATTTTGATATACCTAGAATGCTGGATTATACGAAAATTGATTCATATCGCTTCAAAGCGGATAGTCATTGTAAAAGTGGTTTTTTTTTCTGTTTTTATACAAACTTTGTTGTGATTGGTGTTTTAAGATATAAGGGGCGTTTTGGGCTGGACTATGCTCTTGTCAGTTCAAAAAGTATTCCGAAAAATAGTATTAACAAACTCATTTGGGCGTGTATACAAACAAGTACAAATTAAAACACATGTTAACCTGTTGTAAATATTATCAACCAAGATACATCGGTTTCACCAGTTGCTTCATGCGCGTACCTCCGACAACTTCAGTCTATATATTACCGTAAACACAATTGGCCGAAATATGGTACAAGATTGAATTGTTTTTAACGCGTTAAATGTGGAGTAAGAATACAGAATGGATTCTAATTGAATTCACTGGTTTCAATCAGTAAGTAAAAATATAAAAAAAAAATCTCGTTGAATTTTTTTTTGTAAAGGAACTAAAACGTGATAAACTCATTAACAAAAGTAAACCACAGAATGGAGATCCGTCATTTTGCCTTCACTAGAAGGTCTAGAAATGTAGCGAAATGGAAGAACTGTGCAATTCATTCACCCTTCAGGTAAGTGGCAGAATCTCGCTCTGTGAACTACAATATGTTTCATCTGTTTTAAAAGCAAACCTTAGCATTATGTGTATGTTAGTTATGCTTACTAATAGTTGATTATAACTTAATATTTTATTTTTACTCAATAATCAATAATCAATGAATTTAAATGTAAACAAATATAGTTTACCTAATTAAAAATTTGATGTACATTGATCAATATCCTTACTCTAGAACACCATGACTGATTCTTGGAACGTGTTATTTTATGGTTAACAAGAAGTCTACTAAGAATTATATTGTGAACATATATGAATAAACATAAGATCTTCTATAAACCTACAAATATAAGGACATTCTGTTTTTTTCTTTACATATATTAGTTTTTTCCTATAGTTAAACGTTAAATTTTACCGATTTGTTGTGTATCTTGAATCGCCTGATGATGTACTCAGCGTATGTTTTCTCCTCCAGATGTCTGACTGTCAGCGTACCTCCCTGTAGTTTGTCATTGATATCTGGCCAGTACTGGGCGCACTTATTCTATTATAAATGGAAAGATAAAAGACAAAGGTAAAAAAAAAAATCGAAAGGCTGTTTCTGTTCATTTTTTATTAAACAGCAAAAATTTGAAATACATGTTTAAAATGTTATATTATCTATTCTTTTTTCTTTTTATCTGAAAAAAAAAAATGAGTTTATATACAGATGTATCGTTTGTATGCATTTCTATTTCAATGCGAATTTTGAAGTGGTTTGGATGTTGGTTATCAAATTATCAACTATCTACATAGGTCTCGATTTGTAAGAAGGTTCTTTTGTGGAATTTTTCTTTCGTGTAAATATGATATACAGGTATATTTATTTTAACAATGCAATGGCTTCTTTAGCAAATCATGCAAGTATGAAGGTACCAAACTTTGACGAAAAACACATAACCTAGGTTTGCAGTGGTGTTTTAGTGGCTGAGAGTGTCTCCCGGTCAAAGAACTGGTTAGAACTGGGACATTTGAACTTAAGCTCCTTCGGTTTCTATAGAGCTATGAATCACAATTGGTTTGCTAAATATATCAAGAAGAAATACTTGGGTATAAATATCATATATTAACCTTTGTGCCCTCAGTTAGCTTAGTCAAACAGACAATGTTACAGACTTCTTCTTGCCAAATCATGTTCCAAAAATCTGCTATTGTTTTTGGCTTTGGGCCTTATAAATAATAAAAACACGAAAACATTATAATATATCATAAAGTATAAGATAAGAGTAATAGAAATATTAATGAAATAAGTCTTTTGTTTAGGTCAGTACCCTGGGTGGCAATATAAGTCCGCCTCTCTCGTATATCCTATTGATTAAAAATGTAAATTGATGTTATTTAAATAATAAAAGGTTAACTTACTACATATAAATACAATAAGGGAAAGCTAGTTGAAAAACTTATCAACTTGAAATAGCAAGTGATATTGTAAATCAGAAAAGAAATCGTTCATTCTTTCTTTACCTTTTTTATGAAATTATTGGTTTTGTAGTTTATAATTCACAATATAAATAGTTAGATTTTTAAGCATATAAGGTGACAATGTCATCTGGAATAGTTTATCGTTTATTCATGTAATAAGTTGTACATTAGTCATGAAATACTTGCTTCAATGTAGTTTGCATTGATATACCCATTATCATTGCTGCCCACTGTCTTTAGAATAACTCGAGAGTGATCATCTAAAACCAGAGGAAAAAACAGAAAGAAAAATCAAGTTTTGATTCCTGATGCTTCTATCTAGTTACAAATACCATTATTTGCAATTATGTTGATAATATAATTTCAGACATACAGGGGAATATGGTAGTATATCTATTTTTAACTTTGTTTTCCTGTTTCTTTCCCTCAATGCATGGATGAAGCTCTCCTCGAGGGATATCCTGTAATGAACATGATATATTACTATATTTAAACCACCTAAAAATATATGCATTCATTAATTAGATTAGAATAATGTTCAGAAATCATAGACAAATCATTTTTAAAAATCTTACATGGTATTCACTTTTAAATCCGGCGTTTTCATTAAGAGACATGTTTGCAAGTTGCGCTTTCATATTCCTAACGGGAATGTTTTTATTTGTTGGAGGACCTCGTTTTGTTTTCTCAGGAAGAGCATATGTAGACTCTGCGACGTTAATGGCAAATGGTGTCTGTAATCTACAATCTGCAATAAAATATTTTTGTTCTGGTAATGTTGAAAATTTAAATTGAAAGAAAAAAAACACAATAAAATATATAATATTTACTCATTAATGAGCAAATGAATCAAATCACTTACTTGGTGGTGCGGAGTGATCCGTCTTAAGTTTACATGAACGAAAAGGCTCTGTTTCCAACATATATGACTGTCTTTTAGCCAGCTTCGTTGACTTCTGTTTAAGTCTACAATGACGCATAGATATGAAGTTGTTTTCGTTTTGGGTTTTTTTCTTCTTTTTTTGCGCAAATTTTTTTTTCATTATCATACCGTGCAACAGCCATTGCCAAAATAACTCCGATTGCTACAATCACAGATGCGCCAACTGTTCCTCCAACAATTACAGGCAAATTGTCCGATGGAAAATGAGAAACTTTTATACTTTTTCTATTAACTTGAGAAAATAAGGAATACAGTTTAAAGACACTATATATAATCATTATTATCATTAAATTCAAACACTTCCATCGACAATTTTATTTCTCATAAATCTTTGTACATTGTTTATAAAGAACAGTTTTCAAAATTTCCAAAATATCAAATAGATACCCTGACCACAACTTTCATTTCCTTCACAACCATACAGACAACTACCGTTGAGTTTGTCACAAGTCTGGTTAATACAGTGTACATTGCATGTATGCTGACAATTCACTCCAAATGTTCCAGAACATTCTAAAAAAATATATTTAATAAATATTGTTCTTCTTTTATTATCATTTTATTTTCAGTACACAATTTTGTCCTTACAATAAAGTTTTTAAGCAACAATGCTTTTTTCTTCTATTTTTTTTTTGGGGGGGGGGGGTTTGGGGGGATGGGGTTGGGTTTCTTTAATTTTTTGTTCTAATTAATTTTATAAATATTATTTCGGTTTGTTTGTTTTGATTTGTTATGTATTTCGTTTTTTTCTTTTTGTTTTACAAACAATACTTAACATTTTTTCTGCTACATTTCTGCAAGATTCATAATCAATACTTAGTATAGACTTCACTAACAACTTCCATCTAGGAAATATTTCAAGTTTTACAAGATATGGATTACTTGAATATATCTTTCAGGACTCGTTTAAGAAAAAATAAATTGAAATTATGAGAATATGAGAATGTTAAAGGTGTTAAGAAAGGTCGTTCCGTGATAAACTTTAGCCTAGATTCATTAATAAACAACTCGTCTGTAGGTTTTTTGATCTTTAATAGCCAGAAAGGCCACTATTGTTTTTTCAGTGCATTTTTAATTCTGTTTGAATGAAGAAATCAAATGTTTCTGAGGTATCTCCCTCCATGCTCGTTGAAGACGGCGGCGTAATTGGTCCATGGATGTCGGGCGCGGATCCTTGTAGGCCTCACTGTCCAGAATACTACAGGCATTTTCTATGAAGTTTAGATCTGGGGAAATGTCCAGCCACTCGTCTTTTGAAATAAAGTTTGGTAAATTATCTTTTCACTAATTCTGTGTTACTGGATATTGAAACTACTTTTGTTCATCAATCCTGCCAGTGTTTCTGGTCGATTTGATGCAGGTTTAAGTTCTTTTTGAAGAATTTTATCCATATAATACTTTGAATTTATAGTTTTGTCGGATGGAACAATGTGTAGCTTTGACAAACCGTTAACTTCCATTTCACCCAGATCATGATTTGGCGCTTGACTTGACGCAGCTGACGTCGGGTACCTCATCCGACTGGAACCCCAAACAGCATCGTCTTGTCGGTTTTTAACATGAAGCACATTTTTTTGTAGATTCGTCACTGAAGGTGTAGTTCTCCCAGTCTTCAGCTGTCAAGTTCTTGTGATCACGAGCAAATTTCAGTCTTTCTGTCGTTGTGTTTTCGTCAGAAGCTGATTTCTTGATCATTTAAATGCCTTCCATTTTTATTTACTTTCCGTAAATATAAAACACAGTCACACAACTCAATCAAAGCCCGAGTTCTTGAGTTCCTTGCTGTATTTTCTTGTTGAGTTTCCTCTTTTGTACAGTAACCGCGACGTTGTTTTTTACAAGATAAACAATAGGATATACTTAACGCACGATAGAACATTATACACGCACGGTAGGATAGAATCAATGCACGATAGAACAGTATACACGCACGATAGGATAATATTGATATTGATAGGAAAGGATAAAGGATGGTCATAGTAAACATAAAATGGCTTTAAACAATCTCCACGAATAAACTGATAATGGCAGAATTTGAAAAAGAACACTTATGAATAAAGATTTAAATGGAATTTCTTTTTAGTAACAATTGCATTTATAGAATGTATGAAATGACCAGTTAAATTTATTTTTACTTATATTATGAGCTTAAATGATCAATAAATTTCTGTATTGTTAACATTGTTTTCATTACAGTACACCCTAGCCGATCGCCGCGAATATTTCAGCCCGAGATCAACTCACGCAGAATATAGCGGGTTCAATTATAAAAATCCAACCCCTGTTTAAAGTAAATATAAAATCAGTCATAGATACCTGTCTTTCTGTTTAAGAAAATGATGCATTAAAAACGAATTATGTTACATACAAGTTAAATAAATATTTACGAAGATACACATTCTGCCTACGATTTGTTAACATTGTTTTCAATACCACACCCCTTAGCCGATTGCCGGGAACATTTCAGCCCGAAATCAAACATCACACGGAAAATAACGGGTTAAATTAAAATATAAGTCTGGTTTTAATTAAACATATTATATATCATAAACATTTTTGTTTCTGTAAAATGTGATGCATAAAAAAACAAATTATATTGCATAAAAGTTAATTTTACCCAGGTATATACTCCACGCAGGATATGATATACATGTATTCGATATACAGGTAAATTTATATGTAACCTTGTTCCTAAGAACTTCTATAGTTTACATTAATTTTTCATTTTCAATGCTTAAATATATGACTTTCATGTAACATTGGTTAATTTTTATCTAAAAAATGAAGAAATTAGTATTATGATAGAAGGTTGAATAGGATTTTTTAATTCTTGTTCGATAAATTTTCGTATACGGCGCACTGAACGACTTACTATTTTAAAATACATTTACGTGCTTATGAAAAGAAACGAAACGATTAACACGATAGGATACCGGAAAAGCTGAGAAAATTGAACAGTAAACCTGATAGGATTGACGCACGATAGAAAAGTATACACGCACGATATAACAGTATACACGCACAATAGAAACGGATTGATACACGATACGATAGGATTGTAAAAAAAACAACGTAGCAGGTACTGTATTTTATGTTTTCGACTTCCCTTTTTATTACGCGTTTTACTACTACGCTTTACTATTTTCGACGGTCGGCCCGATCTTGGTTGGTCGGTGAGCTGTTTATTTTGCTCTCGCCTGCGTCTCCACTTTGTTACCCATCGCTCACTTTTACACAGTTGTTTAGCTACATCCTTCACACACAATCCTGCATCTAACAAAACCAAGGCCTGGGCTTGTTCGTTGATAGTATCGACACATGTGCTGTTTCACTGAACTTGTCATTTTGTTTGATGAATTAATAGATATAAATGTTAACATCACTCTATGACACCACCAGAGAGTACACACTGCTGGTATGTTCAGAGAAAATCCTCCGATATAACTCAAATGTATATATATATATATATATATATATATATATATATATATATATATATATATATATATACGAATAAATCATACAAGATTGCTAGAAAATGATAATAATAAGTTTACTTTAAGTACTTCCACTGACATGTTTTGAGCTAAAAATACTGATTACTGTGGTTTCATTAATTTTCGTGGGTATCAATTTTCGTGGATTTTCTGAAAACCACAGTTTCAAGGATACATAATTTCGTGGCCAATGATCCTATCAATACAAAATGTTAGTTGAAATTGCACTTCAATGAACATTAATTTTCGTGGATAAACTTAACAACGAAATCCACGAAAATTGGTATTCAACGAATATTGATGAAACCACAGTATGTAGGAATTGAACGATTACATTTTTAATCATTTTTTTCTGAATTTAGTTATTTTCTTACATTTATGGATTTGATTTTGACATATTTCATAAATTATCAATCTTCACGTACATGATCAAGCTTGTGTAATAGTAAATTCAATATTTATCTCAATTTTCACAAGAAGGCATTGCGATATGAAGCTTGCAATTTTATAGAAACATCCTTCCGCATAAAAGGGGATAGCCAATTCTTACAACCCGAAAAGTCTACAACTGTTTAGCTGTTCTTCATCATTGTCATCATCATTTTAATCTGATTTTTACGGGGACTAAGGTTTATACATTAAAACAAATGTGCAAGTAAAAATAATACTTGAGCTTTGCGTTTGTCTTTATATAGATAGAATAAACCTTGGCTTTGATCAACATCGGTTTCATATACTACCCGACCACATTCCTATTTAGCAAATACAAATCCAAAGTTTGAGTTATCTATTTTATCCTTTACCATGAGTGTTACTTAACATATGTATTATTACCTACAAACAAATCTTAGTTATTATGTACCTATTCAAATATCAAAACAACTAAACACATTAAACACGTATGAATAGTTTGGTCAACGCTTCAATGAAAACAATACTGATAGAATCCTGTGTTCTGTGTTGCTATTATCCTACAAATCGTTTGCCGTACAAACTGAAGAAAGTTAATAAGCCGGAAGAATAACTAATTATTCGAGAATAATATTGTTAAAGGTCTATTTTTTTAAATCTTTTTTTTATGTTTACTTTTATTTGTTTGTTTGGTTGTTTACTATCAATTATATTTTTGCTTTGTTTTGTTTTGTACCCTTTAAATGCGATGTTTTGCCTTTCTTTGACTAAATTATTGTTTCGTAGAAATCGAGGGGTAGTGCTGTTCTATTTCTTTTTATAATAAGGAATATACGTAATCTATTTATAATTATGACGTGATACTTCACTTAGATGGTAGTGATGTACTACCCAATTTTATTGCATTGACATCTTTTTAAGGGGTAAATTAGCTGTTTTTGTCCGATTCGTACATGTAACAGTTATTCTATGAACCGATTTTGAATAATACAGGATATTATTATTAGAATGAGACGTTAAAAAACCATATGCTTACTAAGCTCCCCCATGAAGTAGAAAAAATGTAAATAAATGACAAATTATTCACGAAAATACATAATATCGGAATACTTTAAATTGATTTATAGCTAATGAGGAGCGAATTGTGCTAAATGTGAAATTTTAGAAAAAATAAAATGTGTGGAAAGTTACCTGTTGTACAATTACCACCCATCCATCCTTCAAGACAGGAAGTGCACGATCCATCCGTGTGTCGACACTTACCAGGCTGGCAGTTATGTGAACATACATGGGAACAGTTTGTGCCAAAGTATCCTTCATTACAAGCTTAAAGTTGAATTAACAAAAAGCGCTTTATTAGGTCATAGTTACAGGGTCTTAAATATCAATATTTTCATACTCTAACTATAAACAAATTAAAGAATTAAAAAACAACCTTCACAAGGATTACTTTTTATTCTACATAAGGCCCTTTGTCCACTAAGCTCAACTACACAATAAATATTCTATTTTTTTTTTCGAAATGTTTTAAAATGAAACTCTTTAAAGATATTGTATTCCAATAGCTGAAAATTCCTTTAACAGTACACTAATGCAAGGGTTGTTCGAAAATTATTGAGAAAACACAACTATCTCTTTTTCTTCGCGGCGGATTTTAATAAAATTTAGCGTGAACATTGGAGAAACATAATCAAATAAATGAGCAAAGTTATCCTACAAAATTATTAATAGTTTGTTCATGACAGCACATAAACAAGCCTGTGATCGGGTTATCCGGAGCAGGCACAACCTCGGAGTTTAAAAAAAATAAACATCTCCATTTTAAGTGTTGTCAGACAATTCTTGTTAAAAGAAAGCAAATAATGTATGTTCATTTTGCTATTCAATGTGACTAACTTTTGTGTCAGTTTTACTAGCGTTCGAAGTAAACGAAGAGAATACTTAAATATTTACCAAGCAGTTGAAATTTGACTGAAGCGGTTTAATGAATTTTGACGCCAAGGCGGCGCGGCAATTATGCATAAAATTGGTGTGATCCTCGAAAGAATACCTTTTTTGGCCAAAAAATTCCTTAAATAAAAACTATTCGATAGGAAAAGGTCAAAATCTTCAGTTATTCGGTTTTGTTTCTGATTGTTAAACTAGAATTAAAACAATGGACTCAATATCAAGAACTTTTTCAAACAACTTGATTTTAACAGTTTTAAGATATATACAGAAAAATTGTAAGAGAAGTCTCACTGTATTTTGACTTTCGGTAAGAAATAACATGACTTTTTCATAAAAAAATCAAGAATAGAAAATATACGTAACTGTTACCATTTCAATAGAAAAAGAAGAGATGAAAAATGAAGAATAGTTCATGTTTGTGCGTTTGTAAATGTTTATAATATAATACCAAGGAAAACGTTAAAATGACGCTGCGATGAGTTTGTGGTTGTGCCGTGTCATTGGATGTAGGGAAGTTTGTTAGTTTACTAAGAGTGGACAAATGATTTCATCAACTTCAAAAATTTTACGTTAATACAAGACACCCTGGTTTGTTTTCTGATGAAATTTCACAGATTTATCTTTTTTTCACAAGGGAGTAAGAGTAAATGTCTCAATAACTTCCAAACAACCATCGTAGAAACCTACTTTCTGGAACATTATTTCCCTTAAACTAAGGCGCATCAACGTATCTTATTATCCCCAATGTATTGCAAAATTGTTAAATGAGCAATAAATACCCCGCAAAAAATATGTGATCTTAATAGGAGATGTAAAGATATGAGAATGCTAACATAGTAACTAAACGTATCATTCAATTTCATTGTTTGTTAAGAATTTCCTATGTCATATGTTGAACTTTGAAGAATTCTTTTGGGCCCCATTGTTTGTTTTGAGGCACTTTTTTAAACGCTTTAGTATCTACATTATTTGAGGATGTTTGCATTGTATTTAACAAACAGTAACGAAGTTGTTTATAAAATATGTTTGAATCCCTATTTTCGAGTGTAAGTTTTGGCCGGGGGGGGGGGGGGTGGGGGGCACTGTTTTCACAATTTGAAATCAACAGTATCTTAGGATACCTGCATAGTATTTTCACAAATTGATACATTGTAGTTTCTAAATTAACAAAATCAACTTTTTCCTAATATATTTTACGTTAAACTAAAGAACATTTTTGTGCATTAGCATTGGTCTCGGGGTCACAGTTTTAACTATTCGAAACTACATTATCTTCGAATACTTGCATAGTCATCACACAAACTGAAGCATGGTGGTTTTTGAGAAGAATAATCTTAAACATTATTACAATAATATTCCAATAAATATCTTGAAGCCCCTTTTTAGGTCAAGATTTCGATAATTTATATATATATATATATATATATATATATATATATATATATATATATATATATATATATATATATATATATATATATATATATATATATAAGCGTTGGTGAAAACAATGGCATTTTTTGTGAAGTTGTTCTTCGGACGAAGAGTTTTTAACACACACACCCAAATTGCACTGTTTCGTAAATATCTACCTTAAAAAAAAGTTTATGCCCTTTTTTAACAATTTAGATTCCCGTAAAGATGGTGTGTACAAGTACCATATTTGGTAAACTTTGGCCTAGTGGTTGTAAAAAAAAATATTAATAGTTTATAGACCAACAGACAGACGGGCGGACAAAAAGAGAGCCGAAAGGCTCGCGTACACCTTCAGTTAAGGCGAGCTAAAGACATTATAGTCAAGAAGTATATTCATGTATTTTTTTGACTTCTTATTGATGGAAACTTGTATAGTAACAAATATTTAAAAAAATTAAAAGTGTCTTACACTTATTACAATGTGTTCCGACAAAACCGTCCTGACAACCACTGGGACACTCTCCACTGACGTGGTTACATAGTTCATTGTTTATACAGTGTCCGCTACATTTTCTGATACAGTCGATCCCAAAATATCCCGGTAAACATTCTGTACAAATAAGAAGTCACCGATCCGTCACAAACTTAATACAACAATACTATCAAAACAAGTCATTTATAATATGCATTAAAGATAGGTTGATGATGCAATTGAATTATCAAACTGAAAATATATTGACATGTACATCTATTTATACATTGATCGATAACTGTACCTTTGCTACATTTATTGTTTGTATATCCAGGTTCACATCCCCCATCACAGTGTCCAGTTTGTCTGTTACATGGAGAGTCGTTCAGACAGTGACCACTACAGGTGTTCATACAGTTATATCCATAGGTATCGTCATCACACTCTGTTAAATATAACCGTTATTGTTATCAATTAATTTGATGTAATTAACCAAAAGAATTAGAAGTTAAATTCGTTCAATGTCTTTTTTGCTGTTTCTGTCGATCTGTACATTTTTGTACCAATGGGGCCGTTTTTTGCCAATTTAATACTTAGGTTCATTGCCACATTCTATTGTGTAATTTAAAATCATAATAAGAGAAAATGAATTGAAAACCAAAACGCCATTCTATTACTAAAAATGACATAATTCACGTCATTACATTACAAGGCGCTGTAACAGCTGTCATTGATACAACGCCGCCTAATGATATAGATATAAGCCTAATGCTGTAAATTATTGCATTAATACTAACGGTTGCCATTGCAAACGGCTAATGAGATATCGCCGCTTGATGAGAGAATTGTATCAATTGGCGTCGTCATAAATCCACAGCAGCTCTAACTCTTAATGTAATACGCATGAAGAAGATCTGCACTCTCAACCGCTATTGATAATTTTATGATAATTTTATCATTAAGCGTTGCAGTCGCTTAATTGTACACAATTGTAAGACTTTCATGAAATAAAAGCTTTTTATTTCCCTAAATGCGCTTAATATTAAATTGTAGTAGCAAACTTCTGTACATTACTACTTTACTTCTGTGTACCTACTAAAATTATATATATACTCTTCAAACATGAAGAAAACAGATAGATAGATAGATAGATAGATAGATAGATAGATAGATAGATAGATAGATAGATGTATACGAGGATAGAAAAAGATATTTATAAAGAAAATTTCAAAACAAAAATGTCTAACATTTTCGTAGCTATTGTTCCCAACGACTAAACCCTGAAAGACTAACGGGTCTTCACACCGCGGACATTAAACACCAACGCGCTCACCAGTCGATTACGGTAAAGGGGTCAAGTCATTCGTAAGCGTTCCGCATGACCAACAACACTGATAATTGTGCTGCTATCTCTGTTATACATAAAGCTAACGGTATTCACAGTCCTTTTCTGATCAGAAAACTGGAAACTAACACAATTAAAAATCTATTGATTACTTTAAAAACATTAATCTCCCTGAAAAGAAAAATTACGCATTTTTTTGTTGGTGTAACTTAAAAAATCAGCTCAGTATTTTTTATCCGGAGTAAACAAAGATTCAACGGGTATCAAACAGTTCTTATAAAGCAAATGTGTTATACTATTGCACGCATCTTGCACTATTTAAGTCGAAAAGTCAGTTATAAGTCAGGACAGCTAAAATAAACGCATTTTCTCAATATTCAAACCCAGTGAAATCCACGCACTTTTGGTCTGAGCGGTCGGCTGCAGAAAAGGGTGCAAGAAAGGGGATGGAGTAAACTATGTGAGGAACACATACGATTTACCTTATCTTACAACTTATTTTCTGAGTTTTTCTTGGAACTTAAGGGTATAATTTCATCAACATTACCCGTGTGTTGGCTTCAATATGAACATAGTGAGAAACTTAGTTTTATTACAAAACGAACAAATGTTATTTACTGTTTGCTCAAAAAATATGCTTGATTGTTTGAAGCATTTTGAAATTTTGAAAGAAGGTTCAAACTCTATTGCCTCCAATCATCTCCTTATTTGTTTCACATTATGTCTCGATATATATGACCATCTTTATGCATATCACAAACAAGCTTCCAGCATGGTACAATGCAACACCCGAGGTGATCGCAACTTACGACAGATGTACTGAATTGAACTGTTTATACTAAACACCTGACACCCAAATCCAGGATATAAAACTATAAAACAAAACTAGTTGAAATTCTAAATTCTTGTGCAGCGCGTATTATTTTTCAATCAGGATTAAACCCCTTTACAAGATGGGGATGGACAAACAGTTTAAGATCATACACATAAAAAGGGAGACGGTTGCGTCGAATGTGGATACAGCAAGAACGGCCGAGACTGATGTAGTTTCAGTCTCTCCGTGGAAGTAAAGAAGCTAAGTGTGCCTTCCCTAACGCTCTAAATACGGGACACAACAAATATCTTCAGTCTGTCAACCGTAAAATTGACGAATCAGCCGAGCTTGACCTCCGCTTATTCTAGCGCCTTGGTTAACAAAGGAGACCAAGGTCCACTAGGATTTACCCAGAATTCTGTGACAAAATCACCAATCACACGGAACCAAATGGCGTCGCAGGTGGTTTCACTGACTTTTACGAAGAGATTACCGTTTTTTTTAAGATGAATATTTTATGCACATTTTAAGGAGGAAATTTCCTTTTGTTACTCCGACATCAAAGACCAATACAGGGCATCGGATACATCATCCGACTCCTATTTAACAGAAGATATTGGAGAAGCTATAGTCTGACTCAAATGATTTTTATGACATTAATGTTTATTTGGAGGGAATAAAAGATGAATGGATGAATGAATGATTAAAATTGCGTTGATATGGTCGACATTAACGCACTTTGAAAAAATGCAAGATCCAGTCTACATTGTGAAGGCCCTTAAATATTATAGATAATTGTTTTAATCAAGCTTAGCTCGATGCAACATTGACAAGAAAACCCATGATATTTCAGCTATTCTGAATAATAATTTCGCAATTAAAACGCTTGTCGATAAAATCGTATAAGAATGAAGAACAACAACAAAGTCCTGGATTTTGAAACCTAAAATTTCAACACAAAAAAAAAGTCATTTCAGTATTTGGCCAAGTCGGAATATGCAAAAAAAAAAAAAACAATAAAAAAAAAACCAAAAAAAAAAACAAAAACATGTAAAAGACTAGATGCTGTCATTAGACTGTAATACCCGCACCAAGTGCTTGTCCCTAAATAACACTGTTTTGTACCAGTTTAATTAAAAATGAAGGCCACATGCAAGCTCCGGTAATACTTTTAAAAATTATAATTTTCATAACCGCATGAAGGATTAGATCCCTTCCCATATGATAATACACATGAGCAGTACTTTATGTGAAATTTGGGGTTGAACTGTTTGCAGTGAATTTTCAGTTAATCAATAATCTTAACATTTCATGTCATAGAAAGTATAATGGTCTATATAATTATTACAAACAAAATTAAAAATTAAATTATGCCCCCCTCCCCGTGGCGGTTGCCGGTTTAAGATTTGCTTCTGTGTGCCTACATGTACATCATCGCGTGCACAGATTTAGAGAAGGGGTGGGAGTGAGGGGTCCAGACCCCCCTCCCCATGAAAATTCATTTATATCAATTGTAAAATTACCAAAAATACACCTTGGAAACGTAAACGCTCTAACCCATTGCGCTTCAATGTTAGGTAACATTATTGGGGGGGGGGGGATATATAATTAATATTTAATATACTTTATTGTTTATCTCAATAGGAAGTATACATCACAATATGCAGGTGTCCTCCACCACCTTAAGTTAAAGCTAGCTGTTATTTACCTAACAAAATCGTGCAAGTAGATTTGAAGAAAAGGTCATAAAAATACATGCATGTTACAAATAACTGATCTTTGTCTGAAGTTACGTACACAACACAGGTCGATCTGCAGGTCTCATTAGCGGGTAATAGTTTTACCCAGCTCTTCGATAAGATCGCCCGGATCACGTGTAGACATACGTGTCTGTGTTTTCCATATGCAGAAAAGGATAAGTTAAGATCAGCTAAAGGAATTCATTATTGTGTTTTAATCGGATTATCATTATGATGTTGACCAATATAGGTAAGCATGATACATGTATAGTAGCAGTAGCGCAATATAATGAGATTCTAGCATACATAAGTTCTACTTTCACTTTCTAAATGTGATCTCCCCTTGACAGCTAGTATACTGTATCATCATCTTTTAATATCTAAATAAGCTCACCATCGTTACCTATCCTATCGCATTTGTAAAGTTTTTGTCTTTTTAGTTCCAAAAGTTATTTTTTTCATTCGTCAGACTTGCACTATTGAGTTGACCCCATCTTGACACTGTATAAACAATTTCTTATTAAATTTGTGTATTACATGTAAGTAAGTGTAGACACGTATCATTTTTATATGAGTTATATGAGAAGAAAGGAGTATTTCTTTCTTAATGTATTATGATGCATCAAATACAATGTAGGTCATGACCTTATGGGACTGTTCTGACCCCACGAAACAGGAAAATACAAAATATCTTCTAATGTCATTATGATGCATCAAATGGTGTAAAGTACATGACCCCCAGGTGTTGTCTTTAACCCCCCAACCCTCCCCCCAATCCCTGCCTTTATGAAATATGAAATGATTATACACTGTATATTTTGTTAACTTCTGACATCTGAGAACCTCATCCCTAAACCATATAATTTACTTTTGCTCTTTATGTCATTGCGCATAAAATTGTATATAGATTATGCCCCCTTGGAGACACCCTGACATTCTAGAACTAGAAATGATAAAGGATTTTATCTTATTCATATGTTACAGTAGTGTTTGATCCATGTGGGTAATCCTAGACTAATGATGTCACTGCTTTGTTTAGGCGACTTTACAATTGCCCCAAATAGGCGAATACACATGCATATAACTTTTGTTTATAAATCTTAAAAATTGAATTAAGCAATTTCTAAAATGTTAATGTGCATCAGGAGAGAAAAGCAATCAAGAAATGATGCTATATAGTACACATGTAAGAATGTATTAAGAAGACTGAATCTTTAGAACCAGGTTAGATGGGGGGGGGGGTGAATGTGGAGTATAAACATTTATAATTTGAATCATTTATTGTTATTAATTTTAACTTGTCAATGAATCCTAGTTATATTGATCCCAAGGTAGAAATATGACCTTTGATCATTTCTCAATAGATCATTTGTCAAATATGCAAGGTGTAATTTAATTTTTTTTAAGAATAACATTTTTTACCAGTTTTAATAGATCATTCGACAACTGGGGGGGGGGGGGGGGCAGTTTATATTTGAGTTTGTTTGGGGATGGGGGTTCCAAGTCATATATTTTTTTTGGTATTTTTTTAATGTAATTTAAAATAAGACTAAGCCATACTACAGTCATGAACATGAATAATATACAACAAAACACAAACTAATACATGTATATATACATAAGAAGTATTACAAAACATAGATGATCGATCTATATCTGGGTTCTTAAATTGAATCATATATGATGTAAATATTATATTATTGTTTCTTTGTTCAAGGCATTTCAGATGGTATGTGGATTATGATCCCAAGTGCTCTTCCTGAAATTATCAAATATCATAAAAACCATTGAGATCCCCACCTTCATCCAAAGATATTATTCCTCCATAGGCCATGGCGCATCAGATCATTATGGTATGTAAGGCATGACCCAAAAGGGTCATTCTGACCCCCTTAGAATCAGAAATTGTCAATTATCTTTAAATTATTGATGTTTGATGATCCTATCTCTATTTAATCTTTATTATTAAGTCTCCCGAATGAAATTTGGAGACTTATTGTTTTTGTACGGTTCTTAATACATGTATTATTATTCTTCGTCTTCTTTTTTTTCTTCTTTCCCGCTCTGAACTTGTTTCTCAGAGATGGCTGAACAGAATTGTACAAAACTCTAGGATATGATAGGCCTGCATATTAATTTGTGCATCCTGGTTTGATTTTTCTCATTTTCGGTTAGACAACCACTTTTCGGGGGGGGGGGGGGGGGGGGGGCTGTCTCAAAAGGGTGTGGGGTCTAACATTGAAGCTTATAGGAAGAATCGTAGACTCTATTGTAAATGGTAACTTGAAAACGGACAAAGATAATAATATAGGGTTTTCATAATCATATATTGACTGTTACTGGCAATATATAGGGTTTATTAGATCTGACCCCTGGGGTCATCCACACCCCCAAGGAATTGGAAATTGCCGTATATCTCAGAAACTGTTATAATCATGACCCCTAAACCATATATATTCATGTTTCTGATGTCAAGGGGCATCAAATGTTATGTAGGTCATGGGCCCTGTGGGTGGTCCTGACCCCCCTTGAACGGAAAGGGCAAGAATATCTCGAAAACGGTTGAGATCCCCACCCCTTAACCATATATATTCTTGATCCTTAAAGGGCATC
Source organism: Magallana hongkongensis (assembly GCA_015776775.1). Taxonomy (NCBI): domain Eukaryota; kingdom Metazoa; phylum Mollusca; class Bivalvia; order Ostreida; family Ostreidae; genus Magallana; species Magallana hongkongensis. The sequence goes on along the minus strand of VIAA01000110.1, from coordinate 147,795 downwards.
AAAAGGTATGTAGGTAATGGGCCTCAGGGTTAAATTTAATTTTTCAAAACCGTAATACACATCTATGGAACAGTTCCTATGATATCCCAAGATATGATGTGTCCATTAAATCATAAACGGAGTTCTAGGATCTGTTTTTTTTAAGTGATAAACGTCAATATCTGCTACTTTTGACTCCCTGGATGAAATTTATATTTTTAAAACCTTATTGCACATCTATAGGACAGCCCCAATTATATCCCAAGAGATGACGTAGCTACTCCAAAAGTTGTAAGAGGAGTTTTTGGAACCATACTTTTTTTTGCAAAAAATCGTCATTTTTGTTGCCCACTGATCCCCTTAATAACAAAAAAATTCTGGAACCTGATCACACCTCAATATGACACCCCCAATTATATTCTAGAAGATCATTTGGCTACTGCCAAAAAAAAATACGTTTTTGAAACCGTTTTTTTTTTTGTAAAAAAAAAAAACAACGTCATTTTTCAGCCATTAAATGACCCCCAGGACAAAATTGAAAATTCTGAAACCTTATTGCGCATCTATAGGATACCCTAAAACATATTCCAAAAGATGATTTGTCTACTGTTGAAAATGTAGGAGGAGTTCGAGGAAGAAGATTTTTGGTGAAAAAACGTTACTTTTTACCAATTATTTGACCCCCAGGACTAACAGAAAATTTTTGAAACCTATTTACAAAACAACATGATACCCCAAATCAAACTCCAAGAGTTCAGTTTGCTGGTTTATAAGATGTAAGAGCAGTTTGAGAAAGTAAATCGTGACAGACGGACGGACGGACGGACGGACGGACGTACAGACGGACGAAACAGAGTAACAATAATATACCCGATTTTTCTATAGAAAGTGCGGGTATAAAAATACGGTTGGCGTTGAAATAAAGAGATCGTTCATTTTCATAATCATTTACTACCATCACCGGGTATTGATAACAATTCATACACGTTATAATGAAAGATCAGCATTGATTTATTGCTCACAACTATCAAAAGGAAGATATTTAATGTCTCGGGAACATGGTTTTAATAATGCCACCGAAGTTAATTATTCAGTTCCATTCACTTATTTTAAATTTTGAAGGTATTTAGAAGCAGGTGAAGACAACTTAGAAAAAAAAACTGCAATTAAGTTGGGTTTTTCAAGAAGCACAGTCTTAACTACGTAAAGTCGCAAAGCCAAAAGTTTCAAAAACGTGTTTATTAAAATATTCGCAAAGGACGAAATGCATTTTAGAATCAATTATATGGCATTTTATTTTTAAAAAAATTGAAATCATATTTTAAAATTTCTGTTTAGTTGCCTTGGATACAATTTGTAAATACGTGTCCCCCTTTTTGTTACCAAATTGATTTCATTGTTCAAAATATTCTAAAATAAGCTTCCACATGTAATTTGACTTTTTTACTTTCTGTTACCATTGCATAGTGACCCTATACCATTAAATAAACGGTGTTAGACATTTTTACTAATCAAAGTTTATTAAACTGTAAAGTATGAAGAAAATCAGTGACTATGCGTGGCCGCCGACTTCTCTATCTTAAAATTTATTTTAAACAATATAATGACTGTGAAATTAAGAGATTTAAAACTTAAATTGAAATTCGTTGCTATAATAATGAGCTGAAAAGAAGAAAAAATTAGTATTATGAGGCTACAATCCTTGTTTTAGTGTTTTTGTGTCTATTAATGATTTAGCATTTTGTTGATAAAAATGGTTAAGTACATGTACAATTACAACTAATACCTTCATCACACAAGTCTCCTTTCCATCCAGCAGCACACCCTCTGTCACAGTGACCAGTCCCGTGGTTACAGGAATCCCCGTCTTTACAATGTCCTACACACAGCTTGGTACAGTTTATACCGTACCACCCTTCTCTACACTCTGTTATCGAAAAATGCAGCTACATTTTTGTATAATACTTAGTTTTAAAGAAGAAGTATGATACAGGTAAAATGTTAAAATCAGTTTATAAAAAAGCAACATTTGAAATATTTAATATCAATATCTGTATTCATACTTAATTTACAATCTGATCCAGTCCATCCAGGTTTACACATGGAGCACGTTCCGTTCTGTATGTGACACGTGCTGTCTTTACAGTTGGTGGGACATGGATTGTCACAGTTAATACCGTAGACACTGGCTTTATTACATCCTGTATCAAATAGAAATAAATTACCCAAAACAGTGAAATATATGTTGTTCTGTATCATGGTACAGGCTTTAATTATTGCATGAACCTTGGATCCTATATTGGTCATTATAATTTTTTTTTAAGAAATAAGGTATCATTTCGGGATGTATATTGGGATATAAACACGGGTTGGTCACGTGATCAAATCCCATAATAATTATGACAATAACAATGCCCCATACTTTCTCTTTTGTGATGACCTAGAAAGCCATATGGATTAAGATGACGTAACAAAAAATTGTGCAATAATGTTGCAAGCATTTGATTATTGTGATAAATGAATATGACACTACTTTTGAGGAGACAACACTTTTTTATCATTAAAAAGGGAAACAGGAAAGAAAATTACTTGTACAATTTCAAAAAAAGATTGAAGCTTGGCGGAATAGTACCACCTGTGTTGAAGTCACAGAGCGGTTAGAAATTTGAAAACAAAGCGATTGAAAGTTGAGTTAGATTCTACTTATGCATTTTCAGAGGAAACTCTATCGCAGAATCAGATTTTAAGAGCATAATGATTTTCTCCGACATTATAGAGGAAAGCGATTTTAACTTCAAAGTTCTTTTTCCGGAACATATCGGACAGAAAAGCACAAGGAGTTAAAATTTGACCGTTATCCGTGAATGGACTAAACACGAAAGGTCTGTAATATTGCGTTTGCAATTTTGACCGAGGCTTGTATGAAATCAGAAATGAATATTAACTAAATTAACTCCTTTGAAAATTGCGATTGTAATTTTCAAGAACGCCTTGTTACGATGTCGATCTATTAACATTCTGTTTACAAGCCTGACGTGTTATCTAACATGAATTTATTATCCCCGCAATTGATGTTATATTTTTTAAAGAAAATGAATGAATAAAACGCTGAATAACAAAAAACAGACACGTTTATTTTTATGCCAAATTATGTTTTCTTTACGAAATTTAAATAGGTGTGTTTCAGCACAAGTCGGTTAGTTTTTGCACATAGAAGAAGTAGTGACTAGATTATTCATGCGCTACTTTGACCTCTTGACCCATAATGATGTTATACAGGATTAACAGCGGATTGCGCAAACAGTGTAATGTAAGGGAAAACATTTGCAAGTGGAAACATTTAGTTTTAACAAATACCGTAATATTTTGAGAGGTAATCAACTGTAAAATTAAAGTTCATGAGAACATGTTACTGTATTCTTATTGATCAAATCCATTTTGTTATTTCGTACGTGATGGAATGACACAGTACCTGCTATGTTTTGTTATGTTTATACCACATAAAAAAATACTTTCGTTATCAAATCATGATATATATATATATATATATATATATATATATATATATATATATATATATATATATATATATATATATATATATATGGCTAAAAAACAAAATGACTTGACAAAAATCGTTGAAATTATATGATCATCTAAATAATTCATCTTTTTAATGATACTGATGTATATTTTGCTTTAGAAGACATATAGAGTGTTCATCCACATAAGAATTAGAGACTGTGCATGGTTTAAAGAAGAAAATACGTATACAATATATCATTACTACATGAACGTTTCGTTTTCAGCGAACACATCAGAAATAAATTAGTTTTATTATTGTCTAACTTAATTCAAGACAATGGTGATCTGAACAATTAACGCGTGAAAATTGAAACTAGGTATGAAATCGTTCTAATACTAGATATTCAATACAATATTATCTTTCCTAAAAAAAAAGATACCATTGTAATGGAAAAAAACCACAAAAAAAACCAAAGCAATGTCATTTGTTTCAATCTAAAACAAGAATGATAACACGTAGTATTAAGAAAAAAGTTGCCAGCACTTCGATAGTATTTTATACCTTCATTGAAATTAAAGTCACAGAGCAGTAAAGATTCAGAGACAAGCTTTTTCATTTCCTTACAAAGCAATATATATTTAAAGAAATGCTTTTTCAAAATGACCACTAATACCAATTATCAGAAAATCCTTATCCACGTTCACGTATACTGATTGGTTTCGTTGTGATGCATGAAATACTAAAACGCATTTCAACTAAAGCAGACTTTGTCGCAAATCAACGATTGTGTGTTCTGTTATAGTAGAAACTTAATGTTTGTCTTATATAGCTAAAGAGATGATATTTATAGAAATCAAAGTACTGAGAGTACTGAAAGACGGGGTCTTGAAAGTTTGAATTTGTATTTGTCCACGTTTACCTTGAATATGTTCCAAAAATTATGAGTTTGAATTAGTTCTTTCAGTCTAGTATGTTAAATTTCGGCTTTTTGCAATTGCCTGATAGTTTGTCTAAATTTTGCTAATTCCCGGCCGGGACTGTTTTTTTATCAGAAAATTGACACAACGGTATTTTATGTAAGATAAAAACCCCAAGGAAAATTTTTAAAAACTACAACAAACCGGGAAAATCTGTTATACAAGGTTTATGAAAACTGTCAAACTGCTGAATTACCGAACAAAGTTAACATGTGTATACAGATAACAAACACATGTACCTGACGTTAGAAATATTTCTTTTTGCAATAAGATTATTCCAAGTACTATAACAATAAAAAAAAGGTTCGTCACGGTAGCCATTTTGATTTTTTAGACCGACTTATCAGTCACGATTTTCTTGCAGCGATTCATATAAAGTTAGTAGGTAAAAATAAATTTGTTCACCAATTACTACTTTTTTGTGTAAACTCGTGCATCATCTACACGAATTATGATACAACCGTTCCTTTCATTAAAAATCATACTCCGAATTCAGTCAACTGCTTTTAAAATCGATAAAACTAGAAAATGGAGACCAAAAGTGAATGAATCACGTCACTTTTTGGGGCAGACCGTTCCTGAGTGACTGTTTTATATGTCGTTAATAATAAATCAACAGAATAATAAAGACATTAACTGACAAATGTACAGAGATAAGTCAGTTAAAGGACTGGCTAGAAAAAAAATAAGGAAACTGTCCTAATCAGTTACTTAGTGCTAAGGAAGGAGAGTTGTTTTCATGACTAGAAAAAAAATTCACATTGCGGTAATATGTTTACTGACAATTGATAGAGCAATAAATATATGATAATTGTAAATTGTTAATTTTAGCTATTAATTCAGAATTATTTGATTTTAAAATTTCTAATACATGCAAAATTAACGCTTTTAACAGCAAAATTAACAAATGTTGTAGGACATTGTCATTTCAGGGATATGTGTCCTTTCAATACACTTTCGTCTATATATAGCTATTAAGTGCACATTTTCATGCATGTCTTGGAAAAAATGAACTTCATTTCGAAAGCGATTAAGTTTCAAATTTTTCGAAGAGCTACAATAAAGAATTTGTAAATCAGATTTTAAAACTACGATAAAAACTTGTAGTTTTTAATCTTCTTAAAATTGAGATAAGTACTATTTATTTACATGTACTACCACACGGTAAATTACAAATTTAAAACATAACAACCATGCATTAACTCTGAATTCATAGGTTTTATATTAAGTGCGATATATTTACCGATGGGAGAAAGATCAGCTGAGTTTCTGATGAGAGACATTAAGATATTGATGAAGAATTCTTTTTAATCTTGAATATAACTGGTTTTGTCCGTTTTAAAGTATAGAAAAAAGTGTCAACTTATGTCTCATAACATTAAAAATAAAAAGATTATATATTCCAAATTAGTCGGACAACATGAACTTTAACATTTAACTTGGTTCTTCAATCGATAAGATTGTATATATTATTTGATCTATTGGTCACACAAAATGTATAATCATTATAGAGTTTGCTTACAATGCATTGTTCAAAATTTAAATTCAGTTGTTTTAACTAAAGAGTCAATGAACGAGAAGGCAAATTTAGACTTGTGTTTATTTTCTATGTACAAAATTCCTTTAGAGATGAACAGCAGTCATACCGCAAATAAATTCGAAGCTAATGAAACACTTATTTAATATATAAGACATCTGTGTATAACCCGTCCAGATTTTAACCTCGATTCGCGCATGAAGATCGGTATTTTTCAGGTGATAAGTTTTTAAAATAGAATTCACAACTTTTTAAAAATGTCACATTGTGTTTGGAAACTTTACTTTTGATTCAACCTTCATCCTCTTCTATTGATTAATGAGCTGGTCAACCAACTGATCGACGACGGCGTTGTGCATTCAGTTACGTAACTCATTCCACAAATCGCTATAACTATTGAAGCCGAGCAAGAATATTTTAATAAATAAAGCTATTTGTTTATGTTCTTTATAGAATTTAATTTATACATAGAGGACTCAAACGATTTAATGTCTGTTTTATAGTATATATTTACTGAAATGCATGACAAGTTTCTGCAGTATTTTCTTACGCGTAGACTCAATTTCTGTGTTCTACGCGTGCCTTCCAGTTTGAGACTTCGGCTGACAGTTAACTAATAGACGGGGTCAAGTGACCTCGTCTAAAAACCTGATCTGTATTTAACCGAGAAAAAAAAATTGCAATTTAAATATTACGTCTACAATTATTATAAGTACATATTGCCATAAAATTCCGTTTATGTCCCAAAGAAAAAAAAGTTTACACAAACGTTCTGACTACTTATCAGACCTTTACCAAAATACAACTGCCGGTAAAATTTCATTCGAAAACATGAAACACATGTTAACAGGTCAATCTTTTTCCCCTCTTGTTACTCTTATAAAATAATCCAGAATTGTTTCCAATTAACATTAAACTGTTTTACTATTTTGTAACCTAGGTCGCAAAATCAAAATTTATAATCACAAAAAATATAAAATCTTAGCGGTTATCTATTATACTTGCCCTTTAAAGTTATTAAATCTGAAAGAGAACGTCTTGTTACGACTAACTCTAGCTACAGTCACTTTATATATATAAAAGTTTGATTTGAACATGGATTTTTCTAAAACGGTTAACATAAAGACTTGAAAACTAAAATGTTCATTCAAAATTGGTTGAACAGTTTTTTTTTTCATATTAAGGCAAAAAATGAGTCTAAAGGAAATGATGCAAAAAGATAATTATATCTAGATGTGATCTAATTGCGAACAACTAGCGGGTCTTCCCTTCAATTTTTGTCTCATTCCCGGAGTTGACTAGAAGTGACAAACGAAACCCAATTGCAGATCGACAACAAAAGGTCTATCATCTGAGGTATTTTGAAGGTTTGTTCTTCCGTTGTATGTCTGAAAAACTACAGGGAAGAAAAACAGAAAGAAGGTCATGACTGCTTATCTTGTTCTCAAAATGTCTTCAAATATCTGATGACTTTTAAGGACATAAATAAGGAAAGGGGTTATTAGTGTTCTTTTTTTCTTCAAATTAAAACGGAAAAAACTACAATCCATCATTTTCAAAATCACCCTTTAGGCCCTAGGTTGAAAAGGCTAGTCGCTTTTTCTTAATATAAAAATAATGATGAGTGATTCTGAAGACATTTTGTAATAACAATTAAGACATTTTATTCGTTTCGAGATATGTATAATATAAATCTCTATAAGCTAGCCTTTAACGGAACCACTTTGTAAAATTTTAAAAGGTTATATATTGTTAAGATCATTATTTTTTAACATGTTTTCCAATACCGTTTATCATAATATTTTCATATACAAGATATGAATTAGGAATATGACACTCCATTATGTTATATTTGACTTTTAATTGTGTTCGTACTATTTCTTATGAAGACCTTTCGTTTCCAACAGAATACTTTATTGTGTTGGTACTGTTTTTTTTAAAATAATGTGCACGGGAATTTCCGAAATAATCCACCGGATTTTATTCAGTTTTTAAAAGAAGACTAGATTTGATGTAAACTTAATTTAAGAAAACAAATTCGGTTGTCATTTACGGTTTCGACTTACGGCCGATTTTCCTCGACCTAATAAGTGTAAAGTTCATCTCAAAAACTATCAAAGATATGACTATGACATTTATGGTATGGGTAGACTATAGTATGAAGTTTTGCACTATATAGTTGCTTTATATATGCCAGTGATGTCATTTCTTGGAACTCGCTTAGGCACAAAAGTTGGGTACGGATTTTGAATCAAAAATTGAATAAGTTTTGATCTGAATCGTTCTATTAGTTGATATTTTGTAAAGACATATAAAGAAATGTGGTAGTTTATCAAACGTTCTTTCCAATAAAATCATAAAAAAGGGTCTGGCCCCTTGAAAACGATCAAGATTTTTTTAATGCATTTAGAAGCAAAGTTGTTGATTGTAACAATCAGCATCTTAAAGAATCATTGCTTCACTAATTTATTCCTTAATTAGGGATGTTTAACATGAAAATTGATGTTATATGACTAGATAAAGGGTATGTTCCCATTTAGGATCTACAGTGCTGGCCCCTATAATATTCAACTGTGTGTATTTCAAAAACTGAACAACAATTAAAGATGATTGTAAGAACAAAAAATATATGTAACTATTCTTAAGAACTTTTGTATGAAATCAAGTATAAAAACTGGCCCCTATAATTAAGGATCAAGAATCTCGAAAAGCTTTAAAACGATCAATATTTTTAATACACAATAGCACCGAATTTGTTGATTGTAACGATATTTTTTTCCTAAAAAAATCGTTGTCACGCCCTTTTTAGACATAAAAAGAGATTTTTTTAAAATATATTATCTGAAAGTACGGAGAGAATAATTCTGAAATTGTAAAGATATTTCATCGTATCAATTAAAAAAAAAGGAGGACGTACTCAATACTGAGTTTATATTTAGTTATTAATGATTTTTTTTCTTCAAGATTTGTGCACGCAATTTCTCAAAAACAATAAGATCGCTTTTGACCATTGTTAACAGATGCTAAGACGCTATCGGACTTTTATATGTTATGAATTATTTTGTTGTTTTACGGCTAATTTTGTAATTTTTTATGACATATAGTGCTGATCTCATTAATCATAAGAGATAAGACTATGCAATTTTTACAACAGATAGACTAAAGTTTGAAGATGTACACTATTTAGTTGACTTAAGCCATTAGCGCTATTTTTATTGCCCCATAGGCACACAAAATGGGTACGGATTTTAAGTCAAAATTTCCATACGTTTTGATGTGTATCTTTTTAGCAGTTGAAATTTTGTTAAAACACATATAACAAAAGTGGTAAAGTGTCAAAAGTTCTTTCCAACGAAATAAAGAAAAGGGACGACTGACCCTTTTAAACGGGGCCAATACACTTTTAAATGATGTATGTTAAAGTATATGTCTTAATTGAAAGGTATGCCCCTTTCTTGATATCATATTAAAATATTACCATTGTGCACATCATTTGTTCACACTATGTTAATAAAAAACTTAAAACAAGATATGGATCAATTTCTCACGCATAAATGGTGTTCTAAATTTTGACCCCAACAGAACTTCGATTTATACGTTTTCCAGGAAAATTGAAAATCCCTGATGGAAAACTAGAACATGCCGTTTATCATCTTTGAAAGTTTACAGATTCTAGCTTATGTCGTTTTTATTTCATTTTGTGCGGACAAGACTGTTTTTCAAAAATCAATGAAAGGGCAATAACTTCTGACTGGAAGTGAATTAATTTAAAGAAAATCGACTTAGCAATGTCTGAGAAATGTTCTGCACTAAATTTGCATTCGAACAAGAATAGTCAGACAAGTGAAACAGAAAGGAAATAATAATAGAAGGGCATTCCGCTGAAGACGGAAGATCCTAATCATAATAGCTCTCGTTACGAGTGCCAAGTAGGTTTTCCGTCGAATTTCTTTAAACAAATAAATTTTGGAACCGGCCCTCACTTTCATATCTTAGATTTTAACATTATTGTTATTTTACGAACTTCGAACTCTTTTAATTTTTGAGATACCAATGATTGATTTTTTTTTTCGGGGGGGGGGGTTAGCTCTGCAAATTCTTCAGAAGACACATATTGGTGTTTCCGAAGGGAAACAACAGGATAATTTTAAAATAAAACAAAAGAATATCAGGAGTGTCTTCCGTTTTAAACGGAAACCTCCAGATAATAATAGCTATGTCCAAGAAATTTGATTGCTGATAATTACTTTGCCAAAATGGATTATTTGTATATTACGTGTCTTTTAACAACAATCGGTTATAAGTGTTGGAAGGTCGATACCCTATTTAATTTATATTGATATCCTATACAAGACGAGCTTTGTATAATCAAAGAGGAAAATGTAGTACTCTTAATGCTAAATTATTGGAGAGTTCCTATCTTTATCATAGTTTATTGTAAACATTATTTGTATTGAATTTTAAGGTAATATGACTTTTTTGTTTTTTTTGAGAAAACTAGCCCCTTTAATAGGTAAAAACTAGTGTACAAGTTTACCCCTGCGCTTTTGTGATCTCTCAACTAAATAAAGGTGTTACGTAGATATTATTTATTCAATTCTAAGAAACATGTAAAGTCATTGACAAAAACAAAGGTCTCAAACATCATGATGAAATGGTCATTACTACATCCTAAATTTGACGCTTAACTTTTTCACTGTTAAATTTATATCAAAAATGGCATAATTTATCAGTGAATAATCAGTCTTTGCAGATGATACATTATGACTTTTTTATGTTATTAAAAATCTTGTAACTTAATTGAAAAAGTGAAATAATTTTAAAATTTGCGTATTTCTTGGGAAACAGATTTAGTATACATTGATTTCTAACTTATTTGAAGTATATCAAGTCAAGACGTGTTCGGTTTTCAGTCTCTCATAGAAGCATATATATACATAAGACGAAGTGCGTCTGTTCCTGGGAGAACGGCGGGGAAAATGTTCTCAGTACATTCGGTTGAAATTTTGACCCGTTCAAGTTTAGAACCTTTGCGATTTATTTGTAAAAGGCATCACTGTTGCACACATTTGAAAGCAATTCTTTGTAAGAAGTTACAAATCTGTCACGCAAATATTCCGTTTAGAACTTGCAACAATGCATTTATGATCAGTTGTTTAAACTCAAACAACTACGCTCCTCCGAGTTTCGAGAAGTCCGCCATTGTTTATGAGATATCATGTCGATTCGCCTGCGTTACAAAAACACACTGAACTTCAATTTGTCAGCAACATAATGTTAAGCAATTATGAAAATATTACTTTAAAACATTGATGCAATATTATTGAAAATAGTAAGAAAGAATATTTAATTGAGTGTTAATTATTTTTTAAGTTTAAAAACCTTTGGGGTTCAAAAAGGAGGGGGTTGAAATTTAACAGACACAACTTGTGTAAGCTGAACAATATTAAATCGTATGTTTCTTCAATCTCTGAATATATAGTAATGAAAACTTATGCACCTTAAATTTAGTTTCATTTAAAAATATTCTTTGATTATAATTAACATATGTCAAAAAAAAAATAACCAAATGAAAGGGTCTCAGATTATACAGTCAGCGAATTGTTTTGATTTTACAAAGTCACTTCCGCCCAGTGATTACACATTTTGTATGAAAGCAAACAGATCTTCCACAGGAGTGATGGCATACCTAAGTATGGAACATAGAAGATAATAATGAAGCAGATTATAGACTTGTAAGTTAAACTACATAATTGATAATAAATTAAACGTTTGCTATACCTAAATCGGTGCAGTTACAAGATAAAGTTATACATAATGCTGATGTCATTTGATTTAATTAATACACACTTTCTTCTTACTCTAGAATTATGCAGAGAAACCAGAATATTGGTCAGCTCTAAAGATAGTGATCATGGAATATAACTTTCAGTAAGTAATAAATAAATGCTATTGCAAAAAATTGAAATTTCTAATAAAATGGCCAGTATTATTTACAAACTTGAAAACAAAGTTTAGGTCCAGATGCTTATTATCTATGATTTCTTTACAATCAAGATCAAAACTTGTCAGTTAAAAATCAACTGTTTTTTTACTTTGATAAAACCAAAACAGAAGAAAACAGTATCTGACTTGAGTCGTTTATTTGGAATACAAAAAACTACATTAGATAACATTTGTATTACAAAAGGTAAAATTCTGGCCTGATAGAGAGACAGTTAATTTGTTTTCACCCTGTGACTTTTTTCAAACATTTTCATCTACAAGAGTTAATATTGATAGTACCGAAATCCCAGTCAAAAAAAACCAAAAAACTTATATCCCTTATTGCTTAACAATTGACCTTCTAAACTTATAAAAACAGAAAAATGTTAAAGTGCTTGTTGGTGCCACACCTGGAGGAGTTATATCATACTTCTCCCCAGCTTATGGAGGGTCTACCAGTGACAGGTAAAGTGTTAAACGTAGCCCTTTAACAAAAAATTGTGAACAAGGACTCTATGTCCAGGATTTGTTTGCCCAAAGGATGTTAAAATAAACATTTCCACATTTTTTTTTTAAAGAAGAACAACCGTATATCTAATAAAACTGTTTTAAAGGACGGACAATTTTCAAGCACACGTGTTTACATTTAGGAGTTGATAGAAATGCGAAAACATTTAAGATCTTAAAGGTACCTCTCAACTATACGGAAACAAAATTTGCAAGTGAAATTTCTTATGTGCAATTTTGAAAACGCATTGTCCCTAAACATGCAAAATATTTTTTATTCAAGTTGAAAACTTTCACTTTTTGCTGAAAACAAAAAGTATCACATATCTATAGATTGCAATTTTTTATTACCAAATTGTGCACTGAAAATGTATCGAATTTGTTAGTGCTGTACATTTCAATCTAGTGTACATTCAGAGTTTAATGTTCAGCTAATATACAGGGAAGTCAAATGTATACCAAGAATTCCACAATAAATCCATTTGTTTGTGGAAAAAAATCTTATTCAAAACAGCTTTCTTGAGATGAGTCATGAAATAAATATTAATTTTCTTTTTGGAACCTTCCGCCACAAAATACTTTCCCTTTTAAACTATATTTTAAAACATTTTTTTCTCAACCATTTTATTCAATATAGTTTAGTTTGCACTGTAAAATATCTATATACAAGTAATAGTAATATATGATTCAAAAATTTAAACAAGAGGTGACCAAAAACTACACAAAAACAAAGGAACAAACCTCTATAAAAACGATAGTCTTACCTGGAATTTTCTCTTGCAAAAGTATTCAAAATAAATTTGTCGTCCCAATTGTTGGTATTAAGTTAAAAACACCTGCTTCCTGATTACCTTGTATAATGACTTCACATAGTTCTGTAAAAACATTGGTAACTTCATATCCCTTCGGGTAGACATTTCCATCTAAACGTTCATTGTAAAAGATGACATAACGTCCGTATTCCATGCACTTTACTGTAAGGTTCAGGGGCGGTAACTCAGGTCCGTCCTTGTAACACAGAGCGATCTTCTTGATATCATCAGGGAATTTTACATCAGAGTTCGAAACATACAGTGAGAATCCCGCCAATCGTCCTTTTTGACGGTCGACTGCACAATAAATTGATTTGCATATATCATTTAAAGACCATAATCATATTCTAATCATCTTCGCATAAAATGTAGAAAACGTTTTTCTTCTATAAAAACTACTAAGTCATAATTTCGATAAAATATAATAAAGCTGGTTTGTGAGAACAAATTCTAACAGTACAATAAGTTCTATATTGTGTTAGATATTTATATAACATTTCTAGATTATTTTTTTATTTTTTTTTCACAGAAAAATAGTTCTGTTTCCTTTCTTAAACTATTATATAAACCTAGATTGCAATTATTCTGCTCATTAACCAATTTTGGTTCGGAATTCAAAGAGCCATCTGGTATGCAAATGTAACCAGTTACAAAAATCAAACAAGTGTTTGCCCCCAAATACCACTGTTTGTACCATTTTTAATAAAAATGAAGGCGACATGCAATTTCCAGTAATTGTTTGAAAATTATATTTTTCATAAGGGATAAGATCCCATCCCATAATACACATGAGCGACCCCTATGTACACTTTGGGATGAACTGTTTGCATGTGGATTTTTATCCCCGCTGTAAACAAGAATAGATATTGTTAACAGTTACGTCACTACTCTCGTCGACATATTGCGGGGAAAGACGCAAATAAAGAAAAACAAATTCATACATAATGAGGATATTGTCGATAATTAACGAACAAGAATCATGAAAAAATAATTGTTGTAATAATATAAGCAGTATTCATTAGTGAATAAATTGTCAGTCGAAGAATGATACAATAATGTAAATATTTTTATGGAAATAGACTAAGGAAGCAGGTAACGTAGGAAAATTAATACTAGTACTTCTCATTTACATTTTTGGGGGAAAGTTTTTTTTAAAATCAAAGTACTGAAGCACTGACAGGAGTTAATTTTATCGATTATCATTTATTTTAAAATCTACGATATGTGATTTTGCATGGCAAGTAGTATCAGTAATCGAAATATTTCTGAGAGATTGTATGGACTCAGGCAAGTTTTGTTCAATCAAACGCTCGGCAGTCTTCGTTTATCTCCGACAAGCAAGAGAGACTCTATGTTTTGTCGGATATTAACGGAGACAGCCGAGCGTCTGGTCGAACGACAATCGCAATTTCTTGGGCCTTTCTGGCAAGCTCGGAAAAACACCTCGAATGTATCACCTAGGCATCCATGACAACCCCCCCCCCCCTTTTGTAAAACTTGATATAAATAGAACACATTTTACGATCTGTTGAGATGTGAGCTATACTTCATTAAAGTAAATGATATACACTAAAATATAACACAGAAGCGACATACAAGACTGTTTAGCCGATACTTATTTTAATGGGAAGCGACTCCATTCTGTATAAAATTCTAACATCCGGTGATGTTAATACATTCGAGGTGTTTTGCCGAGCTTGCCGAAAGGCCCGAGAAGTTGCGATTGGTTGAACGAGACTACGTTGAACTCTAGCGTAGAAATACATACGACTTCAAAAAATATCTAAATTGTTTGTACCATTTAAAATCTTATAATTTTCAAGGTATTGATATATAAGTTTTCTTGAAAAACAATGCTTCAGAATACATTGCATCGGATTGATCGATTATCTTGAAGAAGTGTTGTCAGCGGTATTGATTTGTGCTTAGGTCCAAACACTGTTTCACTTTCGGTTTGCCCGAGTATAGGAGAGTTGATTAAAATCAACTCCCCAAAAAATAATTTTACGTTAGTTTTGTTTTCTTCTACGTACTAGAAACATCAATATTCTAAACATTTGTTGTATTGTTGTATTTGTGATCATGAATAGACTTCATTTTTTTAGAGCAATGGTGTGAAGAGCACTTAAACACTGATATATTATTGCCTGACGCCATGGTATATCTAAAGTTTGAAAGTTGCATTTTCCGAAACAGTGCAGACAATGGGAGCAAGCAATATCATGATATTTCACAAAAAAATGACTTACTGATGCATGTTTAAGGTATCAGCATTTACATTAACTATTGATGAACATTTTATATGGGATGTAATAACAACAGCAAGCAATAGTTTTATGTAAAAGGGATGTTCAACATGCAGTGCACGTGTGCTATCCTGATTTAAAAATAGATCAGCATTCCACCGTATTTGAACGGTGGAAAAGGGGGAGGGGGTCATCGCAACAAGTTGTAACATATTGTGTAATACGGTATAATGTAAGTAATAAATGATATTGTATTATCATTATTACAAGGGAGTCATCAGTTTGATTAAAACAAATGTATATTCAAACTGCTGGAATGTTTACTGGAGGAACAAAATCGCCAAAGCGGGATGTGACTCGATTTTCGTTCAGTTTGGCAATTTCATCAATCTTAAAAAGGGGTCATAACTCGCGTTTCTTACTAAATGTGCATTACTACATTTTATAATTACTAATCAATTGTGTTTGTTAATTCGATAGATTTCTTCCAAAACATCCGATTCAAAGTATAATATACGTGTATGTAGCTGTTACAAAACAGATGTCAAAAAATTCACCTGCCCCCCTCCCCTTGGATCTCTGCCAATGGACGAGTTAATTCAAACAATTGGATCAATACCTCAGCCGTTGCGTGAATGGCAGAACAGGACTTCGCGCCATAATGTCTCATTCATAGTTTTTTTACGCACCGATTAGTGGACGAGTCCGTTGGGATCATGCAAATACTCCAGAGCACACCGTGTGTTTAAATCATAGGCACGTAGCACCGGGGGTTGGGGTAAGGTAGGGGAGGGCTACTTCCCCCTCCCCTCTGTTTTTTTGCAGCAGGCACTTTTTCTTAAATTGTTATATCATGGATTTGCCCCCCCCCCCCCCATGTAATAAATGAAACTGCAAATAAAGAATTCTAATTGAATTTGGACTTACTGTTAGATTTTTTTTTGAATTTGAAAAATTATCCTTTTTTAATTGCTTGTCAAGATGATTTCGGTGAAGCTGCCCACACACATTCAAAAACAATACGTGTTTGTATAGCCTTTCATATTTCATATGTTTGGATTTTTATTTAACGCCTTTCAGTTGACTTTGCATCTAAATATAACTAATTCATTTTTTTTAAATGACTATTTAATCTCCAGCTTTCAAGCTTATATGCATTTATATAATATGTTTACATTCCTAAAAATTGAATTAATAAAATAACTGAATTTTAAGTGATATATATATGTACATTTTCTAGATAAAAAAACCCCTGACATTTCGTCTTAAATTTGCACGTTCCGTTTTTAGATTTATGATCAGCAGCGAAATAAAATTCATTACTGATAAGAGAGCCTAATTGATACATGCATGCTTCCAATGAAGAATTTTGTTAAGTCAGACAAGGTTTTTAGAAAGCTATTACTTGTAATAAGAAGATATTGTTTCTAAAATCGTTGATAAGGGGTTCGGGCTCATTATAGGGGTTTATATTCCCCTTGAGTTTGATCACGATCTTAACTGCATCCAAAGTTGTCGATGTTTATACAAATCATTGATGCATTAACCATCTTGATATTAATTAAAGTATGCCGATGATATGGTAAAATATATATTCTGTTCGGGTACTCTCAGTACTTTGACGATTTTCCTTATTGGTCGATAACTTCTACTGGCGTAATGGCTGCTGTTAGTGCCTGGTAACTTAAGCTTGGTTATAATGCCTTATAGTGGAGTAAACTTTTCATATTTTTTGTTCGTCATTAATTCTTGGTGATGCACTTGCAAGTGTAATTCATGAACAATATCGACACCAATTAACATAGTTTTGTTTGATAGTGTCTTGTATCGTTTGATGAAATAATTAAAATAATGTTAACGTTTTGTCACTCGTAATAATGAGATTAAGATGTAATCGTTAAAGAACATATCGCATGTTTCTAAAATATGGGACATTTTACATTTTTGGTTTTGCCTTTCTTGTGGATGTATTAATTACTTCCAAAAGCTTATTTGCTCTAACAAGGCTTTAATTAGCCATAAAATCAATTTAAATCATAGCCCCGATCGTATAAAAACTCGTTAATTAGATAGCGTGTCACATGGTACGGTGACTTCACAAGCGACCTTCTCGAACATCTGATTGTAAACAAGTGGTAGGATTAGCAATATCTTCTTTAAAGTTTTGACATTTATTCACCATCAATGTTGTTTTTTTTCGTTGTTAACTAAACTGAAATAATTCTACCATTCAATCGTACATGTTTGAGCCACCAGTACGGTTAAAAATGATTTTATAGCCGAAGAAGTGAAGATGAAGTCGGAAAAAATAATCCGACTGATCGACGTTTAAACATTGCAAAGACAACTTCATTAGCATGAATATTAGCTGAATAAAAATCGGTAACAGGTGTTTATTTTATCAAAATCTACGTAAATTTTGTTTTTGGCGTTTTGTGTATGACTCATAATGTGCATTGTTGTAAAGCTGTGGTGCACAAGAAGAATGTTTCTTCGGTCTTAAGTGGTTCCAACTTTCGAAGATTCTTTACTTCATATTACACTGTAAAAATATGTAAAGCCGGAGAAATCGTGTTTCTGATTTTTTTTTTCTTCTGTAGGATCACATATCCGTTTTTATCTTTGTCTATTTCTTGCATAAACATGGTAAACGTTTTAACATTCAATATCTACAACTCCTTGACTTTCCTGCAACAATAAAACTTACAGAAATCTGAAATACCGTACATATTTTCTGCACAGGTGAGCTATGAATGAAGAGATCATTTATACAAAATTGACGCATACATGTACATGTATGTATAGTTTCACAATATCAATAAGAAAACAGGGAATGAAGTGAGGCGATATCCAAAATGGTGTCCTCTCGTAATTTTCCTCCGATGAACTTGCTTTTTGTACAGAGGCCCCTGTGCATAAACTTCTATTTTTCTCTTTGAAAAATGAATAAGATTTGTTTATGAAACTAACATTACAAAAATATATCATATAATATATAATGTATGTGTTGGTAGTTTAATTATAAATCCTCCCATCGGCAGTTATTTGTCCTAGGATTTCAACACACTTTAGTTTAGGAAACTTAAAAAAATAACAGTCAATATCCCCATTTTTGACTGCTAGAACATCCATATAAATCACAAAACACATCCATGTCCCGTTATCGGCAATTTGATAGGTGATAATTAGGTTAATTGTCGTTTAAATCTAATCTAATTACAAAGATAGCCAACAGCACCTTCTAGCTCGAAGTCGCATATGACGTCACACAAAATGGCGGGTAGATCGAGAGAGAAAATATGCATATTGCAACATTTGAATTTCATCGCTTTCAAACTAACGAATTAGCCATATTATTTAAATTAATGACCATAAACTGCATTATTAATGAGTATACTAGTAAGGTTTATTTTTAAAATGCCGATAATTGAAAAACATGGGATATGTCCTTTAAGAAGACAACCATATCCCGATGCAATACGTAAGTATTGGAAGGATTTTTATTTTCTAAGATTAATCCCTTCTTTCACTTTAAGTTAATTAAGTCCTGTTACTTTCTGTAAACTGCAGTAAAAAATACAATATTGTAAAGACTATTTCACAAATAATAAACAAATATACTGAAAAACTTATATCAATTAGGGGGTCATTATTCTACAGGGGTCACTTTTCTTCTTGTAGAGTGTGCTCATTTTTATCAAAATGACTTATTCATTCTTCAGGCAAAAGGGTCATTTTTATACGTCGAAAAATGGCACGACTTTAGATTTGCTTCTGTGTGTTTACATGTACATCATCGTGTGCACATTGTTAGAAAAAGGGTGAGAGTGAGGGGTCCAGACCTTCCTCCCCCTTAAAAATTAATTTATATCAATAGTAAAATTACCAAGAAAATTACCTTTTACCCCAATCCCTCTTACAATTACTTGTATTACGCTGTTAATCCCCCCCCCCCCCCCCCCACCAACAAACCCTCATGGTTAAATAAACATTACACTATTTCATAACAATGAAAGCCTGTGCATGAAGTTGCAACGATGTAGACTGTAAACCAAAACATTGACATAATTGTATTGCACAACTAGAGCCAAGCTCGTTGCAAAGCAACGAATAGGTCTTACGTTGCAGCTTCCTGTCGGAAAAGGATTGTCAATCAGTCTGATTAAAAGCACCCTTCTATTTCTTACAGGGTCCGGCAGGTATTGATAGGGGGTCATATTCACACGACCTAAACCTCTGACCAATCAGGGCTTTAGAAAATTTATTGGAACTTTTTAAATGGAGACAGGCAAATTATTTCATGCCTGCTTTCTATGTAACCCCCAAACTGAGTATTGAAGAGTTGCTCCTCTCATTAACAGATAAAGGCATATTTTTGGTCACTGAGAGTATATTTAGGCTGTGTGCAAATATGGAGGTCATGTGAAGATGACCTGTTATCGACACCTATCAGACCCCGATAAGTGTAAGCAGAAGGGTGGAGATTTTAATCAATCTCGATTGTCAATATGACCTGAGGGTGCGCTGTACGAGAGGTGCTCAGCGGGAGGGACTACTCATTGTATAATGTTTGGCCATGCAAGCATCAGCATCGTTTTTGCTTCGGGGAACAAATTTATCCGAAATGCATTAAGTTAAACAAGGAAATAAAAGAAAGAATAACTAAAATCTTCAAAATCTAATTCGTGGTAGTGGTAGGGGAGGGGGGAGTTGTGAGGCAGCTATAACTTATTTTGTTCACTATAATTTGTTTTCAATTTGCCATAACAATTTATATTGCCTTCTACTAAAATGTGTGTTGGGTAATGGGGGAACAATGCCCCAAAATTCAATTTCCTTTATGTTAATTTAAGAGATATTTTGGTTGCGAGAAAGGGGGAGAGTGCTCTCTGTGGACCAACTGGCGGTTATGTGAGCAACCTCACAAATAATTCATCCCCTCCCCACTAAGAAAAAAAAATCATAACTAAAGTATTTCTCTATTAGAAAAAAAAATGGATGCTTCTTTTTCTTATAGTGACACTTAACTTGCACAAATGATAAAATTTCATGTCAGGACATATTAAAATACATGTCACAAGCAATCTTTGTGTCAAATTTTAGCTTCTAATCATTTCCATGTATGCAAGATATGACAGACAGGCTGACCTTGAACTTGCACAACTGACCCTAGGTCAAGTTCATGACACATCCTCAGGTCATCAGCAATCTTTAAATGAAAAAGCAACTTCCAATGTGTTTCCTTAAAAACAGTATAAAGCAAACACAAATTATGAACTTGACAAAATAACCTTGGAACAAAATCATTTCACACACTAAGGTCAAAGGCAATCTTCGTGTGAGAAAGAACTTTATGCCAGTTGTACGCACAAAGACTTTCGTCAATTTGCCAAATGAAACGAAGTACATGTTAACATGTAAACTTTTTTACACTCATACAACACAAATCACCAACAAAATAACATTGTAACGATCTTTATGAGATCCAAGCAAACATTTTTTCCAGCGCAGCCATATCGAAATTCTAACCGTTTTTGAGTTAGTAAGCAAAAACACCCAAGCGCTATTGGCCCTTAATTTTAGTGGCCAGCCCTTTTTCATTGGTGTCAAATGAAAGCCCTTAACATTCTGCACAACTTTTATTCTACATGTCTTAACAAAATATTTTTCGTTTAAAAGATACACAGAAAAATATTTCTAAATTTTTGCACTTTTTGGAATTCTATTGTTTGACCCCTACCTTTTTCTAAATAAAAAAACGTATTCCAAAAACAAAAATCGATGTGCACAACTTCAATGTCTCTATTATTCAAATTTGTTGGATTCCCATTCCCTGCTATCATAGTCTCGGAGCCTTTATGTGGAAACCAAAGGCCATAAAAACAATTAAAATGGGAATAACTCGTTCACAGAAAAGGAATTTTAAAGTTCATGAAACGTTTTAGATAGTGTTTTGTAATGTCTATAAGCACTGAAAATTTGAGCAAAAACCGTTCATAAATGAGCAAGATATGAAGCCTCAAAGTTTGCGTTTAGGAAGAAACAAGTAATCCTTTTAAAGGAATGATCGGCAATAATGATATATTGATAGCTAGAAGCAATCAACATGATCAGTACTGTATTTGTACAAAATATAGAATATTTTGAATCTGTACATCATAATTTCATCGTTTTAACCCGTTAAAAAATTTAATTTTGAAAAAAAATAATTGGGAAAGCCGTTCGTAGACTCCTTGTCTAGTTTTATATTTTTAACGTTATTATTAAATGTTAATGTATCTTCCTCTTCTTCAGAATACTGAGTAGGGCTCTTCAAAGAGCATTAACGCGTATAGAAAGAATGAGTTGTATTAAAATAATTTAATGCGACTGAAAAACATTGCGTGCCATCACAACTTGCTATTGAGGTCGCATTATAACGTAACCTTGTTTATAAATTAAGCCGTCTTCCTAGCTACTATTATGTAACATCAATAGATCGAGATCAGTTCATATGATTGAGGTCAGTTCATCGAGGTCAACTGCATTACTGAATGGATCTTTCGATCAAATTCTTTCGCGTGAGACAAAAAAGCCATTCTTGAATTAACAGGCCGAACTGTATTTTAGGTATGTTTGCATCTCTTAAGGTAAATGAATTGAAATAAAACTGAGTAAAATGTTACATAAATACTAAACCAAACTTCAAGTTTTTTATAAGAACTACTTATGCAAGCGGAATGTGTGCGCACGTGGAAGCATTTACCGGATGCCTCATATAGACACAACAGTGATCGGCCGAAGCCGATCACTAAAAAAAAGAAAAATAAGAATAATCTTACAAGCACAATAATAGTAAGGTCTTCCGTTGGAAACGGAGGACCTTAAT
Organism: Magallana hongkongensis; assembly: GCA_015776775.1. Lineage (NCBI taxonomy): Eukaryota > Metazoa > Mollusca > Bivalvia > Ostreida > Ostreidae > Magallana > Magallana hongkongensis. The sequence goes on along the minus strand of VIAA01000110.1, from coordinate 125,358 downwards.
TATTTTCAATGCAGAACTGCCAGGACAGAAGATAAATTCGATTTAAGGTGGTTTAAGAGACATGTCGATATTTATGTGGATCAAAGTGCGTTATAATCAATATTCTTTCACGGTGACGTTTTAGAATTTCGAAATTTTACAATACATGCATTTGGCATGAAAATGAAGCTTTTAAATTTGTTTGAGACCAGTTAAAAATAGACAACACCCAACAGAATTTGAACGCTCTACTTTGAGCCATGTAGTTAACGCTCTAACCCATTGCGCTTGACTGTTAGGTAACATTATTAGGGGGATTTTATATTCATAATTTTGTGTTTATTTCAATACGGAGTTTATCACAATATGCTGGCGTATTGTAACTTAAAGTTGTAATATGTGTTTTACATTGTTATTTACTTGATAAAATAGTGGCGCGCAAGTAAATAATAAAGTAATGAAAATGCATGCATTCTAAAAATACGTTATCTTTTTCTGAAGCTACATACACAGCACAGGTCTACAAGTCGCATTAGCGGGTACTAGTTTTATCCAGCTCTTCGGGTGGTGTAGTTTACATCCGGTATATGTTTTCAACATACAAATTAGGGTTATGTTACATACATAGACGATCCTTTTCTTATGATCAGCTAAAGGGAGTCATGTTGTGCTCTAATTGGATTATCATTATGATGTTGACTAATATACATAAGCATAATACATGTAGTAGCACAATATTATGAGACCCCATTATACATAAGTTTTACTTTCACTTTCTAAATAAGTGATTACCTTTTGCCTGCATACTGTATTATCATCTGTTGATATTTAATCAAGCTTATCATCGTTACCTTCCATTTGGCATTTGTACAGTTTCTGTCATTTCAATTGCAAAAGTTATTTTTTCATTTGTCCGACCTACACTATTGAGTTGACCTCATATTGATCCTGTGACATTTTATATTAAATTTGTGAATGAGTTTTAATAGGAAAGAAGGGGTCTTTCTTTCTTAATGTATTACTTAAATAATGCATCAAATATAATGTATGCCATGAACCTATGGGATTGTTTTGATCCCATGAAACAGGAAAATACAAAATATCTTGTAAAACTGTTGAGATCCCCACCACTTAAAGAGACAGTAAAGCTGAAAACACATGTGTGAATAACTTCTTATTTACCTATTGTATCGTTAGGGAATAAGAAATAACGTTTATTGTAATAGTTGAAATACATGAAAATCCCTTTCACATACTTAATTAACGTAATTATGAGCTTCCGGAAATTCAAGGGTCGTACAAACCGGAATAATCTTATATCGTTTATTTGTACCACGTGGACTTTGATTGACAGTAATTGACACGTGCTGAAAACTACAAGATCTTCGTCCCACTACGGTCATCATGGAAAACGAGGTTAAAGCGATTCTCTAAATGAAACACATCCTTACTTCCTCGATAATTTATAAACGGTTTACCAATTTAGGTTCATTTTAAAATGAATAGACATAAATATGTCAAATAACCCCTCAAGGGGCCTCGTTTATAAAAATAGATTAAGGTTGTAGCAACTCCTATGATAAACACGAAAAATACATGCTTACACAAAAATAAATGTAGTTGTTTAAAAAACTTTTAACAGTTATTACCTATGAGAAGTAGAAAAGACATTTTTATCAACAAACCTGTCCAGGAGATTCTTCTCGAGCCCTGTATGTGTTTTGTTTACAGTAAATACGCATGCGTAATAATATAGAAGGCTGAACCCCGAACACGTTGCGATGTATTTATGTGATAGGTTATACGTAATTATTAATTTTAATGAAATAATTAGATTTATTGCATGGAGAACTTTGTAATTTTCTGAAAGTTTATACATTTATGAGTAGTACAAAAATACCGAACCCGATCGGAAAATTTTCTCAAGTCGGTTTTTCGATAAGATGCGTCGTACTGTCTCTTTAACTAAATATATTATTGTTTCTAATGTCATTATTATGCATGCATCAAATGGTGTAAAGTTATAACCCTAGGAGTTGTCTTTAAACCACTCCTTCTCAGAAATAGATATGGTATATTTTTATAACTTTTGAGATCTCGGTCATTGAACTTTATTAATCTTGCTCTTTGTGTCATTGTTCATTAAATGTTATATAGGTTATGCCCCCTTGGAGATAACCTGCCTTTTCAGAACTCAAACCAAGTATTTAATCTTATTCATATGTAGTGTTTAAACCATGTGGGTATTTCCTTGCCTAATGATGACCTTGCTTTGTTTAGGAGGCTTTACAATTGCCCTTATACATATAACATTTTGTTTATCTTCAAAAATTATAATTCAATTTCCAAAATATTAATGTGCATCTACAGAAAAAATACCATGAAATGATTTGAAATTTGCTACTGTGCACATGTAAGAATGTAAGAAGACTTTGATTCTTTAGAACCGGGTTTGATTGGGGGCAATATATTTCAATCATTTATTGTTTTTAACTGTATTTTTTAATAATATCTCAATAGATCAATTGTTAATTATGCAAGGTTTACATGTAATGCGATTTTTTTCAGAGAAACATTTTTTACCAATTTATAAAACTTTTTAGACCTCATATTATATATTGTGATCTTTATTGCTTCAGGAGGGATATTTGCGCGGATCCATATACCTTTTCCAGGGAGGTAGGTAGGAGGGGGGTAGGGAAGCTATTTGAGTTCACCGGGGGGGGGGGGGGGGTTTCTGGAGCATATTTTTGGCACTTTTATCATTTTTTTTAGCGGGGATCTAGATCCCCCTGATCCCCCACAAGATCCGTGCACAGGAAACATGATTTTTCTGCTACTAATTGACTACCAGGACTGAATTTAATTTTTCATTAATTTCAAAATTATTGCATATCTATAGGAAGTCTCTATCATAATCTTTTATATGATTTGTCTATTCATCAAATCATAAGAGGCTGGGATCTAGGTTTGAGTGATAAACGTCAATTTTTTTCCTATTATTTGACACACTGGATAAATTTTAAATTCAAAAAAACATTTTTGCACATCTATAGGACAACCCTTATCATTTCCTAAAACATTTTGTGTCTATTTATTAACCATAAGAGTCTGGGATTTAGGGGGTTTTTTGGCAGTGATTAACATCAATCTCCTGCTATTTTTTGACTCCCTGGGTGAATTTTTTAAAAACTCATTGCACATCTATAGGACAGCCAATATCATCTCCGAATATGTGATGTGTCTATTCATTAAATTATAAGAGGAGTTCTGGGATATAGTTTTTTTGGCAGTGATAAACGTCAAATTCCTGTTATTATTTGACTTCCAGGATGAAATTTTAATTTTTCAAACCTTATTGCACATCTATATGACAGCTCTAATCATATCTCAAGAGACTACTCAAAGTTGTAAGTGGAACCATACTTTTTGCAAAATAAACGACATTTTTTGTTGCCGCTCTATTCCCGTAAATAATAAAAGATTTTTCAAATCTGATCACAGTTTAAGATAAAACGCGTAATAACATTCTAGAAGATAATTTTGCTACTTCAAAAAAAAAAAGTTGACGTTTTTGTAAGCAATTTTTTGGATAAAAAAAAGTCATTATTCAGCCACCAAATGACACCTAGGACAAAATTTAAATTTCCGAAACCTTTTTTTGCTCATCTGTAGAACACCCAAAAAAATATTTCAAGACATGATTTGTCTATTGTTGAAAATGTCGGAGGAGTTCGAGGAAACATGTTTTTTAAAGTCATTTTACACATTATCTGACCCCAAAGACTACCATTGATTTTTTAAAACCTTTTTACAAAACAAGGTGACATCCTGAATTAAACTGCATGAGTTCAGCTTGCTGTTCAGTTTATAAGATGCAAGAGCAGGTTGAGAAAGAAAAACGTGACATACGGAAGAACGGATGGACAGGACAGAGTACCAACACTATACCTGGGCTTCTTTAGAAAGTGTTGGTATAAAAAACCCTCTCTTCCGAAATTTAGGCAGGCCTAAATGTTACATTTAATTAACAGCAGCGTTATTTTAATAACTTGTGACACTTAAACGCAGTGGTTGAACACGTGCAAATAAAACTCACTTGCTTATATTTACATGTACCAAGTATTACTCCATCTATTTCTTACGGAAACTTATAGTTAATTCATTGCTCTATCGAAAGAGCCAGACTGAAATATACTCGCCACGTTTATTAAATAGTAGAAATCTACAGTGGCTGAAACTGACAAGAAATTGACAGGACTGAAATTGACATTCCCTTTTTATCTATTGGTCGAAGCCTACAGCGGCCTAAGAAAAATAATGGACTGCACGAAAAATTAATGATGAGGTTAGACTTAAAGTCTCACATTTGACCATTTGGCTGTTTCTTTTAGCAAACTTACTTATGCACATTAACAGTAATTTAGTGAATTTTACTGACTTTTCATAATAAATATATTAATTAGTTAAAAAAGGATGTTAATACAAATAATAAAATGCCTTCTTTGATGATTCATGTGGGTTATGAAGGTAGCGATTGTTATTATGTTATGTATTTTTTCTGCAATGTCGCTACCTTCATATCCCGAATGAATCACCAAAGAAAGCATTATATTGTGTAAATAAAAAGTGTTTGTTCTTAGACCAGTTTCATATACTAACATATATTAATATATTAAATATCTTCTTGAGCGATAATGGAAGAATGTTGTCACTTCGTGACAGAAGAGACCTGGAGTTTGACGTCGATCTGTGCAAACAGCATCGGATAATATAATCCTCAGTGGGTTCCCTGTCACCTTAGCACAACTCTTCATGTATATTATCCTTGAAGTTATGCAATATATGTATAATATGTATATAACATAATAGTACACACCGTAACCGTCGTAACTTTTAAACTGGATATTTATACTGTATATGCTAGACACTCCACCAAGATCCACTTTCCACCACACAAATTTGGCAGGATCGTTGCGTCCGATTGGATTTGTCCTCATACAAGTTGCTGTGTTTCCATCATTTGCTTTACTAGCATCGTATCCCGGTTCTGGATGCATGGGTGATTGGGTGCCGACCTTGTTGTAGGATATATTATCTGATGAAAAATATGGATAGTTATATTCATGTAGTATGAAGTAGAATTGTTGAATGAAATTATAAAAACCATAAAAACATTTCTTTTATTTTCTTTTTTCAAATCGTTTATCATTTGTTAGTTTGAAAAAATATTGGCGCTTCTGGTTGGTCGAAGACCTACATCAATAAATCTTTGCCACATCTACTTTTCCTAAAAATTTCTAATTAAAAACTTTTCATAGAACGAGAATTTCCAAACATACACCATCAACAAAATGTAAAGCTGTGTCTGTTTAATTATCAGGAAACAAAATACATCTTTATAAATATAAAAATAAAATTTAAATATAAAAAATCAAATGTTAACTATAAAAAATAAACAATACACATTATTTAATTCACTAAATAGAAAATTAGGCGTCTTTACGCGATTTCGTCTGCTGGAGATCAACGATCAACATTAACGGCGAGGCTGGCTGTTCCAATTCCAGGAATATTTATAACAAACATATAGGACTTTACACTTTCACGGTAATACTTCTGTTCAAATTTGGTAACGATTACTTTTTGAAAAAAAAATATACGTATATAATTGGTTATCAGAATAAGCATCACAAAGCAACCCTATGAGTAGTGCATCAACCCCTTCAGCGTATTTCAAGAAGCAGACATATCATTTAAGTACCTCACTGGCTATCTAGTTACCACAACATTTACAAAATTCGCACATACATACTATTATTTGTCGACATATCAACTATTTTCAACTATAGTCTCCTTGCATGGTTATGCCAAGGTATAGAGCTCTATATTCAAGCTATCAAACTAACATAAAAACCAGTTATCACTAATCTTGCTTCACAGTGAATAATAGCACAAACCATAGCATGTATTTTCCTTTCGTTTCTTATCCAGCCGGTTCAGATTTCAACTCTTTATTTTATGTTCAATCCGTTAATGTCAGCTCAATAGCTCTGCATCAGTTGAAGATGCAACCATTTGGAATATTGCTGTTTTTATTGTTTTGTATTCATACGCGCCGCTTCGTTTACATAATTGATCATTGGCACTTCACATTTTATGATTTGAAAATGTTTTATTAATGGATAAACATGGATTTATTATTTTTTATTGCTCGACGTATAAAAGGAAAACTTGACTGGAACACTTTGTCATCACTGCGCTACGCGCAATGAATAAGTTTTCCGATTAATTTTTCATTTGATACGTCGATCAGTAGAACAATTATCAAATTCATTTCTTCAAACAATGTCAATAATCAAATACGATTTTGCTTAGTTTTCATGTAAGAATAGTAAGCATTATTAAAACCGTGACTTTATCATGTTTTTAATTTTATGGGAGTAAGTCAAATAAACAAATAAAATGTTTTCAATCGGGAAACAGATAATTAAAATAAATCATTACAATACTGTCTTGCTTAAAATGTACAACAAAAAACACTGGAGCCACCTCCTAATTATAAAACTCAAGGATGGTAACAAATCATGAACAAAACAATGCTTACTACCTTTTTAATATATAATTACGTATTACTGTAAAGATGTTAATCCAAAAATACATATTTTATATAATATAGTTGTGTTTCAAAAATAAACACAATTCACAAATGCTTTAAAACAAAAACCCATACCATATGCAAATGCTGCAAGTAATCCCGCAACATAGAAAAAACATACATTACAGTTCATGATTCTGATAAAAACTGTACTATTCACGCAGTCAGTCGAGGACATAAACAACCAGGAAGATCCTGAATTAACCAGTCCCCATTTACGGAGTGACATTCATGTTATAAATCATTTGCTAGCGCTGTATGTACGCAGCACAGTAAAGGCTGGAATTTGGAGTCGGGGCTTATTTGGATCAACTTTGAACTCATGAATATTCATAAGATATGTGATTTAACGTAAATAACATCTATTTATGGTAGTTGATTAGTTTTTGGATTTAATTTCTTGTTGAGAAAGAGTTAAATCAAATATTAAACCCCTCATTGTGCAATAATGATCATTATTTACTTATTTTCAATGAAAACATTAATTGTCGTTTGGTTCCGATCCGCTCCCTTCCGACGCTTGTATTGATCCGTGACGCGTCGACTATTTTTAGCTGGTAGCAAAATGGCAGGCATGGATGTAAACATGTGCGCCGAGATGTTGTGGATTGATACTATGCGTGTGGATGTCGAACTATGCAGGAGATATGGTAAGTATTGGACATATCATTCCATAAACTAACGTAAACAGTATGATAAAGAATGTAAACGCAGTACTTATTGTGTGCTGAAACAACAATGTGATGTAAGGATCGAGATGTGTTTTCCTACGACCACATCATGGCACATGTTGTTAATAATTATGAAGTTTTATTACTTTTCAAAGCACTAGCATGTCATTTTGTTACACAAATGATTATGTATATCAATACTTTAATTGCATATAACTTATTATTTTAAAGAATATTTAAAGAGTATTTAAATCCAACTTGTTGAAAACGTCTTGGACAAATAAATGTCGATGGCGATTTATCAGCTTTTCCCCATCAGACATCAGATTTTACCTGAATGCACAACCTTCCAGTTCCACATTGATTATTTATCAGCGACGCCCTAGATGTATCAATGTAGAAGATAATTTGTGCCACTGTTTTAGACTGTGTTGGTTTATTTTCATGGACTGGTATAAAATCAATATTTTGTTTTTCGCATGTGTACCAATTAATTAAAAGAAATCATTTTTACTCTGACAAATTGCCTTCAAGTATCACTTCTGACTGCTGATCCATGTGGCTTCAAATAAAAATGTCACTGCTCAGCTTGTTTACATAGAAATTAAATAGTCTTAATATTTATTTAGAATTAATTTCAATATAACAGTGTGTCATAATTATATTACTAGTATATGTAAAATTATGGTCTAGAATAAAAAAAGATGATACAACATAGGTTAATTGCTGTGAGAATAATCATCTCTGAGTCTCTAATATTGTATTGTTTTGCTGACCAGTCTTAAATATCAACATGATCATGCAGGTTGTTTAACATGTTTAATTTATCAGAACAATTTTTAAATAAAAGGTGCGGGGTACCCGTGTCATCTTAACTATCAACATGATCAGGTTTTTTAACATGTTTAAATTATCAGAACAATTTTTAAATGAAATTATTTGTCAGGTGCATTGACTGTCCTTGCAGACAATTAAAACATTTTTCAAAGCAATACAGTTATCCTTGTTAGGTAGCATTACATTGTTAATTGCTACAACTAGATTGTCATCACCTTCATTCAACTCGCATCATGCAATTACTGTACACCTGGCTTTCAATGACAGGGGTCAGTCAAAACCTTTCGTTGAGACTTATCTGGAGTTAAGGCGGCTATGTCGATTAAAAGCTGTTATGTAGTGCACTGTATAATTTTGACTTTATTTGTTTTAATTGAACGGAATATATAATCTAGAAAGAAAAAGAGTGATAGCTTTGAGGTTTCAAAATACGAGGTGCTATTATTTGTCTTTCACACCTTTATTAGCTGATTGCCAGCCTCAAAGACTGCATACTGATCAACTATTACTTGTATCGCTGCATAAAATTTGAGTTCAAGTCTAAATAACGAGTAATTTGATGATTTCATTTACACTGTAGCTTATACATGTATTTCATTTGTAGACTCCTGTACTACTTGTGTTGTGTAGAAGAGGTGAAAGATGCGGGGTACCCGTGTCATGGTGTTTGTTTCCATATGCTGTGTGCTCAAGTGACTCATTACAATCAACTGCTTCAGCCCCTAAGTTGAATTTATCCAATTGCATTTAACATGTTTTTGGTAAGATTTAAAAATACAGTGCCTTACATATATATTATGTGAGTGGAGACTACCCTGCATGTATTTGTGTGTTTTCATTCTGCTGGAAATGTAATTAAACTTGCTCTGAGAGTATACACTATATCGCAAACATTGATTGCTTAGCATTATCCATTGACGATAAAGATTGTTTTAATGGGGGGGGGGGGGGGGGGGGGGGAGAGGGTTCTTTCATTTACATCTAAGTCATCTTGGAGTATTAAGTTCTCTTGATTTTCTTCAGTATATTGGGAACATTTGTTAATTGCCACAAGAAAATCTGTAATGTTAATAATAATATATATTTATATTTAATATATAAAGAAATCAAAATTTAGGAAAAAAGAACATAAAATACATGTACATGTAAATGCCCAAGTGGCATTTCCAATTATTCTTCTATGTAATGGTGTGTCCATCTTGGCATATTTTGTGTTCACTATTGTTTACAAGAACTTTGAATAAACATCAGAGACTAATTCTTTGCTCATAGGGTTGTACTTTATCAAAAAAGATTTCGTCATTTGATATTGTTTAGTTTATACTGTTGTAAAGTGCAAGTGCTAAAATATATAATGTTATATGTTAAACTTTGTAGGCTTATGCGTGAGACTATCTGCATCAATTGGTGAATTGGCTGGTTCTACCCCCCTATGTTCCTGCCTGTTACCCAGCTTTTCCTATGTGGAGACTATCGGCATGGTTTTGTATGAGGAAAACAATTATGTGCCTTCATAACCTCCAAACAGATATATCAACATGATTATATATGTTAATTATAAATATACAAACCTAATCTTAGTACATGTATTTATATGTTGAATCTGAGCTAAGGATTTTGCAACTCTTGGTTTGTTTTTTTTTAATTATTAGCAATGATATTTAAAACTTACAGTCAAAATTAATCTTAATATGCAAATATTATTTATTTAAACCATTAATTATTTGTTAACAGTTTCCTGACTATGAGTTATTTTTTCAATATTCCCTTGAAAAATGAATAATGTTTGAAAATCTATGTATTTGTTGTTGTGATCAACACTCAAAATCTAGGAATTTCATTGTTCATGTATTGTTCTTTGAGTATTTGTTCAATAAGAAGGGGGTGGGGGTAAGAGTTTTGTGCTTGTCCTTTCTTAAAAATTAACAGCAATGTTGAGGAATACTTAAAAAAAATAAACAGTAATTTTGAGAAAGAATGTGTTTTAAAATATATTTCATTCACCAATTATTGATTTAGGTAAAAAATAAAATGAAAAAATGCACGGCTTTGATTGTCGCCGATTACATGCACGGATCTTTTTTTTTGGGGGGGGGGGGTCAGCTAGGGGGATCCAGATCCCCCCTGCAAAATTCAAATTTATTTAAATTACATTACAAAATTATATGTGTACCTTGGACAACCCCTTTCCTGGCAAACTCAAATAACTGTCGTACCCCCCCCCCCCCCGGAAAAACTTTCTGGATCCGCGCGTGGAATATAAAGAGGTAAATGCATGTCATAGTTATCTCTCATAATTTTTTTCTTTTGATGAATTACTGACCCACGCTGTCACTTGAAATTTATAAATGCATGATATTTATTTCTACTTGAGTTATAATTTTGCCTCCAGCAATACAACCAAGGGAAAATATCGCAAAATGCTCGTAATGTATCAAATTTCCCACAACACTATATCTACAGAGTTATTTCCCTTAGCCAAAATCTAGATCTGCATTGCGTTTGAAAAGGGGGTTAAGTTAAGGAAAATACATGTACATCATCTTCAACGCATTTTCGCAAGGGCATAACCTGCATGGATACTTTTGATATTTTACACAGTGATCAAGAAGGTTTTGAGGTAACTGAAAAATGCTGCTGCTTTGTTTTATTCACTGGATTTGTCTTATTCGTTGATGAAAAATGACGCGATACCCCCGTAAATGATGGATTGTCGAGTGTATTTTTGGATATGGCGTTGTAATTAACTCGATTCCATTAAAGCAGCAGTGATTTATGGGTGAAGGAGATCACATTTAAATTATACATGCAAAACAAATAAATGTACAACGGGAGTATGCCCTTGCGATATTGAAAAATATGTGTGACATTGTAAAATGTCTATAAATATCGATGTCACGTGATAGGCACGTGATGACGGTAAATGCACATGTGTGTCGTAATACATGGATCACTTGAGTTAAGCTAATATTATTTTGGGAAAAGCTGTGTGCGAGTTTTGATTAATACGACCATCATATTTGTAGCTCGTTTTTGATGACATATTTTTTGGTAATTTAAGCATATGCAACCTTAACAGTGCTGCGTAGAGCAAGTGTTGAGTATGCTCAGCTTGTCAGAAAACTGCTTAAACAAGCATTCTGAGAGTATTGCATAAGCAATACACGTCCCCTACCGGTTTGTGGAAATTGTGAAAACAATGCACTGTTATGCAGAATATCGAACCCGAACATTAAAAAATTGGAATATAAAAAATTAATTTTCTCGAAAATATGTCAACCAGACGCTATAAAAGTGTAAACTTGATCTGTAGTTTGATATTTTGAAGCTGTTCAGCAAATTTTATATTATTCCTCAAACGCATAAAGAAAAAAAGTGTGGAAAACTGAAGTGGGGCAGACAGACGGACGGACAGACAGACGGACGCAGAGGAAAGCTAGAGTCCCCTCCGGTGAAAACCGGTAGGGGACTTATAACATATGAAAACATATCCTGACCTTATTGAGTTATATACGGAAATGAGTTCATAATTGCCTATTTAATTAAACTGGCACTGGGTTTTTTGGGGGGATATTTTATGCAAGGTAGCTGTGCCAAATTCGATCAAAATTACTCATTGGGAAAAAGGAACATCAACCTACGCGGCTTACCTCCCTTACTTATGACGTTAGTAAAACCCAATTGCATTTTAAAGCTGTGTAATGAAATCAAATATTCATGCCAGTTTGCAGTAGATTATAAGAAAGTAATATGCTATTAAAGCTCTGTAATGAAAACATATCAATGTCAGTTTGCAGTAGATTTAAAGAAAAGAATATGATATTTTATTTAAAAACTTAATATAATAAAACAATAATCAACAACGGCAGTATCTTTTCTCTTAGGTGATAGAATCGTATGTCTTAATATATATATATATATATATATATATATATATATATATATATATATATATATATATATATATATATATATATATATATATATATATATATATTTGACAGAGTTTACATATTCAGTTTAGAAACTCGAGAATGAGTGATTTTCGTCAAAGATATAATTGCAAATACATGCATGTATATATGCTTTGTTTCAATAAGTTTTAATAAAATTGTCAAATCCAAAGATAACCGATCGTCTTTCGCCATTTGCACGTTTATTCAATTCATTATATCTATTTTTTTCTAAACAGCTTATATGTAACATGATGCCTCATTCGCTTCACGGTTATTTTTTTTTTATTTTCAAATTGTCAAACATGTTACCATTTACATGTTTTTAGTCGAAGAGAAATGTTTTCAAGTGTGTTGATTTTGAAACGTGTTCTAGTATGTGTGGTGTTTTGATTTTACTAAGTGTATAAAAATCGTTTAAAATCTATACAAAGCAAAATGCTATCATCATGTGTATTTTTCTTAATGTTTTTTAATTAATCCATTTTACCAATCTACACCAATTTGTAATACTTAAAATATACATGTTTCACATGGCCTCAACATAAAACCAGGCGGTAAAATTTAGTATTTTTATATATAAGGTAGACAATGATGTTACTAATCACATATTACAATTTGAGAAAAAATGCTAAAGAATATTTTATAAATATGCTATTAATTGCGGAAAATGATAATTTTCTATATAATCCATTTGTAAAAGTACATGCAGTTTGCGATGATCCCTTAAAGAACCAGACGGTCTATTTTCTTAAAACTTTGCAAACAAATTAGGGTTGCTCTTGTAGTTTTACCATCAAAAAACCAAAAATCGGCCTCCTTAAAAACCGTTTTACATTACCTTTACATTTATATAAAACTTAAAAAAATCACGGGTATATCTACGTCATAAATAGTTATAAAAGTCAAAACCGATATTGATACGGAATATTGTTCCGGATTGACATGTTTCGGTTCAAAATTTACACGGCAAGTTTAATATCCGGTGATGCAAAATAATGGCGCAATATAACGTAAAACATGGTACCCCTCTACAGGCAGAGAGATTGAAACGTTAAGCAAATGCCAGAGAAGCAAGATGGACAGAAAAACAAAAGTTCAGAACCAAGTTGTAGAGCCCCCATAGCTTATATACCATTTCCGTATGTCGACCATGCTTACAACCTGTTGGATGTTCAATCTGTTGTAAGTCAACAAGAAGAAGTGCAAAGTGCAGACCGAGACGTCGATAAACTTGGCTGGCGTTGTTTACGCGGAATTGTAGAGCTAGGTAGGAATCTCTAAACAATATGAAAAGGGTGACTTAAGAAATATTGGATATATTTTTAAATGAACGAAATTCCCAAATCCAAAAATTCTCGGCACATGAGTACTGATTAACAAGAAATTACTGATTCGTGAGCAGAGGCCTATATATATATAAGAGAATTAATTATTGAAATTAAAAATTTGGTAGATAAAAGTCCTTGCTGATGGATTGAAAGCATGCCAGTTATGTGGCCACCCTCTCCATCTGATAGGTTGAGTAGGGGAAAAGAAGTTTGGGCTGGCTCACATGTTGATGGCTAAATGTAATTATTTAGAATGTGGGCTTGTAAATGATGTTTCCACTGTCAGAAAAGAAAGGTGTTTCTCCTAGGAAGACAGTTTTATTTTCTGTAGGTAACTGCAAAATTAGCTAGTAAGAACATGTCATATTATTAGTCCCCTACCGGTTTCACCGGAGGGGACTATAGCTTTCCTCTGCGTCCGTCAGTCCGTCTGTCTGTCCCACTTAGTTTTCCGCTGTTTTTTTTCTTTATGCGTTGGACGAATGATATGAAACTTGCTGAGCAGCTTCAAAATATCAAACTACAGATGAAGTTTACACTTCTGTGGCGTCTGGTTGACATATTTTCAAGAAAATTAATTTTTTATATTCCAATTGTTTAATGTTCGGGTTCGTTATCGGGCTCAGTGTGTATCAAATAAACGAGGAAAGTATGTTGTCAGTAATAATATCGTGCATTACTTGGACCATTCTTTTTATTGTTTCTAACAAACAAAATAAATTCTGTAAAATAGTATCAAGCATTGTGTTGTCAATTTAATCGACAGGGTTTTTTGTATTATTACAATCGGGTTCGTTATCGGGTTGGTCTGTTGAGACGGTAAGAAATGATATTCTGCATAACAGTGCATTGTTTTCACAAATTTCTACAAACCGGTAGGGGACGTGTATTGCTTATGCAATACTCTCAGAATGCTTGTTATACAAAGTTGGTTAAAGCATATACAATTTTTTATTTGAATTTTATCATTGAATATTTAAAAAAAAATGTTTTTAATTAGAAATTTCTAGAAATCCTTTTTTTTTTAAATTTGTGTTTACTTTGGTTATGAACAATGTTTCAACTACAATGGCTAAGGTAAAGGCAACTGTTGACCCAGCGATAACAAAGAAGTCGGATGGCAACCATACACGCAAAGATTTCCATGCAGCCCCGTAGAATTTGGCAAAACCTACAAAGTCTTCATTTGTCATATTACAGTTGTAAAGAACATTTGGATCCACTTGTGAAAGCCAAAGTTATTTATTTCTTTTGTCACATTAAAAAAAAACGTGTTAGCCTTTCGCTAACCATGGCAACACTGCACGTTAATCACCAGCGAGATCCCTAGAACGGGATCCACAATGTGTTTTGTGAGAACATACCGAACTTTAAGAAACCAAGAGTTTCAAAACCAATAGCTGTAATTAACAAAGTTGTGCAGCATCTTTCAAATTTGTAATTTTGAATATTAACACAACTCTGAAAAAAAAATTATATAAGGCCTATATCATACCTTCGAGTTCGTTACACCTGATTGCAGACTTCATTCCCATGTCTTACGTGCCATATTCATATTCATGTGAGCTCATGTTTTATGCGTTTTTACGTGCTGTTTTTTTCACCTGTTATGAAACGTTTTAGCATGTAAAGACTGTTTTGACAAAAAATTGTGATTTAGTCATTTTTTTTCTGTCTGATGTTGTATATGATACCCAAAGTATTTTGGGTGTGGTCCAAAATTTAATTTAATGATAGATAAGTTTTATTTGTTTAGTAGATGTCTGTCTTTATTTTATACCTGTTTTTGAATCTTTGGCTCTGAGGAATTTAAAAAAAAATGTGTTTAAAGTATGTTTTTGGCTCAGATGTTTTGTTTTTTAGGGTGGTTTGTTGTATAAAGAGTCAAAAATGTTCTCTAACTGCATCTCATCCATAAGAATACATAATTTTTCTCATTATGATATATAAGAACATTATTTTGCAAACTCTGGACAGTGGTTTTTAATTTATAAACTTTTTTGAAGAAGTTTTCTCGTTATGTCACAAATGAGATAATTTTATTACTATGCCCTGAAAATTGCTGAATAACACCGGAAACAGTTATATTGCCCTCCCGGAAACAGTTATATTTCACAGGAAATAGTTATATTGCCCTCCCGAAACTATAATATCACCATCGCGTGCACGAATTCTGCATATTAATTACGTCGGGTTCGAAATTCAACGAGCCAGTTGCTAAGCAAACGTACTAAACAGATCCGCGAATTTTCAACAAACTCGATAGTTTAATTAATGAAAAAATTCGGCAAATACGACAAAAGTGATAAAGTCAAGCGTGAGTGTTTTAAAAACATTTGCCTCTGCCTTGTGAATTAAATAAATATGTTGATAACCCGAGTTTGATTTGTTTAAAAATGTTATATAACATATATTACATGTCTTCTCGGACGACAATACCAGAATATTAGTCCCTCGGTGACAGGAAAGCCCTGGAGTGTTATGTCGCCCTCTGCCTTCGGCATCGGGCGAGATTACACTCCAGGGCTTTCCTGTCACCGAGGGGCAAATATTCTGGTATGTCGCCCTCGAAGCCATGTAATATATGTATAATGTATGAACATGTAAAGGTATGCTTATAGCTGTGATGAACGTATAATTGAATATTTGGGGTATGCGTATATGTTGGACTGTTACTGTAGAATTAATCTAATTATATCAAGATTTGTTTGTGGTTTTTTTTCATGAGATGTTAATTTGTTGATTTAAAGCAATTTTACTTGCATTTCTCAGATAAATTTAAAAGGCAGGAGCTACCTGAAATCGTTTTTGTGCAATTTCATTAGGTAACAATGTTTTGCATTGTTCATTGTCTTTTGTCGAACAATACCCACTATTTCAAATTTGTGCTATAGCGTCATACTATTTTGTGACAGATTTATCAAATTTGATTTGAAAAGTTAATAAAAAGAAAGGTCGTTAGCGTAATCATGTTTAAACTTTCCGTGATCCATATCCATGCATTCACATAAGTTTAGAAAAAAACCTTCATTGTTTGGAATTAACTAAGGCTTGGTCTAATTAATTCATAGTATTTTTGACAATGTGATTTATTGGGTAAGTTAGGAAGTAAGAGCATCTACATATGGCAATGACTGATGCATTTCAACAATAAATCTGTACTTGTACATGGAAAAGTTAAGTCTTGTTTAAAAACTCTAGATCCTAAAATCTTTGTTATTTTCGTCCTGAACACAAACAAAAATTGAAAAGATATGTACAGTCGTTTAACCACTAAGAAGTCAGCATGCAGTATCATCGTGCATGCGAATATCATAATTGTAGTTCCAAAGGTTTTATTTGGTGTTTAAATCATGTTTTTGTATTATAAAGGGGTGGTATCAAACTTCCGAAGCTATACATGATTCATAACGAGGATAGTACTTTTAATATCCCCACATGTTTCCTACTTTCGGTATCAAATCAAATCGAAATTTTTGGGATGGATGAATAATGATAATACACCGGAGATACACATCAATGAACTTATATATGAATGAGGAAATATTTGTGGGAATACGAGGGTTGTCCCAAAATATCGTAGACAAGTGGCGTTATTCAATTAATCGAAGACAAAGGAAGAGGAAATTTGTGCCACAAAGGGTTCAAGAAATTTGCATTCAAATAATGTTTAAAATCAAATATTGTTTGGATTAGAATTTCGACATGCGGCGCAATGTCAAAAACAAAAAGTTAAAATCAACATAATGAAAAGAAAATTGCGAGGAAAAAATTCAAATAAAACATACATTGATATTTGATAATAATTTTATTATTTACTCAAAAAATGTTTTGGCTATAACAAAACTTTTAAATATTTTATAGCGCGTTTTGTGACGAGTTGAAAAGTTAACTCGTAATAAAATGACTATGTCAGCGTTTAAGGCGGCGCAGCAGTAACTGATACAATTTTGTAAAGACCATGAAATAAATCCTTAGCGGCTTTGGAAGTAAATGAAATTAACAAAATCGATTAAAAATGCGTTTTGTGAATAAGTAGTTAAACAAAATTAAAAATATTTGAACAAGTATGATGACAATGAGTGGAAAAAAGAAACCCCGAACGATATCAATGGACTTCAAAATGCTGAACGATACATTTTGGCAATACGGACGTTAGACAAAAGTAATACATGGCAAGTTTGGAGCCGACAGATCGTTTGTACTAAGAAAATATTTGAAAAAACAAAACAAAACTAGAAATACATGTTGAATGTGCACTCAGGTACATGTAACTTGTTCAAAGGTAATATTTCTTCTGAGACATTTTCGGAATTAAAACGTAAATATTATCGTAAACGATATGGAGGGTTTTGCAACAACGTAAAACTGGAAATTTTCGACGTCGCACATTGCGCCGCCTGACAAAACTTGTTGTTACTAATTATTCATTTTCTCGAGAAATAAATAAAATACAGATTTGAATTTTTCAGTATTGTTTGCCAAAGGGTCATTGAAGAAAACATAGATATCTAATGAAATTGCCGTGAACAGATTATAAATTATGTGTCCTGTCTACGCTATTTTAGGACAACCCTCGTATATGTTGTTCTAATAATAATGTGATCATTATTATTCTAATATCCACAATTGAGACTGAATTTGAGAAGTTTTCATTATGCATTATTGCAATACTTTATATGAGTCATGGAAGATAAGTAACTGCGATTTTCCTTTGTTTTGCCCGTATATGTCAATATATTCAGCCAAATAATTCATTATCGCTCTGAACCGAAATAAAGAAAAACTACAGGTGGTTCTTTTTGAAATCGTAATTCAAAGCTCAATTATCATTTAATAATCATTTAATTAATTAATCAATTAATGCTTAATCTTAGTAAATTGATTTAAGTGGCTAATTTCTTCCTTAATCTGGTTCAAAGACATTAGTTTTTTTTAGTTAAATTTTATTGTTTTCTCTCTTTCATTTTTTCTGCTTTGAACTTCTGGCAGCTCATATTTGGGCCATTTTTTTTAAATTCGTAAACAAAACGGTTAATAATTTTGCAATTGTTAAAATCTCCACACACGGATAGAGTATTCATTTCTGTAAATCAATGATCTATTTATGACTTTTAAAACCTTAGTTAACCTTTTCTCTAATGATTTTTTTCTACAAATTACTTAATACTGGGAAAGACTCGTAATTTGTGAAGCGACTGTACTTTATGACACTGTTATGAACTTGAGCCTTTAATCACCCAATAATAAACCAGGAATATACTATATTTGAACTAGATAAGAATAGTTAAGTTGATTTTGTGTGTCCTTATCTATAAGATGCATCACTACAAACTATGCTTTAAAAGATTGTCATTCATCCCGTCACATGAACTAAATTTCTACCTTATGATAAGTTTTCAATATTGCATTTTATAGAACAAAAAGTTTTCTGACATATGTTAAGGAATACAACGCTTTCGCAAAATATTCGGCACTCGTTTTTACAAACTCAACGGATTTGTTTAACATATTTGACCAGTTTTAACACGTTTAATAAATTTCTTTGTTGGCAATATGTTTTTCAAAAGCAGTCTTTTTTTTCAATCAACAAACTGAAGAGAATAAAGAAAATGACGATAAAACAGTATTTATTGTCTTTTAGCAAGATTGTAAAAATTATAATTGTATTTAGAATGATGATAATCTACAACAAACACTGTTACATGTTCATTATGCTTTCATAAAGGTCGTTCTTTTGGTTGTATGTATAATTTTATATTATAACAGTAAACACATTTATATGCGCTTCTTGTTTTCCTCTCGCCCCTCTACACTAGCAAAAGGTTTCGCCCTCATATGAACTCACCTTAACACAGAAATATTTACTATTTCTAATTAAGACAGTCATTCAAAGATTGCGTTGAATTCAACCAGCCTTTATTCGTTTGCTGACAACGACGGAGAAAGGACAAAAAAATATTTTTAACAGCACGTTTCAATTAAATATAATGATACAGTGAAGAGAAATCTATATTGATTATGGTATTGCAGTATTTTGGTAGGTGCTATCTGGTAGATCAAGTTCTTGATATGTTGAAGTTTCACCATTTTTGACGACTATATCTTGGTAAAGGGACTTCTTCCAGCAATACAGTAGGTTACCGGAAAGTGTCACTTTGCTTGATTTATTTCTCCTAAAAATATATTAGAGTAAAAAAGAGAATACAAATACAATGTACATTACATGTATGTGGTTTTATTTTCATTTTCCATTTGGTAAGAAAAAATAATCTAATTTATTAGCATTGTATTTAAACTGAATATAAATATGTTTGAAAACAAATTCAACTAGAGGTTCTATGAGCAACCTCAAAATTGATACCCCCCGCTAAGAAAAAAAATCATAACTCATGTATTTTTTCTATTATAGAAAATATTGCATGAATCTATTTCATCGTCAAATTTCTATGAATAACAAATGCTCTATTGCTTTAACTGTTAATGCTTATGAGTACACAAACCAATTTCTCTTCTTTAAATTCCATTTTATTTCAAGTTAACTGTTAATGCATGAGAACATTTGCATCCTTATGTTAATAAACATGACTCGAATCAAACGAAAATCCACATGTCAAGCAGCCATTTAATATAAACATTTTGAATTATTTGTATGCTGAGCCCGATTTTCTTCCGAATTTTTTCCAACACATTTTATTTTCCAAAAACAATACATCGGGGCAAACCATTTTCAGAGAAATGGGGATGAGAATCTTAAAAATAATTTTATGTGTTAAATTTCAGCTTCTAATTATTTACATTAATACAAGACACGACACAGAGAGAAATTTAGCATTTTTTTTTTAAAAATTACCTTGAACTTCCTCAATTGACCTTTGGTCAAGGACATGACACAGCCTCAGGTTAAACGCAATCTTGATGTGAATTCAGAACTTCCAATGTTTCTCCATCAGAAAGATATGGACGACACGAATTTTGCACTTTTTCTGCAAGTGACCTTGACCTTACACAAATGACCTTGGTTCAAGGTCATGACACACCCTGATGTCAGAAGCAATCTTTGTGTGAAGTAAGAACTTCCAATGTTTCTCCATAAGAGAAATATGGACCAGACACGTATTTTGCACTTCTTCTGCCCTTGACCTTGCCCGAATGACCGTGGTTAATGGTAATGACACACCCATAGGTCATAAGGAATTGTTGTGTGAAGTAAGAACTTCCTATGTTTCTCCATAAGAAAGATATGGACCGGACACGAATTATGCACAGACAGACGGACGGACGGACAAGGTGATTCCTATATACCCCGCAAACTTCGTTTGCGGGGGGTATAAATATATTTGATAAACCATACGGGATCATTTTAAATCAAAACATTGATTACAAAAACACAGAGAAATTTAGAGATTGTTTGATCATATTGGATAACATTTGATTACATGGTTAAAAGAGTACCTCCACAGTAAAATTCCACAAACAGTAAGTATGATGTTAATCAGTATGGACACTGATAATCCAATGGCCAGCATGATGGAACTTGATATACTCTGAATTTTCAATACATTTCCTGTCAACAGAAATGATCTATATTTAGTTGCACCCAAATTCTCGACAATAAAAACTTAATCAGGATGTTAAAGTAGTCCGAGTATCGCACTACGTCATAATACGGATTTTACAATATATTGGTTCGACTTTCACAAAGCCTTGTAGATACCCAGTATTGATTTTGCTCTACATCGCTGTTGTAAACAATGGCAATAATAAGCAATTAGAACGGTAATATATATATTCTATGAGAGATAGAAATGGTTAATGTTGAGAAACTCGATTCTGTTAAAGTAAAATGAAAAACGAAGTTTCTGATTAACCAGGATATCAGGTATGCTTATATCTTCTTTGTTTTGATGCCCCCCCCCCCCCCCCCCCCAATTTTTTTTTCTTTTACTAAAACCGGCTTAAATTTAGAGACAGAAGCTATTTCGTATTTAATCAATCGTCAATTAATTAATGTTTAAATGATATCTAACATTGTTGACAGATCTAGGCAGAAAACTGTAGCAAAATGTGATTTTTACGGATTTTTTCGTCAGGGTCTACTTGGTTTAGAGCTTATAGCGTTAAAAGTAATCCGTCAACATATAATTTATTTTACCAAATCTTTTTTATAAGATGTCAATCTATAGAATAAACACCATGAATTTAAGTTTGAGTCCACAAAATAGTAAAAAAATTACCAAACGCGATACTAGCATTGCCATTTTTATATTCTATTTTGATACATCAGGTCCATAAAGCGTACTTACTTACAAAAATTTGCGCAAAATTATTGATGAAATATGGCTTAAATAAATATTTATACTCTATTTTGTATGTTCAGTTCTAATTTTCCCAAAATTGGTAATTATTTTTAGAAAAAACAGACGTCTGGCAAATTTCATAATTGTTAATAATTTTTGCAAGGGGGTACACCCCTCTGAGAGGTGATAGCAAACAAACTAGCATGTAAACATGCATATTTTCTTTTGTATATGTATTGCTAGAATGTATATTTATCATTTAAAGCTAAGCTTTTAATGATTGAGCCCATTTAGTGCCGAGTATAGGACGACCTTAAACTAAAATTGTAAAACTAACTAGATACGATCTCGTTACGAGTAACGAGTAGGTCTTCCGTTCAATTTTTAAACGATGCGATTAAAATATCAATGGAATTTCAGAATTCCCCCAAAAGTGTTCTGCTTTTCACATACAAAACATTGAAGATTTCAGATGTAAGTCCCCTAAAATCCCTAATTATGTCATCAATGGGTGTTGCAATGAGTTTTTTCAAACTGACATTGTTACGATCAACAACTTTGTTTCTATAATGCATTACAAAATCTTTATCGTTTTTAAGAAATATGTAAAAGACTTTACGAGTGTCTTGGCCCCTAATGTAAGGGTCCAGCCCCTTTTTTTGAGTTCATTCAAAAGGTCTCACAAATTCTAACATATTTTGTTTTTACACGTATCCAAAATTGTTGTTCATTTTTTAGATACAAATGATTGAATATTTTAGGGGCCAGCCCTCTAGATCCTTAATGGGGACAGACCTTGTTGTTTTGATTGATGGAATCGATTAGAATCATCAACGCAAGCATTTTCTCTCCTATAAAGCTTAACAAAATATGTCTCCTCTAAATATATTACGTCAAAGTTTCAGTACTTTGGCCCCTAAAAATCCCTAATTACGTAATAAATGGGCGTGGCCATGATTTTTCCTGATAGATATTGTTACGATCAACAACTTTGCTTCTATAATGCAATACAAAATCTGTATCGTATTTAAGGTATTTGTATTAGAGTTTACAAGTGCCTTGGCCCCTAAATAAAGGGGCCAGCCCCTTTTTTTTGAATTTGTTGGAAAGAACTTTTGATTATCTACCACTTTTGTTATATACAGTCATTTCATGCATATCTTTTACAATTTAATGCTATGTTATGGTATGCGATTTTAATGATATGCTATGAGATTTGTATGCTATGCTATTAAATTTGTATGATATGCTATGAGAAATTGAAATGAAGGGCTTAATGATATGGTATGGTATGCTATGCTATGGTATGCTATGAGATTTGAACAAAACGCCTCCATACACAGAAGAGTTCAACAAATTTCAAAGTAAAAAAAAAAAGCCAAAGTTTACCACAAATCTATCATGTAAACATTTATTTTTTCAAATAAAAACATTTAAAACCGAGTAAAAATAATGTTGTATGCTATGCTATGGTATGATATGACGAATGCGATTCTATGAGATTGTATGCTATAGTATGATATTCCACTGCTATGCTATGAGATTTCAATGCTATGCTATGAGATTGCAATGCTATGCTATGCTATGGTGTATGTTGTAAAAGATATGCTTGAACTGACTGTATGTCTTAACAAAATATCAACTAATAAAAAGATACAGATCAAAACGTTTGAAAATTTTTGATAAAAATTCGTACCCAATTTTCGTGCCTAAGCGAGCTCCAAGAAATGGCGCCACTGGCGTAAAACAAAATAATAGTGCACAGCTTCAGACTATAGACTACCTATCCTGAAAATTTCATAGTCATATCTCTGATAGTTTCTGAGATCAGCTCTGCACAAAATAGGTCGTAAAAAAACTACAAAATGGCCGATAAATCGGTACCGGAAGTAACGAAAACAAAAATTTCAAAAACATATAAAATTCAGATCATGACTCATCATCTGTAAATAAATGGCTGAAATCGGCCGAATAGTTTTCGAGAAATCGCGTGCACAAAATTTGGAAAAAATAATAATAATAACTAGATACGAACTCGTTACGAGTAACGAGTAGGTCTTCCTTGCGATTTCTGTTTTAAATCATACCATGAATAATCGATACAATTTCAGAATTATCTCCCCCACACACACAAATGGGTGTGGCAATGAGTTTTCCAGATAGATATTGCTACAATCAACAACTTTGCTTCTATAATGCATTACGAAATCTTTAATCGTTTTTATGTAATTTGTAATAGACTTAACGAGTCTCTTATCCCCCCCCCCCCAAAAAAAAGGGGGCAAGCCCCTTTTTCTTGATATCTTTGAAAAGGTCTTAAGAATACTAACATATTTTGTTCTTATACCCATCTAAAATTGTTGATCATTTTTGAGATACAAATGATTTAATATTTTAGGGGCCAGCCCTTTAGATCCTTAATGGGGACAAAATTCGTGTTTTGATAAGTGGAATCGATTTAAATCATAAATTCAAACATTTTCTCTTCTATGATGTCTAACAAAATATGTCTACTTCTCTAGATATATTGCGTCCAAGTTTAAGTACTTTGACCCCTAAAAATCCCTAATTACGTAATAAATGGGCGTGGCAATAATTATTTCTGATATTGTTACGATCAACAACTTTGCTTCTGTAATGCATTACAACATTTTTATTGTTTTTAAGTTATTTGTAATAGAGTTTACGAATGTGTTGGCCCCTAAATAAAGGGGCCAGCCCCTTTTTCTTGATTTCGTTGGAAAGAACTTTTGAATCTCTACCACTTTTGTTATAAATGTCTTAACAAAATATCAACTGATAAAAAGATACAGATCAAAACGTATGAAAATTTTGAATAGAAATTCGTACCCAGTTTTCGTGCCCAGGCGAGCTCCACGAAATGGCGCCACTGGCGTAAAACAATATAATAGTGCACAACTTCAAACTATAGACTACCTATCCTGAAAATTTCATAGTCATATCTCTGATAGTTTTTGAGATCAGCTCTGCACAAAATAGGTCGTAAAAATGTACAAAATGGCCGATAAATTGGTACCGGAAGTGA
This sequence comes from Magallana hongkongensis, assembly GCA_015776775.1. Classification (NCBI taxonomy): domain Eukaryota; kingdom Metazoa; phylum Mollusca; class Bivalvia; order Ostreida; family Ostreidae; genus Magallana; species Magallana hongkongensis. The sequence continues at coordinate 100,583 of VIAA01000110.1, read as the reverse complement.
CGACAGAAAAAATCTCATAAATGTATTAAGTTTGCATCAAGTCTCATCTTCTGTGAAAAAATGGTTGAAATCGTTTGAACAGTTTTCGAGAAATCTCGTGCACAAAATTTGGAAAAAAAAAATAATAAGAAACAGTACGAAAACTATAAGGTCTTCCGTTGGAAACGGAAGACCTTAATAAGAAACAGTACGAAAACAATAAGGTCTTCCGTTGGAAACGGAAGACCTTAATAATGCATAGTTTAGTAAGAGAATTCACTAGCTATAATATAATTGGTACATTTTGTACTTATTTTTCATAAGAAAATTAATTGCCGCTTTGACAGATATTGATTAATTTCTATGATAATTTTTCTTGTCCTCTCCCTAAATAAAGCATTCTTAAATAATCATGCAAAGATAGACCTTAAAATTCTTTGACACCATTACAAGTTTACGAGTTATATTAAATATGATTCAAAGTCTTTATTATAGATACAAATAAATGAAGAAAAAAATGATAATATAAAACATAGATTTTAAAGGGGCATGATCACGATTTTTGTCAAAAATTATTTGACCGATTTTAATGTTTACAATGCTTCAGTAAGGCATTTTTAATAGGCAACTAAAAGGTGAGTGTCATCCGTTGAGTTATAAGCGAGTTACAGAGCTTACAATTCCTTGCTATGTAAACAAAGCTTTTGTTTACATTTTGAATGTTGAAGTAAAAATTCTAGTTTTAAACCTGAAATTATAGTGTTAAACGTCAGGAACTGTTTATTTATGTTTAAAATGAAAAAAAAGATAGACTAAACAGTTTGAAAAGATTTTTCACAGGTACAATGAACATACGTAAACAACGAGAGGCCAATTGGCCTTAACGGTCACCTTCATGAGTAGCATATATCCCATACACAAACTTGTTATGGAGTCTCATATATGCATCTAATTAATTAGGTTTCATACTGGAGTAAAACAATTATACATTTCTAATGACGACCAGATTTCAAAACGAACTGTGAAACCTATAATTTTGGTGAAAAACTAAAAGATCTGGTCTACAAAATCATGAATTCAGTTTTCCTTTCAGGTGTGTGGAAGTAAAGAAGATATTTTTTTAACGTTATATGCATTAACATCTATACATCCATTTTGGCTCTGCCCTAGAGTCAAAACCTATCCTTGAGGGGACATGAACATTAAAATTTCAGTAGACGACTTCCTGGTAAACATAATTATTAGTCAGTTTTTTATACAGATGTGTCAGAATAGAGAAGAAAATGTTTAAACATTATATGCATAAACACTATATTGCCATATTGCGCCCTCCTACCTTCTTGTCCTGAACTCCTGACCCAGGGGCCATGAATTTCACAATTTAGGTAAAGGAGATTGTTGATATCATAACCATGTTTTGTGTGGGAGCAGAGAGTAAGATTTTTGAAGATTTAATACATTTTTACTATATGGCCATATTGGCCCAACCCTAGAGCCTAAACACCTAACAAAGGAGTCATGAATTTCACAATTTTAGTAGAGCCCTTCATGGACATTATATCCATGTATTTAGTTTTATGCTCACATGTGTGGGAGTAGAGGAAGAGTTTTTAAGATTTAAAACATTTTATTATATGGCCATATTGGCCCCACCCTAGAGCCTGAACACCTGGTAGAGGGCCTCATGGACATCATAATCATGCATTTAGTTTTTAAAAAATATATATGGAGTAGAGAAGAAGAAGATTTTCTAAGATTTAATACATTTTTACTATTGGCCATATTGGCCCCACCCTACATCATGAACCCCTGACCGAGGGTTCATGAATTTCACAATTAAGGTAGAGGGCTTCATGGACATCATAACCATGTATTTAGTTTTTAACAAATATATATGATAGTAGATAAGGAGATTTTCTAAGATTTAATACATTTTTAGAATATGGCCATATTGGCCCCACCCTAGAGCCTGAACCCCTGTCCCAGGGGTCATGAATTTCACAATTTAGATAGAGGGCTTCATGGAAATCATAACCATGTATTCAGTTTTTAAAAAATATATATGATAGTAGAGAACAAGATTTTCTAAGTTTTAATACAGTTTTACTATTTGGCCATATTGGCCCCACCCTAGAGTCTGAACCCCTGACCGAGTGGTCATGAATTTCACAATTTAGGTTGAGGGCTTCATCGACATCTTTATCATGCATTTAGTTTTTAACAAATATATATGATACTAGAGAAGAAGATTTTCTAAGGTTTAATCGTTTTTACTATATGGCCATATTGGCCCCACCCTAGAGCCAGAACCCCTGACCAAGGGGCCATAAATTTCACAATTGTGGTAGAGGGCTTCATGGAAATCATAACCATGCAACCAGTTTTTTCCTCACATGCGTTTGAGTAGAGAAGAAGATTTTTGAAAATTTGGCAAATTTGGCCCCGCCCGTGGCACCACAGGGGTGGTAGAGCCATGAATTTCATAATTTAGATTCTTCTTACCATAGAGATGCTTCACACCAAAAATGGTAACGATTGGCCTGGTAGTTTTCAAGAGGAAGTTAAAAATGTAAAATTGTTAACGCACGACGACGGACGAAGACCAATTGCAATAGGTCACCTGATGGACTCAGGTACATAAAAACAGGGCACAAGCCTTGTTTACAAGAGAATTGTGAGATCTGTATCTTGCTTAAAACTCATCGACTGTCACCCAAATTTCATTTGATCATTAGAAATGCATTCCTAAAGCATTGTAAATAATAAAAACAGACAAATTGAAATTGATCAAAACCTTTAAATGTATATTATATCGATTTACGTCCAGAATACGCCATAACCCAATGCTTTAAAAACTAAAAAGTTACAATGCTTCAGGACATTAAAAAATCCGGATAAACATAGTGTAACATAAATGGTAAATGAAAATGGGTGATGAGTACCGAGAGACACTCTGAAGTCGCAAACGCCCGATTCTTTGATTGTTCCGAGTATCTCAGATCACGTGATCAAAGGGTATAAATATGAGATGACGTGAGTTTGCAGTCAGTCGCAGTGTTGACGCTGAAATGAATACTTCAAGGTAAGCTTATTGTTCGTAAGTCAATATTGCTCAGCGATTTGCAGAACAATAATACTGGCGTATAGAAGCAACTTGTCTTCGTGAGCATTGCTTGTTAGATTCAGCGGCTAGACATTAATTATCAATTACGAGGGTGCTTCGTGGGGTTGCTTTGAAGTGACCGATAGAAGCGACGGGTTGTTTGAAGCGACCGATATAAACGACGGGTCGCTTGAAGTGACTGATAGAAGCGACGGGGTGTGTCGGAGCGACGCATAGAGTGCGGCCAGGGCTCATACATTCAAATATTTATATTCAATTGAGTTTTGAATCAATAAACGCTAGGGAAGCGACAAGGAAAATTAGTATATATCTTAAACAGTTATCATAAAAATCAAACACCTCAGCAAGGTATCTGAGGGGACCCGTAATAAATATTAGCTTGTTTAGGCAGACACGTTACAATAGTCAATCTATTATGCACAAAAACCCTGGGCATAAAATATATACAAAACATCTTTTAGTTTAACTACGGAGTATATTTTGTCCAGGCAACAGAACTTTTTTCATATTTTATCGTTAAACCCATCTCTTACACTAACGGCAGCATCGGGAGAGTACGTCGTAGGCAAAGAACAATTGCACTTTAGCTATAGAGAATGGGCCCTTAGCAGTGCCTATTTTATGTAGAAAATAGTTTGTTTTTTTTGTTTCGTAATAGTTAAGCCCTGATGTATGTGTTTGATTTATATGCACGCTTAAATTTACCAAAATTAGCATACAGTTTAAAATCAAAGTACTGAAGAACTGACGGGAGTTGATTTTGTCGATGTTTATTTATTTTAAAATCAATGATATGTTATTTTGCATGACAAGCATATGTATACGTAGTTTCTAATTTAAATTACGCATATTTTTATAATATGAATTTTTGAACTTTTTCGACTAGAATGTCGAGAAACCTCCATATGAATCATGTTAAATAATATTTAAAGACAAAATAAATTCAAACAAAGTATGTATCAGTGGTAGATATATTTCTCCCAAATTGTATGGATCCAAGCAATATTGAACTCTAGTCTCGTTCAACCAAACGCTCGGCTGACACCGTAAATCTCCAACAAGGGTTTACGGAGACAGCCGAGCGTCGAGTTGAACGAGACTATATTGAACTCTGGCGTAGGAATACATACGACTACAAAAAATATTTGAATTGTTCGTACCATTTAAAATCTGACTATTTTTAAGGTATTTGTAAATAAGTTTCCTTGAAAAAACAATGCTTTAGCATACATTTCATCGAATTCATCAATTATTTTCAAGAACTAAGTCTTGTCAGGAGCAATGATTTGTGCTGAGGTCCAAACACTATTTCACTTTCGGTTTGTCCGAGTGACTGCATAGGAGAGTTGATTAAAAATCAACTCCCAAAAATAAGGATTTTTAAATGCATATAAATAATTTAAATCCGGAAAAAATTGAATCGAACCTTCTTGAATTGTGTCTATCTAAATTAGAAGGAGGAGATATTTAAATCAACATTATTCTGTTGGTGGGTCGATTGGCGGGTTTCCTGAATTATACTGTATGTAATATTTTACGTCAAAAAATATAAATAATAAAAAGCTTCGAAGTTGCATATTACCATAGTGATCAAACAAACATTCCTTACCATACAAAGTTGATTTAAAACGTGTCAATGTTTTACAGTGAACACATTTGAAAAACGTCTACATGGATAAAACCCACGCGATTCTTTGAAATAATTTATTCCATGCGTGGGTTAAAACATGGGTCACTCAGGTAATAGCTTTTGCTTGCTATGAAATGTTCATACGTTTTCCATTTTAGGGTACCAGATTAATGTAGTACATATTTTGTCTTTTCCACAAGTTTATACTCGGTTAGGCTGACAGTAAACAAAGGCTTTGAAATGAATGCCCGTCCTCTATTTACTATATAAAACCCCGAATGTCGACTGACCCTTGCAATCTTGTAAAGCTTCGTGCTTTTTATATACAAAAAATTCAGTGCTAAAACTGTCTGATTCTTATGGATTAGATATCAATAGGTGATGTTAGTTAAAAAATTATTCATAATTTGAATCTTCATTTTTTTCAATTTTTACCGGGGCCAATAAGTGCACTCGTCATTTAAATATATATGTCAATCAATATCACCAACAATAAGATTCTGTAACCTGATCATTATTTCATTGATGGTTATGCATAAGCTTTAAACGTTAACCTTTATAACCGTTCCAAAGATGTTTACACGCAAACTCTGATTTTTAAGGTCTTTCGCTGGAAGCGGAAGACCTTACTATTATTCTAAAAAAAATTCAGATTTCTTCTTTTTCTTCTAGACGCCAACTTTGGTCCTTAATATCTCGCTCGTTTGTTCACCGATTGTTTTGACATTTTCAGGTCTGATAATATGCTTTGCGATGTTGTCGTTGCATATTTTAGTTGAGGAAAATCCCCATCTGGTTTTGAGTTATCCCCTTTTTAGTAAACTTTAACGATTTCTTTTGTCCAGGGTGGTTTGGCTTTAACGATGACTGACAGAGTCTCACAGGTGGGCTGGTTTGGAAGCTGACACATTGAATTTGTGCGAGACATTTTTATTTATTAATTAAATGCAAATAAAAGGAGTGGTATAGATGTTGAAAGAAAGGTTAGAAAAAAAGTTCGCGTATTTCCCGTTTTAGTTTTCTACCTAATAATAATTTGTTATCAGATGTATTTTAAAAGTTCTTTCATTCGGTATACAGAAAAAATGGCTGGCCCCTAACATTAGGGAGTTAAAGGCGTCAAAAGTTTTTTGTCAATAACTTGTAAATGAATAAAAATTTCTAATGCATTATTGACGCAAAGTTGTAAAGAAATTAATTTAAAATCCTTCCGTAGTATTCAATTTAATGTTTTTGTAATTTATAGTCAGTATTTGCAGAAACAATTGTTGTCAGTTCGGTCCATTTTTGTGGGGGTGTGCACGTTTAGAAGGTTATGAAAGGGGTTCTTGTAATGCACTAACTGATACATGCAGCGCGCAAAGATAATTCCACATAAAATTCCCAAATGTTTTTTATTCATATGTGCATTTTCATTTCATTAAGATGAACCTCTTTGACCTTATTTTAATCGTTTGTTTCATAACTGTGCCCCTTTCTATATTTAGATGCATAACGAGACTCAGGTAACCGATCGATAGGAGAGTCGCTAGCTGTATTCAGGCCGTCGCATGTGCTTGTAGAGCTGGACGTACACATATTTAACGCCCCAATGTTTTACTCTAACGGAGACATTTTGAATTGTTTCAGTACTGGGAGATGTGTTAATAAAATGATTCCAATGCATGGTAATTAAACTCAACTTTTCTACAATACGTATACACGGGATTGCTCCCGATAGAACATTTCTTTTAAAGCAAAACAAAATACTGATTTACGATGGAGATAATATTATCATGGTGGAGATGATTTTAAACAAGTGAACTGAATATTCGTATACGATAATATTTGAATCCGAAGCCGCTAGGTTTAAGTTACGGTTATTAGGGATATTAATTATGACTTCCCCGCGTTTCACGTTTATTATTTGCAAAACATCTACAAACGAAAATACCAAACAACCTTCAGCCGCAATTTATAAATTATTTATTCCATACACAATTCTAAAGAGGTAATTAAATAAATTTTATAAATGCTTTATAATTGTACTCGCTATCTTCCTAACTCGCTAAGTGGCATGGAAAAAATGTTCTTCAATGTTCATCAAATACGCTGTAGCTGTAGCCTTAACAATCGAAAATAATTAACAAACTGTATATTGATAAATTGACATATTAACAAACATTCAGACCCGCAATGTGGTGGTTTTTTTTTTTCTTTTACAATTTCTTTAAAATGTAGACTCAATGACTGAATTCTTTACCGTTTTCCGTCTGGGTTATTTTGAATCACGTGTGTACGTTATGTGTACAAAAAGATTAATAGCCATATAGATAAACATTCTAAGTGTTTAATTTTTAAAAGAAATTGTGTACATGCAAAGCAATGCAATGCTAGGGCAATTAAATTCGAACAATGTATATGGTGAGGTTCAGACTGGTACTGGTTCTGTTTGTTCTACAAATAGCGAATGTAAGACGAAGTATGGGGGTGTTATTTTTTAAACAAATATAAGTATTGCTTTCTTAAAAGCTTTCATTACTAAACATAGTATTTCATTGGAATCATTATTAGTTACCTTATCTGCATATATGTAGCTCTCGGTCTAAGATCCCGGAAAAATTGACTACCATCCGAATTTTTTCATGCAAGGGCTACAGACTTACATTACCTTTAAAAATACATTTTAGAATTTGCCGCTCTTCAAAAATTCATTAAAAAGACGCGCAGATCCAAGTGGTTATATGCCGTTTGATATGGGATTTATGACGATTATTTATATTGTTTTCATTAAAATTATTTCATTATTTCAAGCTTGCGGGTGGAATGAAAACAGTTTCACATGTTATATGACATAAAGATTAACAATATTCAAGGTTTTCCCTCATTTTCAAGCAATGAGAAGAAGGACTCTCAAAATAAGAAAATAGACGCAAAGTAAACTGCATTCACGGTATATGGTCACATTGTATGATGTGTCTCAAAAGTTCCTTTTTTGGAATTGTCTACTATAACTGCGAAAAATTAATGAATGAGACATTCTGGCGCGGAGTCATGTAAATAAAATTTCCATTGGTCAGGATTGATTCTTTCGTAAGGGTCGGGGTAAGTATAAAAACCAATTTAATCGTTCAAAGTTTTGAATTGTTAACAATGATATATCAGATTCAATGTTTTAGAACGACTTATAAATCCATAATACAGCCATTTGTAATCGGTTGACGTGTGGGGATGATTGTGTATTTAGTAGGCGGACATCCTTACACCCTATAAATTTAAGACAAATGAAATCGTCCAGCAGATAGAGAAAACAAAACCCCCTGGCATTTTAGTTCTTCCAGTTAACTTTCCAGACTGCAATTTATAATAAATTAATTATTTTGTTTGTTAATAATAATTCAACATCAATTATAAATTAAGAATTAATGTCCACTAAAGAACGTTAGTACACAATCTTGTTGCGATGACACCCCCCCCCCCACCGGTCATAATACCTATTTCTAAATCAGGATTACACACGTACTTGCATGTGGCGGAAGACAAGCTGGAACTTAACTGTTAAATGAACTTGAAGTTACCGATATCATCTCTTTGGAAATGTATTTCTCCTTAGAAATTTTATTAGACGATGAAATTGTAAAATGCTAACATTGAAAATTGAGCCCGATTTCTCTCTTTTTTTAAGGTAAAGCTTTATTAATTTAAAAAATGATTCTTTGAGACAAAACAAATTGACATAATCAATAAGAGTTTGACAATCTCTAACTGCAGGTCTGTAGCTCTTAGTCTGAAAAAGAATCGGATGGACGACCTAGGACCCAGATCGTCCATCCGAATTTCTTGAATATTGCCATTTCTTTCGTACGCGGATGCAATACTCACCTAGCTGCAGGACTGTAGCTCCCGGTCTGAAAAAATTTGGATGGACGACCTAGGAGCTACAGTGCCTCCCATAGTAAAAAACTACAATTTACGGTGCACATAAAAATGCGCTAGTTTTGGACTTATTAACCTTATTTTCACACAAATTCTGTAAAAATAATTGGTACCATTAAATTCTTCAGCAAATTTACTACTGACATTGTCACTTAATTTGTCTCAGATTTTCTCTTAAGATGATAACCGACCTCGGGAAATGAAGTATGTTAATTTACGTCGAGATCGAGAGTCGCCATTTTTAAATGTAAACAAACATGCACCACTTCAATTTACAAGGCTGGTGATGGTGTTTAAAAGACTATCAGAAGTAAGTGAAGTGACGACATCTGTAGTAAAATGTCCGAGGAATTTTTTAGGAATCAAATATTTGTACAGAATGTGTTCGTAAATGAGGTTAATAAGTCCAAAACTAGCGCATTTTTTTGTGCGCCGTAAATTGCAGTTTTTTACTATGGGAGGCACTGTAGCTCCCAGGTCGTCCATCCGAATTTTTTCAGACCGGGAGCTACAGTCCTGCAGCTAAATACTCACCGAGACTAAATGGTTCGTATCTTAAGTTTTAACTGCCCTGAAAGGTAATATTGGCATTCCGAGAAAATAGATAAATAAATAAAAATGGTTAAAATTACAGTAAAATTACCGGCATCGGTCTTCTCCACGCGCGGATTTAGAAGGGAAGGGAAAAGGTTCCAGACCCCCCCCCCCCCCCACCCCCCGCAAAATTCAATTACGTGTACATTATAAACTTACCAAAAATATGCCTCGGACATCCTTTGGTAAACTCAAATAACCCTCAACCCCCTGCCCCAAAAAATTTTCTGATCCGTGCATGCTCCCCCTCCTCGAAAAAGAAAATTATTCTTCAAACCCCCTTGTAAAATTTCCAGGATCTCCGCATATATACTAAAAGATTCATTGGCGCTTGCGTTCGATAAAAATGCATGTAAAATGTTTGCTAATGGTCTTTTTACCTTCATACCGGGCATAACCACAGTCCCACTCTGTGAATAAAATGCGGCGAATCAAACTATAGACAACGTGTAAAGATCTATATTTGCCTATAAACATGTAGTATAATACTTTGTTTCTTTTAATTAGTGTTTATACATCTAATATTGTACCATGGTCAGCTATCAATTTTTTGTATTACGTCACAAGTATGACGCAGCTATGACGGAAGACCTAATCGTTGCTTGCAACGAGCTCGTCTCTAGTTTGTTAAATTTTTGTTTTGCGGAAAGAAGTACAAAAACTAATCAAAGTACTGCAAAGCGCCAAGCCGGGAAGAGATTGTTAAAATTATATCGATTGATATGAAAATACATGTTAAGAATCATATTGTTCGTTATCGAGAAAAATGCAATTACTCAGAATTCTAAAATGTTGTAGTATTTTGATATGCCTTAGTTATGGAATGCATAATTTTTTTCAATGCATGTGATTAATGTACGGTGTCGGGTAACTGTGAAAACAAAATGGTGATGATTTTTTAAAAAATCATAATAAAAACATTTCGCAAGAAATGTAAGTATATCTTTATTTTTGAAGCATAGAATGATTCATCCATTTGACTATAAAATCAAAATTTGCAATTCAGAATATAACAATCTGCAACAATTATGCATGTTTTAAAAGATAATGCTTGATTTTAAAATCTAACAAATTTCTGGAAATCGAGATCATTTGTAGTAATTTTATAATGACAATGCTTGTTAGTTTAAAACAGATTTAGCTACAGTTTAGCAGATCTGCGGAGTACATGCTTCTTGTGAAGAAAATAAAGTAAAATAAGATTGTCGCCAAAAACAACGATCAAATGATGATTAATATTTATTTATGTTTATTTGCTTATTTTCATCATTTCTTTGTTCTTACACCCGACAACTTCCAAACCAAAAAAAATGATGAACACTAGACAAAATGCAGTGGCAAATCACGATACCAATATTATTGCAAAAAAAAAACCCAAAAAGTTTTTACAAAAGTAAAATAATACTAATCGTATTACAGATCTGCCTTGCAAGGAATTCTACTTATTCTTCAAAATACAAGCTTTGGCATTCGAGTCAAAACAACATTTCCAGCCTTATTTTACAATATACCATGCAAAGACCCCTAATGTATTAACATTACCGGATGTTAGAATATCAAATTTCTATTCATTTGAGCATCAACTAGACGGTATCTTCTGGAGTATATTTTAGGGTATATCATTGAATTTGATGAAGTCTAGCTCACATCTCATCAGACGTAAAAAGTATCATGTTTCTAACAAATGTAATTAAAAATATGTTGTCATGGACGCCTACGAAGATGTCACAATAGTATTTCACCATAGATTCACGTAAAACCTTGTTGAGGTAAAACCATTCCCGACAGGGGCTACATTTTTTATGAGATGAAAAACAAATGTGTAAGATGTCTGACTATTCACGTTTTGTAATAATGCGAGCTAAGTCATTTTTGTGATGTGTGTTGTTTTTATTTCTGGGAAAAGGGGTGATAAGTTCTTGGCTTGTGGTCTTGTGCTTTTCAAGCACACGTGTAACTTCGGCGTAAACAAAATCTCGTGCCCTGCTGGATGTACTTGTGTTTTTTGCTACTATATTGTAGAAGAAGTGGTGTTTAAAAAAAATATCAACAGGATTTTTGCAGAAGATTGTTTTGAATTTATAACTTATATCTAAACATGCGCATTTATGATAGGGATATATAGTAAACTTTAATACTGTAGTGACACCTGCAATACATACAAGGTCTGCTGGAAAGGCCCGAGAAGTTGCCATTGGATGGAAGAACTGTTTTCACCAGCGTATCAGAGGTCGTATTAAAGAAAACCCCGTAGCCATGTAATAGGGTACGGGTTCTTTAAAAAAAGGAACTCAGAAAACTTTTAGTATGTTTTCCACGTTATCAAGCAATATTAAAATGGCAAGAAGTTTCATTTCATATATACCAATATAATGGGTACAGTTATCACATAATACGCGAATTCATTTAAATATCTAATAGTAATATTTAATTCATAGCAATGTTGAATCTTACACATTTAATACTTTCAATTTTTACTGTTACTTAGTGTTTTTATTACTGCGTAATTATCCATACTGCACATAAATTAATTCATTAATAAAATAATTTGCAAATTAAACGAGGTTAGCTGATATCACGTTATGAAAAAAATTTACATATATTTACTGTAGTATTTCAAGTAACTGGACAGTTATATTCTTTTATGATAATTATAAAATTACATATCAATGCAATTTGATAGAAAAATATTCCTGAAATATTGCATACAGAAAACGAAGCCTAACATAATGTTAAAAAAGAGCAGGACATAGTATCGTGGAAAAAGTGTTAACCGAAAAATTTTGTATAACAAATTCTGCATTTTTATATTAACACTAGACTTTGACCCGTGTGTGCACGGGTTGAGATTGTATATGATATTGGACATTTACGAAATAGATACATTGACACACCGTTTTGTTGCCATTAACATAAAAAAGCTTTAAGCCTCCAATAATGCTGTTTATTTCACTACACTCTGCGTAGTTAGAAAAATCTAACTGTGTCTTTGCACAGGCCTTCACAACAGTTAAAATGCCTCCCATATACCCATAATGTAGCAACAGATTGCAGAATCGCTCCAAAACGATTTGGGAGAAAATTAACGAAGCTGCATTAAAAATAACAGTCAAATTATCCATAATAAACAATTTTGAGGCTGTAAATACCTATATTATCTAAAAATTTAATTCATATTAATGAAGAATTCAACGCTCTCTCTAGCAACATTTTGCACTCGATTCGAGCTGACATTCGGAACTATTGTGATTTTTCTTATTAAATGCACCCAGTTTGAGCTATCTTTCGTATTTCCTTAGCTGCAGGTCTGTAGCTCACGGTCTGAAAAAAATGGGATATTTTTTAGACCGGGAGCTACAGACCTGCAGCTAGTATTACCTTTGATGAACAGAATATATATATATATATATATATATATATATATATATATATATATATATATATATATATATATATATATATATATATATGACAAATTTTCAATGAAAATGTACACGTATTTGTAATATCGTTTCTGAGTTTATCCATGCAAATGTAATATTGTAGAAACAAAAAACTATAAAGAGCCTCCCGTGATTTAGCGTGAATGTAATGTGCATGCGCAAGATTGTAAAATCCGAAAAATCCATATGATATCCGGATTTTTTAAAGGAATTTTCGTTGATTATTAATTAGCGAAGCTTGATTGAGAAAAAATAAAAACAAATTGGTATTATTCAAGTGCCAATAATGTTTAAAATATATAAAACAAATGACAGTGCTCTTCCGATTTCTCGGTATTAAAGCTAATTTTTAGAGTTTATTATTTTAATATAGTAGTATAGATGGTGTCCATGACTGTACCAAATTGCATCTAGCTCGAAATATTATGGGTAAACGTGGGTATCGTGCCCCATGCCGATTTTGAATTTTAATGCAATTTAGTGTCGGACACTTAAAATTTTCCGTCAAGATAGAAATAGCAAATCATATTCTATATATATATATATATATATATATATATATATATATATATATATATATATATATATATATATATATATATATATATATATATTAAATGTTTGGTACGGCGGCCGAGAATCTTCAAGACTATACCGTTAAAAAACAATCAAAATCTATTGATATTGTAGAATTATTCCAATTATTACTTGTTTTATTAACACCTAGAACGCAACTTTATGCATATAACATCCATTTATTTTCTCGAAATAAATCATCATGATAATGGATTCGTAGCATCCGTATCTGATATATGATAATGACATTTAAATGAAACTTATCGTTAATTTAATACTAGTAGAACAAATGCATTAGCATGCAGGATAACTTGGAGATAAATAAGTTCTCCCTATCGCATGGTTATGATATTTCCAGAGTACGACTTCTCCAGGGTACGACTTCTATAGCATCCGCCAGTATGTGGCGGTATATAGGAAACGCGAAGACGAAAGTAGGTTTAGAAATCTGGCGCTGCAGCTATGCTTAGCACTTTAAAAAGAGACGAAAAACTGGAAGATTAATTCTCTCTCTCTCTAAAAAATCAAAATAAATAAAACATATAAAACGGCCAAATCTATTGTACGGTAAATGAACAAGTACAAGAATGTTTTAAAATGTAACTTTGTAAAAAAAAATCTTCTTTGTATTAAGAAGTGTGCATTGTTACACTTTTTTTTAATCAAAAGTAAGCAATGAAATGAAATACAAGAAGCATTTCTTTAAATAAGGCATATATAATATCTAAATTGAAAATTACATAAGATGATTACCTTTAGCACACTTTTCACCATAGAAGCCGTCTTTACAACCAATAAGGCATCTTCCATTATGTATATTACATGTGTTATTATAACAGTGGAGGCTGCAAGGGTATCGACAATTTTCTCCATACGACTTGAAACATGCTACAGTAAAACGAATATAGTTTGAACTATTTTGCTGTTTTATTTACCTACTTTAATTTTGAGATAATGTTTGTTTTTTCTTTTTTTTAATATATTAAAAAATGAATTTTTTTTATTCAATACTAACATATCGAATGGATGTGATCACCGCTATTAAAACTAGGTGGATCAAATTCATAATATTAAATGTGGAAATAACGATATGTGTTCCAAAAAAAATTTCCAAAAAAGAACTGCAAAAAACAGGAGTGAAACAAACACGGACGGGAGCTCTACAGCATCAGCGGCAGGATCAGGTGCCATGGATGCTTCACTAATATATTTTTAGCTGAATATCATACTATTAGAAATAACTTAAGCTCAAAGTAGGGTATCAACTATACATGCCATTTACACCGATGGTGCTAATGCTTAATCTAAACGATTTTACAACAGAATTGTAAATGAAATGTTGGGTTCTTTAAATTACGTCAAGTACAGTACCTCTTGCTTTAAAAATTAAAAAAAACTTGTATCAATATAAATAAATGTTTCATGATGTACCCTGGGGAACATCATGAAACTTAAGAAATACAAAAAAAAAAAAAAAAATTTACGTTTAGACAAAGAGACAGACAGACATGTATACATACAAACGTTGGCTAAAATTGATCAGAATAGTTCGCTTCAGCTTTCACTTTGGGTGAGCTAGAAAACGCCAGTTTGAAGTTTTAGAAAGAATGTCTAAAGCAGTATCATCAAGCTGTTATGAAAATTTAAACGAAGCTTAATTATTTACTCATCTATTTGTTTTTTCAGGTTAATATTTTTACGCTTTACAAATATGTACAATGTTGTTTTTGATTTGAATTTGATGAGCAATTTACTCTGCAGGTCTTCTAGATATGTTTTTACACAATGGTCCAAACTTTTTAAATCATCCCATTTAAACTATATATACTGTATAATTTGGTGAATTTTCCTTTTATTTTCTAGGTAAAGGGATTTAAAATCTAAAAAAAATAGCTTTATTAAAAAAATGAAGTGCAAACCAACTTTGCAGATACCCGATATTCAGTTAAAAACATCTTATCAGTACCTATTAACTCTTAGTTCTTTTTTTATTTACATTTTGGACTGGGTTCTCCTTCTTTAAACTCAATTCTGTCATATTCATATTCTTTTAGTTTTCAATTTAAGGGATTTTATAATTAACGATAACTATGAAGAAACTCTTTTTATTATGATCTTTAATAAATGATATATTAGCGAATAATGACCAAGCTGTGCTAAATGTGAAATGAGAAAAATAAATTTTGTGCAAAATTACCTGTTGTACAATTACTACCCATCCATCCTTCAACACAGGAAGTACATGATCCGTCCGTGTGTTGACACTTACCAGGCTGGCAGTTAGGTGAACATACATAAGAACAGTTTGTGCCAAAGTATCCTTTATTACAAGCTTAAAAGTAGAATTAACAATAAAATCAAATTTACAAGGTCGAAAAAATCCTTTCCAATTTACTCTAGCTATAAATTTTACAAATCGAAAAAATCCTTTCAAATTTACTCTAGCTATACTCTAGTTATAAATTTTACAAATTGAGGACCTCAAAAACAATCTTGAATCAGACTACTTTTTAAAAATAAACCCACAATAGTCAAGAAAAATGTTTGAACTTCTTAATGATAGCATTTTGAAAAGTTACAAACATTAAAATGACTGTAAAATTGTCTTACACTTATTACAATGTGTTCCGACAACCCCGTCCTGACACCCACTGGGACAGACTCCACTGACGTGGTTACATAGTTCATTGTTTATACAGTGTCCGCTACATTTTCTGCTACAATCGATCCCAAAATATCCCGGTAAACATTCTGTACAAATAAGAAGTCACCGATCCGTCACAAACTTAATACACAAATACTATCAAAACAAGTCATTTATAATATGCATTAAAGATAGGTTGATGATGCAATTGAATTATCAAACTGAAAATATATTGACATGTACATCTATTTATACATTGATCGATAACTGTACCTTTGCTACATTTATTGTTTGTATATCCAGGTTCACATCCCCCATCACAGTGTCCAGTTTGTTTGTTACATGAAGAGTCGTTCAGACAGTGACCACTACAGGTGTCAATACAGTTATATCCATAGGTACCGTCATCACACTCTGTTAAATATAACCGTTATTGTTATCAATTAATTTGATGTAATTAACCAAAAGAATTAGAAATTAAATTCGTTCAATGTCTTTTTTGCTATTTCTTTCAACTAACACTATAACTCAAACGCTCTAAAATAGTACGAATTTTATAGAAGATCTAATTAATACAACGACATTGTATGCGTTGATGCATACAGTTGTGTTGGGTTGACTATCAAAAAATCCAGAAGTGTTATACGTAAATGAATTCATACTCAAGCAGTATGTCCATCCATATCACAATTATTATTATATTGTAAAGTATTTATTAAATATTTTATTGTTGTTTTATGACAAAAGTTTTCATGCTTACAGGATGAATGGCTCTTTTCGAATTTGTCTTAAAAGTAGCTCAACCATTTTTGTACCAATCGGGCCGTTTTTGGCCAATTTAATACTTAGGTTCATTGCCACATTATATTGTGTAATTTAAAATCATAATAAGAGACTAGACTCTTGTTGCTATAGCAACAAAAAGGTCTTCCGTTCCTCATGTATAAATCTGTACAAAAGATCCATTTCTCTTGTAAACAGAAAATGGATATTATTTATACTAAAAAGGAATTCCCAAGAAATGAACAAAACAAAAAGACAAAACGTCATTTTTGAGTACTTTCTGTGACGACCGGAAGTTACGCCGGATCATACAAAACATAGTAAACATATCTTCATACATTGTCTTGTATTTCCTCAAATTTTGGATGTTCAAGTTTTTGTTAGTTATAATATCTCGTTGAGAAATGGCTTTTGTCTCGGAACCGGAAAGGAACGAACGGAAGTGATTAAGAAATTGAAAATACGTATTTTAGTACATTTACCTATGATAAGTTATTGTTTGTCACATTGAGAAAATGCTAAAAAAATTCTAATTAAAAAAAACCAACAACCTTTTATTGCTTGAACACTTCGAGTGAAAACCGGAAGTGACGTACGACCAAATGGAACCCGTTAAACACATGTTCATTCAAATGTCCATTATCCATACAAGTTTGTGTCTTGATCTCTCAAAGTTTCTGAGATCTAGGGGGTAGTTTGTTTTTTAAAAAGAAGGCTACCTGAGATATTTGAGATGTCTCAACGGAAGTAGAACTTTTTGGGGGTTTTTTACGATCTGTGGATGACTTCCTGTATTTTTATAACTAAAAAGTTACTTCCATGCTAAATAACCAACATATTTTTAAAAAATCCGAACTTGGTGTACTTCCTGTGACGACCGGAAGTTACGCCGGATGAAACAAAATAGTGTTAACACGTGTCCATACACAGGTCTATAATCCTACAAAGTTTGGTTGTTGAAGTCGTTACCGTTTTTGAGATCTCGTCGATATAAGGTTTTTTGTCTCAAGACAGGAAACGGACAAACGGAAGTGCTTAATGAAATTTAATTTTTTTTTATTTTGTTACTTTCCTATTTTACATTATTATTCATCGAAGTAGCTAAAACTATCAAATAAAAACAGTTTTATGGATAAACAGTTTGATTTGTTTGAACTCTTCCGCTGTGGACCGGAAGTGACGGAAGACAAAATGAAACTGTTTAAACACATTTTCAATCAAATGTCTATGATTAGTGAAAGTTTCGTGTCTTAATCACGTACAGTACCTGAGAACTTGCGGGTACAAAATATGTTTTAAAAAAGCTTACTGAGATAATCGAGATATCTCACCGGAAGTAGATTTTTTTTGTTTATTTAACATTGTATAGATGACATATGTAAGGATCTATACTAATATCTTTATTCTATGGGAAATAAATTAGATATGTAAAAACAAAATTTTTTGAAGTGCTTCCGGTGACGACCGGAAGTTACGCCGAACAAAACAAAAATGTTTAAACACATCTACAACTATAGGTCTATCATCCCACAAAGTTTGGATGTTCAAGTCTTTACCGTTTCTGAGATCTCGTTGGTACAAGCTTTTTCAACGCGGGACAGGAAACGGACGACCGGAAACGATTTTTGATAAAATGAAAAAAACGCCTCGAGATATTGTCATTTTATTCCATTCCAGAAAATTTCACATAAATCTATCCAGTCATCTCTGAGAAATCTTGTGGACAAAAACTGGGAAAAAAATAATAATAATAAAAAACCTTACAATCACTATAAGGTCTTCCGTTGGAAACGGAAGACCTTAAAAATTAATTGAAAACCAAAACGCCATACTATTACTAAAAATGACATAATTCCCGTCATTACATTACAAGTCGCTGTAACAGCTGTCATTGATACAACACCGCCTAATGATATAGATATAAGCCTAATGCTGTAAATTATTGCAGTAACACTAACGGTTGCCATTGCAAACGGCTAATGAGATATCGCCGCTTGATGAGAGAATTGTATCAATTGGCGTCGTCACAAATCCACAGCAGCTCTAACTCTTAATGTAAAACGCATGAAGAAAATCTGCACTCTCAACCGCTAATGATACAAACTTTTATCATTAAGCGTTGCAGTCGCTTAATTGATACAAAATTGTAAGACTTTCATGAAATAAAATCTTTTTATATCCCTAAATGCGCTTAATATTAAATTGTAGTAGCAAACTTCTGTACATTACTACTTTACTTTTGTGTACCTACTAAAATTATATATATACTCTTCAAACATGAAGAAAACAGATAGATAGATAGATGTATACAAGGATAGAAAAAGATATTTATAAAGAAAATTTCAAAACAAAAATGTCTAAAATTTTCGTAGCTTTTGGTCCCAACGATTAAACCTTGAAAGACTAACGGTTCTTCACGCCGCGGACATTAAACACCGACGAGCTCACCAGTCGATTATGGTAAATGGGAAATCCACGCACTTTTGGTCTGAGCGGTCGGCTGCAGAAACGGGTGCAAGGAAGGGGATGGAGTAAACTATGTGAGGAACACATACGATTCTCCTTATCTTACAACTTATTTTCTGAGTTTTTCTTTGAACTTAAGGGTATAATTTCATCAACATTACCCGTGTGTTGACTTCTAGTTGAACATAGCGAGAAACTTAGTTTTATTACAAAACAAACAAAGGGTATTTACTTTTTGCTCGATAAAAATGTGCTTGATTGTTTGAAGTATTTTAAAATTTTGAAAGAAGGTTCAAACTCTATTGCCTCCTATCATCTCCTTATTTGTGTAACGTTATGTCTTAATATATATGACCATCTTTATGCATATCACAAACAAGTTTTCAGCATGGTACAATGCAACACCCGAGGTGCTCGCAACTTACGACAGATGTACTGAATTGAACTGTGTATACAAAACACCTGACACCCAAATCCAGGTTTGATATAAAACTATAAAACAAAACTAGTTGAAATTCTAAATTCTTGTGCAGCGCGTATTAATTTTCAATCAGGATTAAACCTATTTACAAGATGGGGATGGACAAACAGTGTTAAGATCCTACACATAAAAAGGGAGAAAGTTGCGTCAAATGTGGATATAGCAAGATCGGCCGAGACTGATGTAGTTTCAGTCTCTCCGTGAAAAATAAAAAAGCTAAGTGTGCCTCTAAATACGGAACACAACAAATAGTTGCAGTCTGTCAACCGTAAAATTGACGAATCAGCCGAGCTTGACCCCCGCTTGTTCTAGCGCCTTGGTTAACAAAGAAGACCAAGGTCCACTAGGATTTTTTAGTGCCACGTACACCAAGCAAACCAAGCCTTCACAATTTCTACTGTTTTATTTCATATGTTGGGTAGAGAATGTCTATAATCATTTAGTATATAACTGCAAAAAATAATAAAAATATAGTTCTAAGTAAAAAAATAGATAATAAATTTCATATAAATAAGCTGATAAATAAATCGTCCAACTTGTTTTAATTACAAAGTAGTATACTTTATAAACTCTCAATTACAACAATTAAAGATTTAAAAACATAATTCAAATTAGCCGCCATTTTCTTACAACAGTTCACAGTAGTAAACACTTTATCTTTGAATTTCTACATAAATAATAATGCTAATTAATACAAATAATTTGTGCATACAAATATATAAAAATTAACTTACATGGTGAGGTGACAAGCATAGAGCATATGGTAAATAGTTCTAAAGTCGTGCAGAAATACACAAAAAACACTCAGTTCATGGAGCTGGCACGGGGAAAAGGAAAGGCAAAAACAATGAACTTCGCCAAGGGAAGATAAGTCACAAAAATAATACGAAGCAAAGAGCAAAAACTCTTGCTAGTAACTACAAACAGGTCAGCACACTCCCCCCGTCTGATGTTAATAACATCACTACTAAAGGTTTAACTAAATAGCTGACGACATGACTTTTTTTTTTTTACATATAAATATACTAGTAAATAGTCAAACATTGACAATGTCCCACTATGACATGACATTATTTACTCAATATCAAAATTGTGCATGTCACTACCTAAAAAAGCACGAGTTAAACTGCCAACAATGGGATAATTTGTGAAATCGGTCTAACAAATGTCACAGATTGATTGTTCTTAAACATTTTAACTTTCACTTTTCTCACTAAAGAGTCCTGACTTTCGTACACTTCCTGAATCGTTGTGTGTGGCCATTGACATCTACGTTCGTCAATTTTCACTAATACCACATCACCTTCTTTCACGTTAGGGGTGGTTTCCTCCCACTTCCTGCGCACTTATAACAAATGAAGGTATTCGGACTGCCAACGCTTCAAAACTGGTTTGCTAACCCTTGTACTCGTTTTCACGCAGACTTGATCATATCTTTCCGATTGAATTCATTACACATCAATTCACATTTATCACTAGACACAAACTTCTGAGTTAACAAAGTATTGGGTGTTAACACAAGTGGTGAATCTGGGTCCGTAGAAACAGAAGTTAATGGTCGTGAATTGACGATAGCCGTAACTTCGGCAAGAAGTGTACACAGAACTTCATGTGTTAGATTGTGGTTGTTTGAATCCAACATCATGTCATCAAGAATTCTTCTTACTACGCCGATCATGCGTTCCCATGATCATCCGAAATGCGAAGAATGTGGGGGGGGGGTGGGTGAAAATCCACTTGATTCCAGAGTTGAACAGGTACTGTTTTGTTTTATCATCTTCAACATTGATTTTGTCTATATGTAGGTCATCTGAACGGAAAATCTGTACTTTTCCTCTCATACTGATAAACCTACGTAAAGCGTTGATAGATGCTGATGAACTTAGCGAGTCTATATCCTCAATGTGTATGGCTCGGATAACAAGACACGTAAAATGTACTCCCCATCGTTTTGAAAAGGCACTTCCACCACGAGTTTTCCGTGGGACCACCTGCCATGGACCGAAGACATCCACCCCAACGTTGGTTAAAGGAGGGTTTGGTTCAAGTCTATCATTTGGAATATCAGCCATTTTCTGAATAGCTTCTTTGCCTCGTAACTTTTTACATGAGACACAGTTTCTTAACACCGAAGAAATGAGACGTTTTCCACTTGTGATCCAATATCCGGCAGCACGGATGGCACCTTCCGTTAGATGACGACCTTGATGTTTAAGGGATTCATGATGATGACGTACAAATATTGCTGCAAGTGAGTGTGATCCAAGAAATATAACTTGGTTTTTCTCATACTTGCTCAGCTTTATTTGATTGAGTCGTCAACCTATGCGCAGTATTCCACTGTTATCTATAATGGGTCCCAATGTGTTCAACGTGCTGTCCTTTAGTATTGGTATTACCTTCGAAAGGCATTGAATTTCTTTTTTATAAGATTCTCTCTGCATTGTTTGTATAATCAATTTCTCATCTTCTTACAATATCTCCAAGTTCTTCCAAATTCTACAATCATGCTATCCAAAACATTTAGAGTCAGTATTTTTCGTCATGTTTGAATGAATTTGCCAAATGTCTAAGTATTGCAACACACTTCACAACTTTAGCCCATTCGGAAATTCGTGCTAGACTGTCGCCAACCACAAAATCTGATGTATTGGTCTTTAAACATCTGACTTCCTGTTGAATTTCTTTGTCAGATTCTGGATCTATTAGTTCATATAAAATCTTTTCTTGAGAACTTGGATACAGTTCTGACTGTTCTGGTCCTTCCAACCATTTGCTGTGCTGCAACTCAGACGCGTGAATTGGTCTTGTTGCTTCATCTAATGGGTTTCGTTAACTTGGAATAAAAAACCATTGTTCGGACTTTGTTACTTTATGAATTTTCATCACTTTGTTAGAAACATATTGGTAGAATCTCCTAGAATGATTTGAAATGTATCCTAAAACCACATTGCTATCACAATTGAACTTGAAATGTTCAATATATATTTCTAGATCTTCGGACACTGATTGAGCAATTTCAACTGCCAATGCTGCTCCACATAACTCCAAACGAGGAATCGAATGTCCGTGTAATCGAGCCAGCTTTGATTTTCCTAAGATAAATCCATATTGTCCTTGGTTTTCAACATAGGCCACTGCTGATAAGGCAACCTCGGAAGCGTCACAAAACACATGGATTTTCTTCTCGGTGGTTCGAATCCAGGAATCATGAAAATACATTCTCGGAATGAGTAAAGTCTCTAAAACATCTAACGACTCTTTCCATTTCTTCCATTTGTACTCCTGATCTTGTGATAAAGGTTCATCCCAGTTGAAAGTTTCTTTAAAGGTGTTCTTTACTCAGGGTTTGAGTTCTCAAATTCAGATTATTATAAAGTTCAATGTCATGAGTAAACTTTGTACTAAACACAACAAGTATTTATGAAATGAATTATTATTGACATAACATTCGATATTTCTACACTTTTATGGAATTAGGCTCAAACAAAAATAGACTTTTAGGCAAACAGAGGAAGTTCGGACTAAAATTTGCAGATTTTGTTTTCCGCTAAAACATTTTTGTCAGTACTCTAATATTAAAAGTTAAGATTTTATATTTTAGTCTGTATAATTTTGCATATTTTCTATTGGTTTTAACTCACATATTCAGTAAAAAAAAATCGTATGGCACGAATTTCAGAAATATTAAAAATGCTTAAAAACAAGAAAAGACACAATATCTCAAAATTTTGATCATTGACCTCATATAAATTATATGCCAATAGAATGAGGCAAATATAAGTAGTTTAATACTATAAATGGTTTTTTATTATCATCATTCAATTTTTTGTAAAATTGGATCAAAAATGGGAAGGGATTTGAAAACTGATAGAGGAAATTTTGACTGGAATATTTTTAAAAATTGTCGCTGAAATTTTAATGCTTTATATCTATTTATTGCCACTACCATTCATAAACTGTATTTTATTTTTTAAAGTGTTTAATTATTTGTGATATTTTCACTATCAAGAAAATCTGAATCGTAGTGTAAAATTTTATGGGATTTTCCTTGATTATTCAAAAAATATTCAATGGCCATTAACTCAAAAAGTAGGTCATTGACCTACTTCTTTGAAAGAGAAGAATAACACTACAATCAAAGGTCTATAACATACAATAGATGGCTTTTCATTATCATCAGTGGAATTCTTTTTCATTATGAGTAAACGTCATCCTTAAGCAGACTTCTCATGATTGACTTTCATTGGACTATCACTGGGGCTAAAAATCCCAGGGGGTCAAAAATAATGTTAATGGTTGATATAACACCCCTTCTTGTGTAAAATTTGGAATCTTGATATTTTGAAGAAAAATGAATCTGACTCTAAATCCAATTTAGTCCTAAACTACGATGTGTTGTTAAACTGTCAACAGCAAAATCCAAATTTTTCAGATCACTTGAAAGGTCTTCAGTGTCCTTGTGTCCTTGTGTAAGCGTAATTTTCCTAGAATGAGAGCCTTGTGCGTACGCTTCATCAAATCCACTGCATCCTCCACACTCTGCTGTGATATAGACCATCATCCACATAGAAATAACGTTCAATGTAATGGGTCACATCTGTTCCATAAATGTGTTCCACTTCCTTGACAGTCCTTCGCATTCCGTATGTTGCAATTGCCGGTGAAGGGCTGTTCCCAAAAACATGGACTGTCATACGGTATTCAATAAGGGGTTTGTTAACATCATTGTCCTCATGCCATAAAAAACGTAAGAAGTTTCGATGAGCCGGAAATACTCGAAAACAATAAAACATCTGTTCCACGTTAAACACTTCTTCTCTACGAAATCGCATTGGTACTCCTAGTAATGAATTTGTGAGGTCTGGTCCAGATAAGAGAACATAATTTAAAGACTGTCCTTCACATTTCGATGATGAATCAAACACTAATCGAATTTTGTTAGGTTTCTTTGGATGGTACACTCCAAACAGTGGCAGATGCCAACACTCTTCATCTGATGAAATGGGTGGTGCGACCTCTGCATGGTGTTTCTGTATAAGTTGATCCATGAACTATATGACATGTTGTCGTTTGGTTTCATCTTTCATAAGCCATAAAGAGAATTGTTTAGCTCTATTAAGAGCCTGTTTATGATTATTAGCCAGTCTCTTTCGATTTTTGCGAAAAGGTAAGGGAGTTTCCCAGTATCCTTTGGAATCTTTATGAAACTGTGAATCCATGATTTCTAGAAAGTCACGATTATCAACAGAGAGTCCAATCCCCTCATCTTCTGTAATTTTCTGGAAACTATTTTTCCCGAGTTCACTTTTAACATTAGCCACATCAGTCATTTCAACAAAGTTCTCTTTGACATGAATATCATTATCACAACGCAGCATTACAGACGGACGACCATTTGACAAAATACAAGTTTTCATTGTGTTGATCACATTGGGTTGATGAACTTTCCCTAGGTGTTGGTATTTCATCTCGAGCATTTGGAATTTGTTCACATTCAATGACAGATGGCAGCTCAATAGAAATATGTCCATCAATAGATTCAATAACCAGATTGTCAGTTTTCCTACCATATGTTTGTTTTCTTCCTGCACATGATGCTAATACAACATTTGTTACTATGGTATTGATACCCATCATATGAAAAAGTTCAGAACTTGCTAAAGTTTTGTTTGATTGATCATCAATCACTGCATACACTTTCATACGTTTCTGAGGACAGTTTTTGAATACACATCAACAAGTACAGTTTTTGCACACGAGTTTCCTTTGAAATTGAATGGATCTCCACAGATCTGGGTACAGTTGGAGTTCACGTTCTCTCTAGCTCTGTATCCTGTATCCTCCCCGCCATCAGGCGTCATAGAAACGACACTATTCACGGACACTGGTTTTCGTTTCACATGTAAAGGTGTTGAGTGATATGAACTTCCACACTCAGCACATTTCACATCAGATGTACATTCATGTTGTTTGTGGGTTTTACTCAAGCACCTTAAAAAACATATTGTTATCTTTCAGAATCTTTCTTCTCTGATCAAGTGGTTTTGCACGAAATGCTCGACAATGTTCCAGGGAATGATTGGATCTATGAATAGGACACAAGTTTTCAATGTCACTTGATAATGTTTCACTCACAAAAGTTTTCCTAGTGAGCATTCTTTCTGCTTTGTTTGATGCTGTGGACTAGTAATTTTGTTGGTGGTGGTCAAAGATGAATTGTACATAAAATTGGGATTGTTCTTTATACCGCATTGTGTTCATTTGTGTATTTCACAGCTGTATTTGTCCATTTCTCTTGCTGGTTGTATGGTAATTTCATCACAATGGGATTTACTCCTACCGAAGCATCATAGTATGCAAGAAGTGGTGCATATCGTTCATCTCTCTTTAGGGATAACATTTCTTCTAATACATCTGATAGGTCATACAAACGATGCAACTCTTTATTTGTAATAGGAGGAAAAGAGTTCAGTTTGGTTTTCAAAGACGTTTCAATTAACTCTGGACTTCCAAATCTCTCTTCTAGTCTCTGCCAAATTCTTTGTAGTCCTCTTCTAGGGTTGTGAGAATTTGCTGATTTTATGCTGATGCTTTGTTGTTGAGACAAATTCGAAGTGTATTTTATAAGAAAGTCAATTTTCTTCTTCTGGTTTTGCATCTAATTCAAGCATCACAGATTTAAATGAATTCCTCCATGATGGATAAAACTCAGGTTTGTTGTTGCATTTGATCAGATGAGAAACGAGCAAGTCTTTTTTCAACATGTATCGTGTAAAAGCTGCTGGGATACCGGTAAGTTAATGAGTCTGTATTGATGATGCATCAGGAACTGGTCGTTGAAAGATAGATTGTCTTATCACACTTGATGGTCTTTCATAATTCACGGCAGGTTTTCTTCTGTCAGAATAGAGTGACGCACTAGAATGATGTTCCACATATTTCTTCGTACGTTCGGTTTGACTTTCAATTTCAATGTCACCAATATTTCGATCACATATTTCGTCACATTCAGCGCTACGAACTTCAGCAACAGCTACTTCTTTTTTGATATTTAATAACTCAAGGTCAGCTTCTAAATCTTCAGTTCTTTTCTGTGATTTGGCACGTTCTAAAGCAAGTAACGATTGTTCTTTCTTGATCTGCATTTCTATTTCAGAATATTTTTAATATCGCTTTAGCAAGGTCGGTTATTTTGCGTTTTTTTGACAATGATGACCGACTACTCAATCCACTTCCAGATTTTAATGAAAATTTATCACTGCTGTGTTTTGAAGATAACTTCTGAGAAGTTGTTGTTGATTTAAAGTTTGTACGCAGCACAGTTAAGGCTGTCGATAAACTCCGTTCAGACAAAAAGTACGGGAAATGTGCATTATGACATCACAGTATATAACACATCTCGAATGTACTTATTAATCTATTTATTAGTAAAATTAACTTATACTAATCTTTTAATTAAAAACAACAAATGCTATTACTTACAATTTTGATGTCCGTTATATCGTACACACTGAAACATAAGCGAGATGTCGTTCTCGCTGAACTACAAAATATGACGTCATATGCTTCAAAATGACGCATTAAGTTAAATCATTGAAGGCTATCGTGCAGTTTTATAGCGAAGAAAAATAAATGTCATAAATTAACGGAAAAGTATAAATGAATATTTTGTTTAAAATTATTAGTAGTAGAATGCTACCCATATAGTCTTATTTTCATTTTGTTAAACGTATGCATCGTATAAAGAAGCCACTTCGGTTTTGTATAAAATATCGTATATTTAAAATCTGAGTACCTAAATAAATCACTTAATTGCAAGAGCATACACTTACCTGATCCCGACAAACTTTTACATGTGAATTTGAAATATGCTACGTAACTTAAAAACTTCTACGATCCTTGTAAAATCTTACAAATTGATTATTTTTTAATGAAATTAACCCTGTGACCTTCAAAATTATTCAACATATGCATTATAAATTACGGTTTCTACTAACAAATATTCTTATCTTAAAAAGTTCGCACCGTTTTTCAAAATCTACGATATAACATCAAGTTATTTCATAATTCAGTTGTGAATTTTGACATGATTATGCCCTTGCAATATTGAATTTTTTAAATGACCTCAAAACCACAAATACATCTGCTTGTACCATGCGACTGCCATATCACGTGACCACTATGAACATAAAATATTGTACTGTTATATATATATATATCTTAGAAATATATTGCATTTGAGTGACTGTTATTGATTTTAAAAAGGACATGCCAGTTTAACTAAAGTATACGTGTTTTCATCACAAAAATTTGCCCATATTTTTATTGACCGCCTTGACTGTACTGCGTATTATCATCATCATATAACAGTAAAAAATCAGCCATTTTCTGAATAGCCTCTTTGCCTCGTAACTTTTTACATGAGACACAGTTTCTTAACACCGAAGAAATGAGACGTTTTTCACTTGTGATCCAATATCCGGCAGTACGAATGGCACCTTCCGTTAGATAACGACCTTGATGTTTAAGGGATTCATGATGATGACGTACAAATATTGCTGCAAGTGAGTGTGATTCAAGAAATATAACTGTGTTTTTCTCATACTTGCTCAGCTTTATTTGATTGAGTCGTCCACCTATGCGCAGTATTCCACTGTTATCTATAATGGGTCCCAATGTTTTCAACGTGCTGTCCTTTAGTATTGGTATTCCCTTCGAAAGGCATTGAATTTCTTTTTTATAAGATTCTCTCTGCATTGTTTGTATAATCAATTTCTCATCTTCTTACAATATCTCCAAGTTCTTCCAAATTCTACAATCATGCTATCCAAAACATTTAGAGTCACAATCTTTTTCGTCATGTTTGAATGAATTTGCCAAATGTCTAAGTATTGCAACATACTTAACAACTTTAGGCCATTCGGAAATTCGTGCTAGACTGTCGCCAACCACAAAATCTGATGTATTGGTCTTTAAACATCTGACTTCCTGTTGAATTTCTTTGTCAGATTCTGGATCTATTAGTTCATATAAAATCTTTTCTTGAGAACTTGGATACAGTTCTGACTGTTCTGGTCCTTCCAACCATTTGCTGTGCTGTAACTCAGAGGCGTGAATTGGTCTTGTTGCTTCATCTAATGGGTTTCGTTAACTTGGAATAAAAAACCATTGTTCGGACTTTGTTACTTTATGAATTTTCATCACTATGTTAGAAACATATTGGTAGAATCTCCTAGAATGATTTGAAATGTATTCTAAAACCACCTTGCTATCACAATAGAACTTGAAATGTTCAATATATATTTCTAGATCTTCGGACACGGATTGAGCAATTTCAACTGCCAATGCTGCTCCACATAACTCCAAACGAGGAATCGAATGTCCGTGTAATCGAGCCAGCTTTGATTTTCCTAAGATAAATCCATATTGTCCTTGGTTTTCAACATAGGCCACTGCTGATATGGCAACCTCGGAAGCGTCACAAAACACATGGATTTTCTTCTCGATGGTTCGAATCCAGGAATCATGAAAATACATTCTCGGAATGAGTAAAGTCTCTAAAACATCTAACGACCCTTTCCATTTCTTCCATTTGTACTCCTGATCTTGTGATAAAGGTTCATCCCAGTTGGAAGTTTCTTTAAGCAGACTTCTCATGATTGACTTTCATTGGACTATCACTGGGGCTAAAAATCCCAGGGGGTCAAAATTAATGTTAATGGTTGATATAACACCCCTTCTTGTGTAAGATTTGGAATCTTGATATTTTGAAGAAAAATGAATCTGACTCTAAATTCCAATTCAGTCCTAAACTACGATGTGTTGTTAAACGTCAACAACAAAATCCAAATTTTTCAGATCACTTGAAAGGTCTTCAGTGTCAAAAAACTTCATAACTTCAGAATTGTTAGATGCAATTTTGTGTAAGTGTAATTTTCCTAGAATGAGAGCCTTGTGCGTACGCTTCATCAAATCCACTGCATCCTCGACACTCTGCTGTGATGTTAGACCATCATCCACATAGAAATAACGTTCAATGTAATGGGTCACATCTGTTCCATAAATGTGTTCCACTTCCTTGACAGTCTTTCGCATCCCGTATGTTGGGATACCGGTAAGTTAATGCAGACTTTGTACGTTCGGTTTGACTTTCAATTTCAATGTCACCAATATTTCGATCACATATTTCGTCACATTCAGCGCTACGAACTTCAGCTTCAGCAACAGCTACTTCTTTTTTGATATTTAATAACTCAAGGTCAGCTTCTAAATCTTCAGTTCTTTTCTGTGATTTGGTACGTTACTTCTAAAGCAAGTAACGATTGTTCTTTCTTGATCTGCATTTCTATTTCAGAATATTTTTAATATCGCTTTAGCAAGGTCGGTTATTTTGCGTTTTTTTGACAATGATGATCGACTACTCAATCCACTTCCAGATTTTGATGAAAATTTATCACTGCTGTGTTTTGAAGATAACTTCTGAGAAGTTGTTGATTTAAAATTTGTATTATCATCATAACAGTAAATAATCATCACAAGAACTCTGTTTTTCTTTCCAGTCATGTTGTTCCAGTTTGAACCTTAATTTCGTAAAGGCTGCATGGATCAGTATGTCATGACCTTGATGTGTTGTTTTCAAATTTTTTAATTGTTAAAGACTATTTTCAGTTCTTTGTCTTTCAAGAAATACCACAAAGTAATCATCTTCATAATGTTTTACACTTTTTTTCTAACAATTCTCTGAGATTGTCTATCACTTTCAGTAGACTGTCTATCTAATTTTGTAATGATATCATAACATTTTTCCATGATTCGTAGAAATAGAAGGAATATTTTTCATAGTTCTTCAGATAAAGATATTCTCCTTTTGAGGTTAATAGACGTCGCCGATAAGAATAAGGAGGCTCTGTTTTTTTTCTGGATCATCGGCCTGCGCCATGCTGTTTCGTTGTACACATTTATTTACTCAAGTGCCAAGTACACCAAGCAAACGAAGACTTCACAATTTGTACTGTTTTATTTCATATGTTGGGTAGAGAATGTCTATGATCATTTAGTAAATAACTGCAAAAAATAATAAAAAATAGTTCTAAGAAAAAATACAGTGGATAATAAATTTCATATAAATAAGCTGATAAATAAAGCGTCCAACTTGTTTAAATTATAAACTAGTATACTTTATAAACTCACAATTACAACAATTAAAGATTAGAAAACATAATTCAAATTAGCCGCCATTTTCTTTACAACAGTTCACAGTAGTAAACACTTTATCTTTGAATTTCTTCATAAATAATAATACTAATTAATACAGATAATTTATGCATACAAATATATAAAAATTAACTTACATGGTGAGGTGACAAGCATGGAGCATATGGTAAATAGTTCTAAAGTCGTGCAGAAATACACAACACTCCGTTCATGTAGCTTGCACGGGGAAAAGGAAAGGCAAAAAAATGAACTTCCCTCAAGGGAAGAAAGAAAACTTCATAGAATTCATAGAAATAAAATTTCAAAAAATGATACGAAGCAAAGAGCAATAACTCTTGCTAGAAACTACAAACAAGTCAGCACAGATTTACTCAGAATTCTGTGACAGAATCACCAATCAGACGGAACCAAATGGCGTCGCAGGTGGTTTCGTTGACTTTTACGAAGAGATTACCGTTTTTTAGGATGAAAATTTTATGCACATTTTAAGGAGGACATTTCCTCCCGTTACTCCGACATCAAAGACCAATACAAGGCATCGGATACATAATCCGACTTCTTTATAACAGAAGATATTGGAGAAGCTATAGTCTCACTCAAATGATTTTTATGACATTAATGTTTATTTAGAGGGAATAAAAGATGAATGGATGAATGAATGATTAAAATTGCGTTGATATGGTCGACATTAACGCACTTTGAAAAAATGCAGGATCTAGTCTACATTGTGAAGGCCCTTAAATATTATAGATAATTGTTTGAACCAGGCTTAGCTCGATGCAACATTGACAAGAAAACCCATGATATTTTAGCTATTCAGAATATAAGTTCGATCGCAATTAAAACGCTTGTCGATAAAATCGTATAAGAATGAAGAACAACACCAAAGTCCTGGATTCTAAAACCTAGAATTTCAACACAAAAAGGTCATTTATGTATTTGGCCAAGTCGGAATATGTAAACCAAAAAACCATGTAAAAGAAAATACGGTTGGCGTTGAAATAAAAATATCGTTCATTTTCATAATCATTTACTACCATCACAGGGTATTGATAACATTTCATACACGTTATAATGTAAGATCAGCATTGGTTTATTGGTCACAACTATCAAAAGGAAGATATTCAATGTCTCGGGAACATGGTTGTAATAATGCCACCGAAGTTAATTATTCAGTTTCATTCATTTATTTTAAATTTTGAAGGTATTTAGAAGCAGGTGAAGACAACTTAGAAAAAAAAACTGCAATTAAGTTGGGTTTTTCAAGAAGCACAGTCTTAACTACGTAAAGTCGCAAAGCAAAAACGTGTTTATTAAAATATTCGCAAAGGACGAAATGCATTTTAGAATCAATTATATAGCATTTTATTTTGAAATAAAATGAAATCATATTTTAAAATTTTTATTTAGTTGCCTTGGATACAATTTGTAAATACGCGTCCCCCTTTTTGTTACCAAATTGATTTCATTGCTCAAAATATTCTAAAATAAGCTTCAACATGTAATTTGACATTTTTACTTTATGTTACCATTGCATAGTGACCCTATACCATTAAATAAACGGTGTTAGACATTTTTACTTATCAAAGTTTATTAAACTGTAAAGTATGAAGAAAATCAGTGACTATGCTTGGCCGCCGACTTCTCTATCTTAAAATTTATTTTAAACAATATTATGACTGTGCAATAAAGAGTTTTAAAACTTTAATTGAAATCCGTTGCTATAATAATGAGCTGAAAAGAAGAAAAAATTAATATTATGAGGCTACAATCCTTGTTTTAGTGTTTTTGTGTCTATTAATGATTTAGCATTTTGTTGATAATTTTTAAATGGTTAAGTACATGTACAATTACAACAAATACCTTTATCACACAAGTCTCCTTTCCATCCAGCAGCACACCCTCTGTCACAGTGACCAGTCACGTGGTTACAGGAATCCCCGTGTTTACAATGTCCTACACACTGCTTGGTACAGTTGGTACCGTACCACCCTTCTCTACACTCTGTTATACAGAAAAATGCAGCTACATTTCTGTTCCAATGTTTAATTTTAATATAGTGGTAAAATAAAATTCAAGTATTAAAATCATTTTATAAAAAAAACATTTGAAATAACTAAAACTAAACTTGTATTCATACTTATATCACAATCTAATCCAGTCCATCCAGGTTTACACAAGAAGCACGTTCCGTTTTGTATGTGACACATGCTGTCTTTACAATTGATGGGGCAGGGTTTGTCACAATTTCTGCCATAGATACTGGCTTTATTACATCCTGCACCAAATAAAGATAAATCACTAAAAGACTGTGATTATTTTTTGTTCTTCATCAACGTAAAGGCTAAAATTTTGGTACGAACATGAGATCCTACAATATTAACTGGTTGCAACAATGACACGGATACATGTATGGAGAAATAATTAACTTAAGTTAAAGACTTTTGATATAAGGTTATTTTTTTTTTGGATCAACCTAATTTTTTTTCTAATTTTGAATCCATGATATAGTACTCTTTATGTTTTGTTAAAATTTTTTATGGAGTCTACTCTCATTATTAAACCATTATATTAAATCAATCAAAAATAAAATGACTTCACAAACACCTTTACAATATGTGAAAGTTTCTTAATAGTATTATCTACTTTAAAATATTGGTGGTATATCCTGCTTTGACAAACCTTTAAAAGGTTTTCATTCACTTAATACTATCTATAAATAAAAGCTTGTGGTTCAAACAAGACCATACCCTACTAAATGAGCAAAATACGTACATATCTTCTCATATTTTTCAAACATGTATCTGAAGATATGTTCTTATAAAATTTTACCAAGTTGGCTGGTCCATCAGTATTATAAAAGCTGGAACCATTGCTAAAAAACCGATAGTGAAATTTGGTGCATTTTTCATGCATAGCCTGAAATTGGACCTTCACAAAATCATTCTTTAACTTATATCATATGTAAAATGTAGGATGTATTATTTCAAAAGAAATAATTGTATGTTACACTTGCTTATTTATTAAAATAAAAGATAAATCTGCTTTCAAATGAAAATAGGAAATGAAACTGATTCTCAAAGACAAAATCATTCTTTAACTTATATCATATGTAAAATGTAGGATGTATTATTTCAAAAGAAATAATTTTATGTTACACTTGCTTATTTATTAAAATAAAAGAAAAATCTGCTTTCAAATGAAAAAAGGAAATGAAACTGATTCTCAAAGACAATTTAAGCTCTTTTAATTCTATTTTCGTACATAATTTTTATTATTAACCCCCTACCACCGTTAATAAATTTATGGGTTATTTCTTAATCACTTTTGAATAGAAAGCATTTTTGAAAACAAACTGTTGATTAATCTGCATTATTCAAATAGCAAAATATTATTTTTTTTATTGGATATCGGTAAGTATGGATCATGATCGGTATTTATACATTGCAGTCTCGTGGATAATGCTAACTACCTGCTATACTTTCAAAACAAAACCTCTATTCTACCTGTTGTACTGGTTTTAAAGTCCTTAAAATAAAATAACTTTTATTAGTGTATGATTTTAATTCTGAAAAAATATTTTTGTTGAAAATATATTTATGCTCGTTGCTTAGCAAATAGGATAAAGATGATATAGATCGAATTATTTTCCCTTGTATTTATCTGCCTTATGCATTGAAATAGATTTCGGTCAGAATTCCATCGTGGTTGTTTATGGACATTCTGGATTATTGTTCAAAGATTTGAATTAAATTTAATCTTACAATGTATTTTTGTTTATGCAGGACAAAAGTAAGCGGTCTATATTTAAAA
This sequence comes from Magallana hongkongensis, assembly GCA_015776775.1. Taxonomy (NCBI): domain Eukaryota; kingdom Metazoa; phylum Mollusca; class Bivalvia; order Ostreida; family Ostreidae; genus Magallana; species Magallana hongkongensis. The sequence continues at coordinate 65,918 of VIAA01000110.1, read as the reverse complement.
CGAGTACGCAATTGACACAACCCAATTAAATTTTCAATTTGTTGACGTGGATTGCAGTTGTCACGATTTTAACAGTTTGTTTTGAATCAATGTAGAGATCAGCTTAATCTCTTTGTTTGTAAATACACCTTCTAACGTTAGGTCACAATTAGATTGTTTTGAATCAGTTTCTAGGTTGGCTTGATCTCTTTGATTGGAAATACACCTTCTAACGTTAGGTCTTAATTAGATCAGGCACTGACAAGACGTAATAACACGTGAATTACGTCAGATATTGTTTTATGGCGTATTAATAATGACCTTTAAACTAAGTATGTAACTAAATAGACATTTAGAAAAAAAAACCAATATCATATGTGTTGAAATTAAGTGAAACAGTAAATGATATCGTACTACGATAAAGACTCGACATTATCTTAGCGGTATTAATCCTTCCGTTAAAGTTTAAGTCACACAGCAGCTTTTGGATTTAAATACAAAGCAATTGACTACATTTTAGCATTTCAAAAAAATGAGGAGAATTTTCATTGTCATCTGATCCTACCTCTAATTTTTTAGAGGTCTGTGTTTGTCCTGCTCCTGTTTTGCAATTTTCTTGAGGACTTTTGATTTTGAACACTGTTCGTTTTTAGCCACAATTTACTGTACAGTATACAAACACATTAAAGTGTACCATATGTTACTTTTGAAAATTTAAAGACACTCTTAAATTTTTAAGATCAATCTGCATATTTTAAGGTACTTTTGAATAGTATTGACTCATTCTTGTAGCATGGTACGTAAAAAATTGATTAGAATTACCAAACATGTTCTAAAATTGCATGTATTATCAGATGAAATTGAATTTAAGGAAAATAAATGGCCGTTTCAATGACTTTTTGAACAAATAAGAATCTTAATTATTTCCTTTGCAACGACAATTTTACTGAAAATGTTGGGATAAATACCAAAACAGAAGAGTTCTAAATTACAATTAAAACAACAATTTTCGTCTAACAGATTTACTATGGTTCCCTACAATCTTTTCTGTTTTTTAACATTATTATCACAGCGACATGGTAAATTTTCCATTTGACATGTACATGTATATTTTGAATATTTTTATATATGGTTTTGGTTTACCATGTATTACGACTTTACGAGGTTCTGTAAATATATTGGCAACTTCATACACCATTGGGTAGACAATTTCGTCCAAACGTCCGTTGTAAAAGAATGATAAATACCCCACCACAAAGTCACGAACCTTTTTTAAAATAAGACAAGATTTAGATACAAACGCCTGCTTCCTGATTACCTTGTATAATGACTTCACATAGTTCTGTGAAAACATTGGTAACTTCATATCCCTTCGGGTAGACATTTCCGTCTAAACGTTCATTGTAAAAGATGACATAACGTCCGTATTCCATGCACTTTTCTGTAAGGTTCAGGGGCGGTAACTCAGGTCCGTCCTTATAACACAGAGCGATCTTCTTGATATCATCAGGGGATTGTACGTCAGAGTTTGAAACATACAGTGAGAATCCCGCCAATCGTCCTTTTTGACGGTCGACTGCACAATAAATTAAAAAAATATTTGTCATTTCAGATTTGTGCTTTAAACAAAATACATAGATGAGACCAATTTTTCACACTTTTTTTAAAAACTGTTTTAAACAGGGATACCAAGCTAACATGAACTTCAAAAGGATCAGGATGGTCGTGGCCATTTTAAGACTGTATTGGTTTCTATTAGAAAATGAGCTCTATACAAGAATTAAGGAAAATACCAAAATTTAATAAAAGGAAAAAAAGATGAACTTCTTCACTAAACAATAGTTTATATTTAAATATACCATTTCTTAAATTTTAGACATTAGATTTATCTGAATGTTAATTTGTTAACCACCCAGCCTCCTTTAGTTAACTTTCAATGGCTGAACTGTCATAGATATTTCTGTATAATATTAATCATCTCCCAACATTTGTATAAAAATAAAGGAGTCTTTTTCAAATTGTGGAGCTAAAAAAAAGGAACATTTGCTTACTAAGTAATGATTATGTGTTTAAGAAATCAAATACAAACTAGAGCCGAGCTGGTTGCAAACCAACAATGTCTTCAACAACCTGTTTACCTAAAAACTGTGTTTAAGGTCACTACACACACTTTACCTAAAAGACTTCAATGTGTAATGTATTAGAAGTACATGTAAGTAAGGCAGAACCAATAACATAACAATTATGCTCGGGAAGAGTATTTCTTGCAACTGACATACTGATCACTATACGGCGCTTATAGAGTGGGATGTCAACCCTAATTGTTTGTTAAAATACAGACCCTGAAACGTACAACTACACCAGCTGTACGTTTTTCGCACGCTTCTCACACGCTATACGGTGTGTACGATACGGTACGTTTCTCGCATGGTACGGTACGCTTCTTGTATGATACGATGAGTTTCTCATACGGTACGTTTTTCATTGATATGATACGTGTCTTGTACAAAACGATACATTTCTCACACGATACGGAACGTTTTTCATACGATACGGTTTCTGTACGATATGAATTTAATTTCTAACAATCGATGATTATAATTTAAAAAAACACAAAAACTCTTGTTCATGTTAATTTCAATTTTTTTATGATTATCACAAGTTGTAAAAAATAATTTATATCGTCAATAACAATCTTAAATATGGCCTTATAGACAAATGCCCGCCGGATAACTTAGCTGTAAAACTTGCGGGAACGGACTAATGACACCAAATCTATTTACCTGTCAAGGCCGTGAATATACACAGGAAATGTCTCAATCCAAAATATCAAATCCATACTACACATGATGATGCTACATTTAAAACAATGAAATTTATTTAATGGATAATGTTAATGCTAAATTTTTCGGAAAATGCATTTTGATTTTAAATTCTAATCGGTTTTATATATCAGAAATGTTTTCGTTTTTTTTAAGGATGAAAGGAAACACAATTAAAAAGCTACTTTTACCTCGGTACCCGCATTAATCACCAAAGTAAGCATTTTATTTTCAGAGATTCGCAATAAATACAAATACACGTACATATGCCATCACTGTATGGGATAATACTTCTCCGTTAATTGGAAATGTGCAGCGCATTTACTTATTCTCAGTGTATATCTAAAAAGGTGTTCCTTAAATTGGTCTGGATCAACAGAAATTACACAACATAAACACAGCAGTATACACATGCTGCTACACAGCAGTATACACATGCGCCACTGGGCTTGTAAGGTGAACAGGTGACCGCGGCCAGGTGAGAAAACCGGGAACTTGTGTATATTATTCTTAACTCGAAGAGTTGGTATCTTTACAAAGAAAGAAAAAAACATAAAATGAAAGAAAATCCATAATTATTTTCATGTTTGCCTTTTTATCCTAACCACTGATACTGTTGATAATTAAATACCGTAGTATTCAACAATACAGTACACAACATAATACACACCGTAGCCGTCATAACTTTTAAACTGGAGGTGTATACTGTATATGTTATACACTCCACCAAGATCCACTTTCCACCACACAGTTTTGTCAGGATCGTTGCGTCCTATTGGATCAGTCCTCATACAAGTGGTTATGTTCCCATCAACCGCATAACTAGCTTCGTTAGCCCTAAATTCATAGGTTTGTGATTGGGTTGCGATTTTGTTGTAGGATAAAACATCTTAAAATATAAAAATAATATGGATGGCTATCTTTATATTGTATACTTTGAATAAGTTAAATAAACAAAAGCATAAACCTATCTCTACTCCTTCGCCAAACAATGTTACAATTTGAATTCAACGTTTTAATTCTTTAAGTTTTTTTTAATGCATAAATTGTAAGCATTGATAATACCTCGAATTTACCATATCAGTAATTCATATTGAAATTGTCTTGCTTAGAAAATACATTTTTAGACAAAACATATTAAATATTTCATAGTTGTGAGCCAAGAATATTCATAAACAAATATTTGGACGAGGCCGGATGGTCAAAAAACTAACCATTAGATCTGTCTTAAACTTTCAAATACGATATTTTTTGACATATACATGTACTTTTACTTGTTTTTAGTCCAAGTATTTTATTTAGATATAGTCTGATATGGCGAGAACAATCGAGACCTCTTAAGAGATACAAATGTTATCCAGCTAGATAGAGAAGACAAGGTTAAATACTGTCGTTCAAGTTTGTGATACACACCCCTCCCCCTAATAAAAATATATAACAAAAATGAAAAAAATTACCCCCCCCCCCCAAAAAAAAAACAAAAAAAAAACCTGTGCTATTCACACAGTCAGTCCATTACGCTTCTGAGTTATTTTTCAATAGTGTAATATTAATGTAATATAAAAGTATTTCTAGTGCTGTACTTATCGAAATTATGTTTATGATAAGTGTAAGGAGGTTGTCAAAATAATTCACAGAGTTAATAAAAATATTTAAATGTGTTAACTGCAACTTCATTAGACAACTATGTTTTGTACTTTGAAACTTTGTCGAACAATATTTCAAATTTGTGCTTTGTTTATTATTTGAAAAAAAAAATTAATAACAAAGATTGTTGTCAGACGACACAATGTACTACGTAGATATTTTTCATTCATACGTCGTTGTTGTACCCTTCACATTGTTTACGATATTCTTTTTGCCCCCTCACCCAAAAATGTCTTGAAGAAGAGCATTTTCATTGAAAATATAATAATTTTGCTCATTAACTGCATTTTAACATTAAAAAACATATTTCGAGGTACAAACTATCTGTCGGTGATATAGGATGCGATATAAAAAAATTCCATGTCATGATTTTCATATCGTATCTTATAGAAAATATCAAATATCATGCAATGACTTTTTTTTAAATTAATAGACATGATATTGTTTTCACAAAACATTTAGATGAGAGCATCGCGTTTAATAAATTCATTTTGCCCTAGTAACTTAGGAAGAAAATATTCATGTCTATCTTTTTGTGACATAGACTAATCACAGTTGTAGTTCTGGTCAATTGATTTTAAGAAAATGAAATTGAAACGTTGCCTGTAATTGTCGCTCCTTGAAACATGAACAAGGGCTTTCGTTTGTAATTAGTACTTTGATAAAAATTGGGGCATTTTAAAATCCTATAAATTTCCATCATTTTCAATTTCTTTCTGTGCATTCCCAGGTATGATTTCGCAGGCATCTGCAATTACAAAATTGATGAATTGGTCGTAATTTACTGGAGTAAATTTTTGACTTCTGTTCTGTTACTGTTCAATTGAAGCATAGCTGTATTCGTTTAAAGTGTATAAAATTTGACGTTTTTGTGACCGCTTATTTGCATTACTGCATACAAATTAAATCTGACGTCGTCAAAAAAAAACATAATCTTCAAACATCGGTTTTGAACTTGACGTTATGTTTGGAGACCGGACTTGAACGGCTCTACTTCATAATAGACTAATATTTGCGGAATAGGGTGTGTTATGACATCCGAAGACTGCCAGAAAGTCAATATAAATCTTTTATCAAAACCCTAGAGTTTATATTACACGGGTGGGTGACTTTTCGGGTTTATATCGCACAGGACGGAAGAGGGTATATTTTTCGCATTTACACATTTAGTATTAAGCATAGCTGGATATTTGTTTTAAGTATCTGCGTTTTATATGATGGAGAGTCATTCATGTTATTAATTTTTTTGTTTTGCTTTATGGAAAGCAAAAATGTTTTCCATGATTGTAAAGCAATATGCCCAATGCAAAATCTTACTATTATTCTGAGCAACGAACAATTCTGATTATTTTTCATTAATATCCCTGCAGTCGCCAAGTTTGATCCTTGATATCTTGCTCGTGAAGTCACTGATTCTTTTGAAATTGTTTAGGTCTGATAAAATGCCGCGGGATATTGTCAGTGTTACGGCGGCCATTTCGCGCACTTATTTATGGCAAGCGACTGTACGTTGCGCTTTTTAAGATATACTGAAATTATTTAATCATGTAGTTAAACGGAGAAAATGCTTGGTACGAAAATTATATTATAAAAATGAGCTTAGTTCTCGATTTCCTCCACTTACTATTATCATAATGACAATCCAGTCTGATAAAAACCATCCCTTCTCCTTACACTCGTCAAGGTCTGATAGTCAAACAAAATTTAATCTTCACGTTACCTCTCCATTTGCATACAATCTTAATATACCCTAACTTATCACAGACATGCCTTTATCTAATAAATGAGATAAAGGAACAACAGACATAAATTAATCTGTCTGTCTCCTTTTGAAGAGGTCTAATTGATTTTCGTAAGTCCTTATTGGTCATAATTAAAGGTAAAGTGAAGCAATACCTTTGAGACGAAAACAAGTGTAAGGAGAAGAGGGGTGCTTTTAATTAGACTGATTGACAATCTTTACTTGACACGAAGCTGTAATGGAAGACCTCGTTGCTCTGCAACGAGCTCGGCTCTAGTTTGTACTATTTTCGTTTGTTTAATCAATGAAACAACCACACTGCAATTTAGCGCTACATGTTGTAAAAATAACATATATTATATAAAATACTAGTATGTAATGGACAAGTTACATACGTTATAGCAAAAATTGAACATACCAAATGCTAATGTTATATACAATCCTGCCGCATATAGAAAACACTGACATACATGCATTTCCTTATCTATTAGTAAAACATTTGATCGTCAATAATAACACCAGGAAATCTTACTTTTCATACGTTTTTAAGGTGAGCAGAGCTTGCCATTGCCGTTTTTAAGTTTACTTATTTTTAAATTCGATTGCACAAAAATTAATGATTGCATAAACAGTTAGGTCCGAGCAAATAATATTTTAACTGCATGTATGTTAACAAAGACACCATTGAAATAGGTCAGTAAACTCCTTTTATTGTTTAATTAACAGAAGTCGCAGATATATTTCTTTACAAACAATATAAACAGCTATGTACGTTCTGTTTTCATTTAAAAAAAAACCGCGCAAATCATGGTCAATATGTGCATGCATTTGACAAAAAAGTTTCAATCCATATATCTCGTACCTTAGATCGTCGAATGCATAGTTCCGAACGCCTTAATATTATTTCTAGGTTAGATGGCCAATGACATACCTTACATGGAAGGATTTACGTCGAGCAGCCGTAAACAAAGTATGACTCGCAGAAATGCTCGAATTTCAACAATAAAAAGGTAAATACTGAAACGAAGTGGTGCCAACCTACTCACAGAACATGATAACTAACATTCTTTTTTACTATCACAATGATTTATTGAGCAATAATCTACAAACTACGAATGGATTATCGATCTATACACCTGTGTAAACTGTGATGTCTTTGTATTAAATAATTTAAGAAAAGAACACATATAACAGACTGTAAATGATATCAACAAGAAGGTCTTATACGTAACAGGTTGCACAAAAGACTCGACATTTTATCAGTAGAGGAAACAACGATACAGAGCCATCAGCAGTATAAATAAAGAACACAATTTGAAAGGAAATAAGATGTATGTAAGTCAAAATTATCGATTTTTTTATGTACAGCAACCATTATCACTTGTGACGCCGAGCTCTCTAGTAAATTTCCCTGGTTAAGTTTAACTAGAAAACGAAAAATGCTAGATATAAAAAAAATGAATTACCAGTAAATTTACGGTTAAAAAAGTTAATATTACTGCATGCACGTATATGACTTTTAGGGGCAACATATTTCCATTAAAAATTTCGAAATATCACAGTAAGAACATATTGCATTAAATGTTTAAAAATGTCAAGCTTTATAATTGTCAGTCATTTAAACCTATTTCATTAAACCAGTTTTTGCATAACAATATGATTTGGTACAATGTTTACCCGAACTTAGAAAAAAATAAGCAGGGAAGTATTTGGTATTGGGTAAAAGTAAACGAACCTGTGTTAACTTTTAGATAACTGTGACAAAGGTAAATTTATTAAAAATGAACGAAAAGGAAATTAAATGTACAATTGGTTCGTTATATAAGAATAAAAGATAATAAAAAGGTTTACAGTATGTGATATCAAGCAAAATTGTAAAAATCTGTTCAGCAAATGATATATACTTCAAAACATTCAGGTTAACTTCCCTTGTTCACGATAGATGATTTGTAAAATTGGTTTTTGGCTTTACTAAACAGTTTTTATTATTAAAAAAACCTGTCATAGAAAATGTCCTGCTGTATGTTTTTAACTGTTTTTATCCATGAAAACGACCTTCAAGAATAAGTGTTTTTGGGTTTTATGAATCTAAGTGTGTGTTTCAATAATGATTTATCAATAGAGGCTATTTTAAGGAGTGTTTTTTCTACTTACTCTTAAGAAAACCATTATCAAGTTATTTTAAGATTATACACAAACCACACACCATTTAAATAATTCAACTATAATTCAATTACGCGGGTATGATAAGGCAGCTCTCAGCGATCAAATTCCTCTGATCGATATGACGTCACAATAAGCAGCATGATGTCATATTTTACTCAGAAACATGTCGATTTTAACTTTATCTCTGGTTTAAATTTTAAAAACTACAGGCATAAAATATCACTAAAAACTCTTCTAACTGAATATATCTTCGATATCTCTCTATTACGTATAATTATCAATGATGACGTCACAAGCATGTTTAATAGAGAAGATCATGTCGGGAGACAAATCATCGGAATGCAGTGTAAACAATGCCGAAATAAGACTTATTTAATACAGATACCTAAGATTCAGATGAGTGTCAGTTAGGATATATCCAGGATAATAGAGGCATGAATATTTTGTTTAATCAGCGAGTGTTATAAGGTAAGCAGATTGACATTTATATGGCTTGACCAGCCTTTCCTCAGTCAGTGTGTACAAAAAAAGGCAAAAGTGTAACACTACCCCGGATATTATGAAAGATGACTTTGGAAAATATCAACGGTATATGACCTAAACTACTTGAAAAGTGCTGCTAGAATCCTGTGAACGTTGTTTAAGATGAAAAATACGTAGTATTTTCAATGAAATTATAGAAGTTGAGAGGGTTTCCGATAAATATTTACAATATTTATTTTATGCGATTAACAATAGGATTTTAGCAGTAATACTAATAAACCTGAGCTAATTCCCGATCGAATTATTGTAGCAAACATACAAATTAACTTCGGGGTAGTGTTACACTTTTTGATTTTGTGTTAAGGTAAACAAATGATCTATTTTTAACTGTCACGTGATACCATGGCACAGCAGCTTCTAAGATCCAGTCGATTCCGAAGTAGAAAAATAATATCTTAGTGAACATATTCACTTGGTATTAATATTCCGCACTGTTTTCATGAAAATAAACAGTTTTCAAATAGATCATAATTGTGACGGTCATTAAAGTAAGAGTTGCCTTAACCTACCCGCGTATAAAGGAAAATCAAATAAAAGGAAAAAAAAACAATTCCTATCTTAAAAATGAAGCGCAAATGTATTTTTAAAAAAGAAATATTGAAAGAGGTGTGGTGCGGATCCCTATTAAGTTTTTACATCGTCATCAGCCATATAGGAACTATATTGACCCTGGGATCTGTTTCATGTATTGTAAAATGCAGTATAGCCTAAGATACTCTTTATTTACTTCAATGTATGCAATAAAAAGGTATTGCTTTAATGTTACACATACTTATTTTAACCTATGAAAAGATGTTTCCTCTATACAGTAAAAAAATGCCTATAATGATGTGACAGGTACCGGCGAATTCGCTTCCTTATAAACGTAATTCGTAAAAGACGTCAACATTACAATCTGTTTCTAATGTAAGGGAATGAAAAGCACTTCAATATAAGCGTCAATTCATTATGGGCGTGGTTTATTTAATTGATTTTGTACCCGACCGATTAAAAGAAAACTAATTTGTCATTCTTTTATTGGTTAGTTTACAAGTCGTTATTGCTTAATTAATATTTATTAATGTAGAAGATATCAGATATTATAGACAATTGTTTTTATATTTTTGGTTCTTGAAAATCCTATTTTTTCCATTTATACCGATTAAATCCCACTGTATTGGATAGTTATTCATATTTAATTTTCTTTTTTTTCTTTTTCATTTACTTGTGTGTTTCTTTCTTCATTAAACCTTTTAAAAAATATCTTTAAAGGTATCACATTAATTCTACTAACTCTTCTTTGTCCATAAAACCAAGAATTACTACATTGCATTTTGAAAAGATAATAAATAAATACATAATACTATTTTGCCGTACTTGAGTAATGCCCGGTAGATGTTTAAAAAGTTTAACAAAACATAGAAGTGAAGAATACACTGTTGTTATGTAATAGAAATACAATAAAGAACATAAAACAGTTTTTACGGCAATCTTTTTTATTGAAAATGATACTATTAAATACCTTTTAAAGCACGTTTTAAAACATTATTACTTTTTATCATGCACTTGATTTTTTGGCTGCAAAATAGTAATAGCACATGTTCATATATTACATGATATAGCAAGTACACTTCATTTATACCAACAAGTCCTTTAAATATGCTGTCAAGGAACACACATATAATAGAATTCAACAATATGTTCAGAAGTGTTATGTTTAATATTTGAAACGCATGCAAAAGATATTTTTCGTAAACAAATTAATTTTTGGAAAAGGAATATTATATCATATTGTAAACATATCTTTATAAAGTTATGTCATCACTAAACATTTAATAGGTAATAGTTCCATTTACCCATCCTCAATGCTTTACAAAGACAGATTGTCACGTTTTTTTTAAAAATAATTTTAATGTGGTGTTGTGACATGTAAGCTCCGTTTTCGATACATTTTGTAGAAAAATTATACCAAAAACAAAATTAACGAAACAATTTTACGCATTTTATCGACACATATTTTTTGTAATTTGAAAAAGAAATGCCTTTTTTTTTAAATTTCCGATTTATATCAGTTGCACTTAAAAACTTAAGAAAACAGATATTACACCATGATTTTGCAAAATAAAAGTAGATATCTTTATTTTTAAGATTTGATTCTTTTGTATGTTTTAAGTGAATAAGTTCGTATGTTTTGATAAACAGTAGAAATCTTTATTTCTAAGAAAAAGCCCAGTGAAATGATTGGTATTTATGTTTAAAATGTGGGAAAAGAACTTGTTTATTCCACCACGTACTATTACAATGTACAATTACACTTTTTTGAACCGTGAAGTAGTTAAAGATCAAACTATTCTAAACACAGAGAAAAACACATTGATTTGCTTTTGATGTAAGATAATAATAATAACGAGACATGATCTCGTTGCAAGCAACGAGGAGGTCTTCCGTGCGATTTTTTGAGGTTATATGACATTGACTTTGATATTTGACCCCTAATCACCTTATCGGGGCAAAAAAACGTTGATGATTGAATATTGTTAGGAACATCATTCTCAGCATTTTCTTCTATATTGATTTTCAAAATGATTCTTTAAAAAATATTTGTTCTGTTTAAGATATATTATCAAAGTTTTGGACTTCTGGCCCCTTAAAAAAACCCTAATTACGGAGCACATGCTAAAATAATTATACTTTATTGTTAAATAAACGTGAAATGATCATTATTCCTTTAAGTTACTAAACATACAACAAAATATTTTTCAGTAAGAAAGACTTCAGAGCATTTATGGCCCCTAAAAATAAAAAAGATAGGTATTTTGATATTAAACATATTTCGTTAAACAAGTGTGTAGAAATTCGTTGCCGTTTTTCAGCTATTTTGTAAAGACCGTTTTAGAGGCTGACCCCTTATCTCCTTATTGGGGCCAAATGACAAAATTTCGATGGTTGAATATTGATAAGCGCATCATTCTAAACATTTATTATTTAATATTGCTTTATACTCTATCTCAGTAAAGTGCTATAGAAGAAAGTCTTTGGAGCCCTTTTGGCCCCTAAATTGAAGGGCCAGCCCCTAAATTGAAGGGCCAGCCCCTAAATTGAAGGGCCAGCCCATAAATTAAAGGGCCAGCCCCTTTTTCTTGACATCATTTGAAAAGTCTTTTGATATTAAACATATTTTGTTCAACAAGTGTTTAGAAATTCTTTGCCGTTTTTGAGCTATCTGGGATAAGACGTTTTAGGGGCGACCCCTTATCTCCTTTTTGGGGCCAGGTGATGAAACTTTTATGATTGAATATTGTTTAAAACATTATTCTAAGCATTTTTATTCTATTTTGCTTTTCAAAATATTGGTCCTTTTTGAGATATAATTGATCAAAGTTTTGGACTTCTTGCCCCTTAAAACTCCTAATTACGTAACGCATGATAAATGTTTTAGAATGTATAGTTTTATAAGTGAAAGATGAACATTTTTGCTTCTTATATATATTTCAAAATATTTCTCAGTAAAGTGCTATGGAAGAAATACTTTAGAGCCCTTTCGGCCCCTAATTTGAGGGACCAGCCCCGTTTTTGGCATCAAATGAAAGCTGTTGTAAATATAAATTTCATTTGCTCTATATGTTATGTTAAAAAATTTTCAGGAAAGGAGATAAAGAACGAAAACAATTTAAAATCACGTCGTTTTTCAAACTCGATTTTCGGGTCTAGGCGAGCTTCGACGCCTTTGAAGCCAGACAACCATAAATGTCTTTAAACACATCTACAATCTTTCGGCTACAATCCCTGAAAATTTCAATTTAATATCTTTTTTCGTTTAGGAGGAGATAGCAGGACAACTCGACCCTCAAAAAATCACTTAAACGTCAATATCTCCCGAACGGAAACGACGTCATTAAAATAAAAAAAATAAATCAGGTTTTTACCAATATCTACAAGATCTAAAATTTTCACGAAAATCGGTCGAGTCGTTTTCAAGAAATCGCTTGTACGAAAAAGCGTAAGAAAAAAAATAAAAGGGAAAAAGAAACAAAGCAATAACAATAACGTATTCCGTTGGAAACGGAAGACCTTAATTTAAGATATAATTACACAATATGCCCGTCCCAATCAATAAAGATAATTACATATTTTCAACAGTGTCTACACATGTATAACTGATGACTTCCCAGCTTAAGACATGCCATAAAGAAAACAAAACTCATATCATTAGGTGATGTCTCTTTGACCAAAAAACAGTCAAATGTATAGATGAATAAACAGCAGTCACAGATGATGTTGATTTTTTAAGCATAACAAAATGAGTAACATAGTGCATATATCAGGCTATTTTACGACCGATGATTTAATCTTTTATAGTACTGGGCAACTATAGTTCAATGTTAAACGAATCTTCATGCAAAATTGTAATGATAAAAATAAACTTCAATGAGACACTTGTAAACATGAACAGTCATTATTGATTCAACACATAAAACACTTTTGAAATACATTATTTCATAGACTACCTAAACCCGTTCACAATGATAATGTCGCTGCATCCACAGGCATTCAGAATAATAAATAAAAAACGTGAATATAAAACAATAAAACAATTGTCAATATATGTGATTTAAGCAGACTGATATTAAATTATCAAATTCATTACAAAAATATTGACATGAATCGTAAGTAAGATTTTTCATAATTTAATGCTGAACTCAGCTAGTAAAATGATTTGTTTCTCTTCTATCGTTTAAATCGCCACATTCCCTACACCTCATATTTAAGCCGCATATCTCTTATCATTTAAATTTTTGCGTTTACACGCTTCACCCGACGAAATGTATACCTAGCATCGCTGTATGACACGTTTTGGTGAACATATAATTTTTGCATCGATTTCAAGCTGGGAGGGAAAACCGTCACTATTCGCATGCCAATGTATTGCATAAAGGCATACTTTTAAAAAAGGCTAACAGAAATTTACATATATTAGCAATACTACATGAGATTCAGGATGTGTTAACATGTGTAACAAAATCAAATGGTTTACATTTCTGTGTACTGGTGCCCTTTAATAAGTGTTGTTCAGTTTTCAACTGAAACAATTGTTATTGTTTATTGATAATGCAGAGATATATATTTAAAAAATCCCAAGTCCCCATTAAACAAAATATACCAATCTGAGGAATATATGTGCATCTCCCAAACTTTTCTTTAATGCCATGATGGAGATTAAAATTTGTATTTATATTGTATATAGAATATATTCAAATTCAAATTTATTGATTATCGTGACATGCTTTGATACGGGTTTTCTTGTAAGGCAAAGTTCAATTCTTGATAATTCGACAAATTTTCACTATTGACGCTCTCCTCTGCAGCAGGCGCGGACTTACAACACACCCTGTGTACACTTGTATTACTCATTGTTCGTGATGACCTCTGTCTGTAAAAGGTATAACATAATTTTATTTTTATTAATGACAGAGAAAAGAACCATATCGCTGTTTTATAATATTAAATTGTTTGAAAATGATCAACATATACGTTTACCGTAAGACTAATATTGTTATCACAACTCCAATGATTATTAAAATGCATGCGGACATCAAGATTCCGACAGTAACAGGCAGATTATTAGATGAGGACGCCGAACTGATATGTTTACATTATCTAGAAAATAAAGGGTACAGAATAATTTTCATAATTTTTTTTGAAACAGAATGTATTGTGTATTGTAAAATGCAGTAATCGTAAAACACATGATTGTACGTTGCCTGTCTGCATAACAGTATTTACGTACCTGTGCCACAGTTGGCCTCGTCTTTACAATCATACAGACAACTACCGTTGATTCTGTCACATGTCTGGTTGATACAGTGAACATCGCAACTATACTGGCAATTATTTCCATAGGACAACATGCATTCTGAATATATATTTTACTCTTATTTCCAGTTATATTATGAATGTTTGATTGTTTCTGCTTATTATATTTCACGTTGCTGAAGATGATTTTTCTGCGATGGCTTTTTTTTTTTTTTGGGGGGGGGGGGGGTGCGGTTTGTTTGGGGGTTTTTTTGGTTTGGTAGTAATTTTTCTTTTTTTTTTGGGAGGGGGGGGGGGGGGTATCTTTTTTGTACACCGAATTTTATGTTAATTTCAGGAAACTGGTAGAGTACTTTACTATTACGTTCTATATTGCAATAAAACTGTTGGGAAGAAACATATTAATTTAGTAAGTGTAATGCACAGCTATCAATGTTGAATGGGTATATATCAATTGGGTTATGCACAGTTACATTCATTAATCTGTGTTATTTACTTTTTTGAAATAAAATGAAGTATAAGTGCTTTAGAATGACGTTTATTCTGAATGAATAAATATCCACTGATAATTAAGAAAAACTCATTTATTGTATGTAATAGAGTTTTTTTTTCACTTTAAAAATCTAGATCGATATCATACTAATTTAGTTTGTGAATATGAAATATTTTGTGAATAGTAATAGGTAAAAGAAATGTTTTTTTCTTTTTAATTTTTGACTTTGACTTGAGATTTGCTTAAATTTGAAAGGAATAGTAATAAATTAACATTTGACAAATGAATCATAGAAGGCTAGTGTAGCTACACAGAAATAAAGAATAAGGTTTTAAAGGGGCATGCTCACTATTTTTGTCAAATTTTGTTATCTAATTTTATTGTTAACAATGCTCTAGTAATGCTTATCAAATGATCAACAAATATGTAAGTGCCAGTCGTAGAGTTATGAGCAAAATAAAGAAATCACAATTATTGTAAAAGTGAAAGTGTTTTAACTGTAATAATATGTTTTACGATGCTACTGTTTTGGCAAGCAACGCAAGAAACACATGTCAAATAAGTTGTATTTTGATAATTAACTAACATAAAAGAAAATGAGAGAGATACAGTTAATTTTATAATATTTCTAAGTTAAAAAAAATCTCTTACCAAATACATAGACTTGCTCCCGACTAAAATCGTTCGTTACTTTTGGAGAAAATGTACCAGTAGGTTAGATATGTTTTGTGTTAAAGAGCAAGTGTACTTAAGCTTTGAAGAATGTGTCTTTTAAGTGTTGTTTTTATGTATAAAAATATATGGAATTTCCTTCTTTTCTGTAATATTTAACTACTGATGGATACCTTTGATTTATACCCACGCTTAACTTCACCAAAATAGCATACATGTTTAACAATGGAGGGATTTTAAATGCATATAGATAATCTAAATCCAAAAAATTGCACTATACCTAGAATGTAAATTGCGTCTAATTTAATGGTTTTGAAGGTTTAGAAGCACGTTTTCAGGATCTGTACGAGTTATTGTATCCGTTAGAATTCCGTGTGTGTGTTTTTACATAATCGAAAAGAACAAGTAGTAACAATTTCCAATCATGAGTCGGTTAACTTGGTCCTACATAGAGGATATCTATATTGTGTGATTTTTTAAATATTTGTTTTATCAATAGAGTTAAAATGGGGTATTTTGAATGTGTATTATAACGAATCAGGGTCCATACAGTTGGATCTCCCCTCCCCAGTTGTGATTTACTTTACCTTAATATATCCCATTTAAACTATACTGTATAATTTTGTCAATTTTTCTTTGATTTTCTAGCTAAAGGAATTTAAAATCTAAAAAATTATTTATATTAATAAAATGAAGTGCAAACCAACTTTTCAGATACCCGATATTCAGTTTAAAACATCTTATCAGTACATATAAACCCTAGTTCTTTTTTTATTTCCATTTTGGACTGGATATCCCTCCTTTAAACTCAATTCTGTCATATTCTTATTCTTTTAGTTTTCAGTTTAAAGGATTTTATAATTTACGAGAACTTGGAAGAAACTCTTTATTTATAACCTTAAAAAAATGATTTTTTAGCGAAAAGTGAAATAAGAAAATAAATTTTTGTGCAAAATTACCAGTTGTACAATTACCACCCATCCATCCTTCATCACAGGAAGTACACGATCCGTCCGTGTGTTGACACTTACCAGGCTGGCAGTTAGGTGAACATACATAAGAACAGTTTGTGCCAAAGTATCCTTCATTGCAAGCTTAAAAGTAGAATTAACAATAAGATCAAATTTACAAGGTCGAAAAAATCCTTTTCAATTTTCTCTAGCTTAAAATTTTACAAATTGAGGACTTCAAAAAACAATCGTGCATCAGACAACTTTTAAAAAAAAAAACCCATAATAGTAAAGGATAATGTTTAAACATCAACACTTCTTAATGATGGCAATTTCAAAAGTTACAAAATTAAAATGACAGTAAAAATGTCCTACACTTATTACAATGTGTTCCGACAAAACCGTCCTGACAACCACGTGGACACACTCCATTGACATGGTCACATAGTTCATTGTTTATACAGTGTCCACTACATTTCCTGCTACAATCGATCCCAAAATATCCCGGTAAACATTCTGTACAAATAAGAAGTCACTGATCCATCACAAACTTTATACAACAAAATTATCAAATCAAGTCATTTATAATATGCATTAAAGATGAGTTGATATTGCAATTGAATTATCAAACTAAAAATAGATTTACATGTGTTTATACCAAAGTGTTTGTACATTGATCGCTAAGTGTACCTTTGCTACAGTCCCTGTTAGTATATCCCGGGTTACATCCCCCGTCACAGTGACCAGTCTGTTTGTTACACGGAGAGTTATTCAGACAGTGACCACTACAGTTGTTGACACAGTTATAGCCATAGGTACTGCTAACACACTCTGTAACCGGTATATAAAATTTCACGCAAATAATGATTATTTTAAAAAGATAAAGCATGTTTTAGCACAGGTGTTAATACAGTTGTATACATAGGTGCCATCATCACATTCTGTATAATATAACCGTTATTGTTATCAATTAATTTGATGTTATTAACCAAAAGAAATAACACTTAAATACGTTCAAGGTCTTCTTTTGCTATTTCTGTCGACTAAAATTCTAACACAAATACACTAAAATAATACAAATTTTATAGAAGATCTAATTAATACAACCACATTATATGTGTTGATGCATACAGTTGTGTTGAGTTGACTATCAAAAAATCCAGAAGTGTTTTACGTAAATGAATTCATACGCAAAGCCGTATGTCCATCCTTATCACAATTATTATTATATTGTAAAGTCTTTATTAAATTTTTATTTTTGTTTTATGACGAAAGTCTGCTAACAGGATGAATGGCTCTCTTTGATTTTGTCTTAAAGGTAGCTAAACCATTTATATACCAACTTAATATGGCCAATTTAATACTTAGATTCATTGCAACATTATATTGTGTAATTTAAAATCATGATAAGAGAAAAAAGGATTGAAAACCAAAACACCATAATGTTCTAAAAATGACATAATTCACGTCATTACATCACAAGGCGCTGTAACAGATGTCAACGATACAACGCCGCCTAATGATATAAATATAAGCCTAATGCTGTAAATTATTGCATTAACACTAACAGTTGCCATTGCAAACAGCTAATGAATAGTAAATTGTGTTAGCAAACTTCTGTACATTACTATTTTACTTTTATGAACCTACTAACATTAAATATATACTCTTCAAACATGAAGACAACAGATAGATAGATAGATAGATAGATAGATAGATAGATAGATAGATAGATAGATAGATAGATAGATAGATAGATAGAAAGATAGATCGATCGATCGATCGATCGATCGATATATTTATAAAGAACATTTAAAACAAAAAACTTCGTAGCTTTTGTTCCCAACGACTAAACCTTGAAAGACTAACGGTTCTTCACACCGCGGACATTAAACTGATAATTGTACTGCTATCTCTGTTATATGTGAATCAAACGGTATGCACAGTCCTTATCTGATCAGAAAACGTGAAACTAACACAAACAAAAACCTATTGATCACTTTAAAAGTATTGACCTCCCTGAAAAGAAAAATAACATTTTTGTTTCTTGATGTAACATAGAAAAATCAGCTCAGTATTTTTGATCCGGAGTGAACAAAGATTCAACGGGTATCAAACAGTTCTTATAGAGCAAATGTGTTACACTATTACACGCATCTTGCACTATTTATGTCGAACGTCGGTTTTAAGTCAGGACAGCTAAAAAAACGTCTTTTCTCAATATTCAAACGCTGTGAAATCCACGCACTTTTGGTCTGAGCGGTCGGCTGCAGAAAAGGGTCTCGATATGTCTCGATATATATGACCATCTTTATGCATATCACAAACAAGCTTCCAGCATGGTACAATGCAACACCCGAGGTGCTCACAACTTACAACGAATATACTGAATTCAACTATACAAAACACCTGACACCCAAATCCGATCATTTGATCATCCAGGATATTAAAAATATAATACAAAACTAGCTGAATTTTTTTTTCTTGTGCAGCACGTATTATTTTTCAATCAAGATTAAATCCATTTACAAGATAAGGATGGACAAAAAGTGTTCAGATCCTACATATAAAAAGGAAGAAGGTTGCGTCGAATATGGATACAGCAAGAACGACCGAGACTGATGTAGTTTTAGTCACTCCGTGGAAATAAAGAAGCCAAGTGTGCCTTCCCCAACGCTCTAAATACGGAACATGACAAATATGTGCAGTCTGTCAACCCCTGAATAATAATTTCGCAATTAAACGCTTGTCGATAAAATCGTATAAGAATGAAGAACAACTGCAAAGTCCTGGATTCTAAAACCCCAAATTTCAACACAAAAAAGTCATTTAAGTATTTGGCCAAGTCGGAAGATGTAAACAAAACAACAATGTAAAAGAAAATACGGTCCGCGTTGAAATAAAAATATCGTTCATTTTCATAATCATTTACTAGCATCACAGGGTATTGATAACAATTCATACACGTTATAGTGTATGATCAGCATTGATTTATTGGTCACAACTATCAAAAGGAAGATATTTAATTTATCGGAAGATGGTTATAACAATGCCACCGAAGTTCATAATTCAGTATCATTTAATTCAGTATAAATTTTGAAGGTATTTCGAAGCAGGTGAATTTAGGAAAAAAAACTGCAATTAAGTTGAATTCTTAAGAAGCACAGTCTTACCCATCTAAAGTCGCAAAGCCAAAAGTTTTATCAATTATATAGCATTTTATTTTCAAATAAAATGAAATCATATTTTAAAATTTCTGTTAAGTTGCCTTGGATATAATTTGAAAATACGCCTCCCCTTTTTTGTTTATTTGTTTGGGGTTTTTTGTCCCTTGTAAAAACAGACCAATTTCTTTTTTAATATTCTACCAAATTGATTCCATAACTCAAAATATTCTCAAATAAACTTTAACATGTAATTTGACAAGTTTACTTTCTGTTACCATTGCAAACTGTCCCTATACTATTAAATATATGGTGTTAGACTTGTTTACTAATCAACGTTTATTAAACTGTAAAGTATGAAGAAAATCAGTGACTATTTGTGGCCGCCGACTTCTCTATCTTAGAATTTATTTTAAACAATATTATGACTATGCAATAAAGAGTTTTAAAACTTTAATTGAAATCCGTTACTATAATAATGAGCTGTAAAATAGGGGGAACATTCCAATATTATGAGGCTACAATCCATGTTTTTGTGTCTTTGCATGATTTAGCATTTCGTTAATAAAATGGTTAAGTACATGTACAATTACAACTAATACCTTCATCACAGAATTCTCCTTTCCATCCAGCAGCACACCCTTTGTCACAATTACCAACCACGTGGTTACAGGTAGCCCCATCTTTACAATGTCCTACACACTGTGCAGTACAGTTGATACCGTACCAACCTTCTCTACACTCTGTTATACAGAAAATGCAGCTACATTTATGTATGATACTTAGTTTTAATAAAGTAGTAGTATAAAGTTAAAATGTTAAAATCAGTTTGTAAAAAAAGCAACATTTGAAATAACTAATATCAATATCATACTTAATTTACAATCTAATCCAGACCATCCAGGTTTACACAAGGAGCACGCTCCGTTCTCTATGTGACACATGCTGTCTTTACAGTTAGTGGGACATGGAGTGTCACAGTTAATACCGTAGAAACTGGCATTGCTACATCCTGCACCAAATAAAGATAAATTACTAGAGACAGTCATTAGGTTTTGTTCTTCATCAAAGTAAAGGCTAACGATTTGGTACGAACATGGGATCCTACAATATTAACTGGTTGCAACAATGACACGGATACATGTATGGAGAAATAATTAACTTAAGTTAACGACTTTTGATATAAGGTTAATTAATTTGTTGGATCAACCTCATTTTGTTTTCAATTTTGATTCCATGATATAATACTCCTTATGTTTTGTTAAAATTATTTATGGAGTCTACTTCCATTGTCAAATCATTATATTAAATCAATCAAAAATAAAATGACTTCACAAACACCTTTGCAATCTGCGTAAGTTTCTTAATTGTATTATCTACTTTCAAATATTGATGGTATATCCTGCTTCTACAAACCTTAAAAAGGTTTCCATTCACTAAATACTATCTATAGATAAGAGCTTGTGGTGTAAAAAGTCCATACCCTACTAAATAAAATAAATGCGTACATATTTTCTTCTCGTATTTTTCAAACATGTATATGAGGATGTGTTCTTATAAAATGTTACCAAGTTGGCTGGTCCATCAGTATTATAAAAGCTAGGGCCATTGCTAAAAATTGAATCGATTGTGGAACTTGCCGCTTGTTCACGCATAAAGAAAAATTGTTGACTTATATCATATTTAAAATGTAACTTTTCTTTTTTTATAAGAAATAGTTTTTTGTTACACTTGCGTATTTATTTAAAAAATATAAATCTGCTTTCAAATGAGAAAAAGAAATTAAACTGATTTTCAAGGACAATTTAAGCTCTCTTAATAAAGGTCTTCCGTTTCCAACTAATTCTTCTTCTTATTAAGGTCTTCCGTTTCCAACGGAAGACCTTATTGTTTTCGTACTGTTTATTATTATTATTATTATTTATTAAGGTCTTCCGTTTCCAACGGAAGACCTTATAGTTTTCGTACGATTTCTTATTAAGGTCTTCCGTTTCCAACGGAAGACCTTATTGTTATTGCTTTGATTCTTTTCCTCTATTATTATTAAGGTCTTCCGTTTCCAACGGAAGACCTTATAGTTTTCGTACGATTTCTTATTATTATTATTAAGGTCTTCCGTTTCCAACGGAAGACCTTATAGTTTTCGTACGATTTCTTATTAGGGTTTTTTGTTTTCAACGGAAAACCCTTCTGTTATTTTACGGTTTCTTTTTCTTTATTAAGGTCTTCCGTTTCCAACGGAAGACCTTATTGTTTTTGCTTTGTTTCTTTTTCCCTATTACAGTGGAGCCTCACTTATCCGGACACTTTTGTCCCCAGGCCAAATCGTCCGGATAGGTGAAGCGTCCGGATATCTGAATTGTGATATTTACCTTTAATATTTATGGAAACATAACTCATAAATTAATTATACAATTAAATATTTTATTTTGATAGCCATAAGCACTACAAAAAAAGTTTAGTTTTTTTTTAAATTAACAAAACAAAATATTGTTAAAAACTTTATTTAAGGTACATGTTTTTTCCACATGAAACCAAGCACTACATTCTTCAAGGCAACACATGTACATGTACATAACAATCACTGTATTAAACCGATACTTTTATTACATTCGCATAACAAAGCGAAGAGAAGAGAGTCGGTGTTCCACTTTACGCTGACAAATCTTTTTCTTCAAGCTAGCGGTGATCGCAACTCTCGCTCTCTTGGCCGGTGGTGTTGACATGTTTGAAGCTGCTCAACAGTTGATGATTGAAAATGGGTGAAAATCTGTATATATTCCCTTATTGATAATTGTCCAAGCTATTTTTTCATTGACAGAACTTACCCAAGCTAATTTTACGTATCCATCTTTCTATAGAGTTAATTGCACGAAAGCGATATTTACAAGTAGCGTGAACAATCATCCACGCCATGTTTGGCATAAATTATTATTACACTGTAAATTGAACACACGCTATAAAATTAATGTCGATAAGCTGAACATCCCAAGCTGTCTTAATAACTATCGTAAACAGAACTCAAATTATCAAATATTTCATTTCAATTACGTTTTAAAATGAATAGGCGTACAAACGATCTAATCACACTACGATTAATAGAATTTTAATTCAATCGATAGTTGACTTTTTTAAACACAAATTAAACAATTTTCATGACATTTTAATCAAACAATAACAGTTCATAAGTTAAATGGCGACAATTAAACATGTCGCATCCATGGTTATCGTAATATCCTCGGGCGAGTACATAACGTGACCAGGTGACCCCGATTACCGGACGAAGGCATTGTTTAAAACCAACAACCACTGTCAGGTGTTTTTACACCAATTTGCACTTGCGCATAAAAAACTTTTGTGCCCCCGAACACCTAAATGTGACCGTCCGGTTAAATGAGGTAAAATTTAAAGGAAAATTGTATTATGTGGTAAAATTTGACCGTCCGGATCCGGAACGCGGAATTCCGGATAAACGAGACAAATTATTGTGTAAAAATTCCGTTCCCAATAAAAATCGACCGGTAAGTGAAGCGTCCGGATATCTGGCGTCCGGATATCTGAGGCTCCACTGTATTAGGGTCTTCCGTTTCCAACGGAAGACCCTCTTGTTATTCTATTGTTTCTTTTTATTATTAGGGTTTCCGTTTCCAACGGAAGACCCTCTTGTTATTCTTCGGTTTCTTTTTATTATTATTATTATTATTCTTTTTCTTTATTTTTCTGACTTTTTTAAAGCTTAATATCTCAAAAAGTTTTCAACAGATTTACATGAAACTTTCAGGGATTATGAACCATTATCGTCCCTAAAAGGTGTTAAATTTTCAACTACAACGTCACTTCCGTTTCAACGTTACGTCAATTTTTATATTTTAAAAACGTGATTTTGTCCAGGGCGTTTTTCAAAAACGCTTCAAGATAGAGACTTGGAATTTTTTGTGTTGAAGCATTGATCGTTTTTATTTGGACATAAGGCTGGAATTTAGTTTCCGTCACTTCCGGTCTAAACCGGAAGTGTTTTAAAATTTTCGAATTTTCGAATTTTTCGTTTTAATTTTGAATGTTTACGAGGTTTGTAGAGTTGTTCATGCTGAATACGAAACTGAAATCCGTTTGAAAATCGGACGATGCATTACAGAGATATCGGGGTTTAAAAATTGATTTTTCCGGAAATTTTGATTCCGCGTCCTTGGTTTAAAAAATAGCGTAATGTTCAAAGTAACATTAACTCGTACGAAAAATAATTGTTAAGTCGTACTTGAACACATTCGGATTATTTTTGTTAAGTCGTTCTTGAAATCAGAAAGGTGTTTGTTAAGTCGTACCAAAAATCATTCGTATTTTGTTAAGTCGTTCCAGGAATAATTCGATTTTTATATCTTTTTATTTTAGTTACTCTTGTTATTGGTTTAAGAGCTCTGCTTCTTACAGGAACTTCCAGCTTTACTTCCGACATTAACGAAAGACCCACTCGTTGCTTTGCAACGAGCTTTGCTCTAGTTATTATTAGGGTCTTCCGTTTCCAACGGAAGACCCTCTTGTTATTCTATTGTTTCTTTTTATTAGGGTCTTCCGTTTCCAACGGAAGACCCTCTTGTTATTCTATTGTTTCTTTTTAGGGTCTTCCGTTTCCAACGGAAGACCCTCTTGTTATTCTATTGTTTCTTTTTATTATTAGGGTCTTCCGTTTCCAACGGAAGACCCTCTTGTTATTCTATTGTTTCCTTTTATTATTAAGGTCTTCCGTTTCCAACGGAAGACCTTATTGTTTTTGCTTTGTTTCTTTTTCCCTATTATTAGGGTCTTCCGTTTTTTAGGGTCTTCGTTTCCAACGGAAGACCCTCTTGTTATTCTACGGTTTCTTTTTCTTTATTATTCTTTTTTTTCTTTTTCTGACTTTTTTGGAGCGCTATTTCTCAACAACTCTCCAACCGATTCGCACAAAATTTTCAGGACGGATAAAGCATGATCGGCGCTGCATATTATAAAATTTTTAAATGATGACGTCACTTCCGGTTTCAGATATTGACGATTTTGTAAATTTTTAAGGGTCATTTTGTCCACGCATCTCCTCCGAAACTAATCAAGATAGAAGCTTGAAATTTTCAGGGATTGTAGATGAATGTATGTAGATGTACCCCCATGCCTCCAATGATGAAAATTGCTAAAGGCCTCAAAGCTCGCCTGAACCTGAAAATTGGCACCAAATTTTTTCACGAAATTTTTGCACATTTTCTGTGATGTCTTTTGATGTATAAATATTTTGTTAAAACATGTAATACAAAAGTTGTTTCAAATTACACGGGCTTTCGTTTAAGATCAAGAAAGAGGGGCTGGCCCCTCCAATTTGGGGCCAAGAGGGCTGTAAAGTCTTCTCACAATAACTCTTTACTGACTTATAATTTGTTATTAATTATAGAAGCAAAAATGTTCATTGTTGGGCTGTTTATCTATACAGTACCATACTTAAGTCATATGTTAGGTAATTAGGGGTTTCAAGGGGCCAGAAATTCAAAATTTTGATCATTAATATATGAAAAAGGAGAAATATTTTGAAAAGCATTGTAGAACAAAAGTTGCTGAATATAATGTTCTGTACAATATGCTACCTTAAATTTTTTTGTTCATGACCCCATTTAGGAGATAAAGGGCCGGCCCCTAAATCACATTTGTGCAGATATCCTAAGAACGGTTAACATTTCGTGAACACTTGTTGAACAAAATATGTTTATATTTGCAAGACCTTTCATTTGATATCAAGAAAAAGGGGCTGGCCCCTCCACTTAGGGGTCAATGGGGGTCTTAAATCTTCTTACAATAACTCTTTACTGAACAATAATTTGTTATTAATTATAGAAGCAGAAATGTTCATTGTACAGCTGTTTATCTATACAGTATCATACCTAAGTCATATATTACATGTACGTAATTAGGGGTTTCAAGGGTCCAGAATTCAAAACTTTGATCATTAATATCTGAAAAAGGAGAAATATTTTTAAAATCAATGTAGAACAAAAGTTGTTCAAAATAATGTTCTGAACAATATGATACCATAAATTTTGTTGTTAGTGGCCCCGGTAAAGAGTTAAAGGGTCGGCCCCTAAAATACAGTTGTTTAGATATCTCGATAAACCATTCGTGAATTTTGTAGAACAAAATATGTTTATATTAGCGAGACCTTTTATTTGGTATCAAGAAAAAGGGGCTGACCCCTAAAATTAGGGGCCAGAAGGGCTATTAAGTTTTTTTTATACTAACTCTTTTCTGACCAATAATTTGATATAAATCATAAAGCAACAAAGGAGCTTTTATTAAGCTTAATTTAAAACTGAAATCCGTTTTAAAATCGGAGTATGCATTACAAAAATTTTGGGATTTAAAAATTGAGTTCTCAGGAAATTTTGATTCCACGTTCTTGGTTTAAAAAATAGTGTTATGTTCAAAGTTAAATTAACTCGTTCCTAAAATAATTCAGAAATTGTTAATTCCTACTTGAAGACATTCGGGACTTTTTTCATTAAGTTGTTCTAGAAATTGTGAAGGTTTTTGTTAATTCGTTTTTAAAATCATTCAGACATTGTTAAGTCGTACTAATAATTATTCGATTTTTTTAACTTTATTTTTTTTAATTTTCTTTGTAGTTTGTTTAAGAACTCTGCTTCTTACAGGAACTTCTATCTTTACTGTCGACACCACCGGAAGACCCACTCGTTGCTTTGCAACGAGCTTTGCTCTAGTTATTTTTCTTTTTTTTCTTACAAATTTTGTCCGCGCGAGTTCTCGGAAATGGCTCGGCCGAATTTCTTGAAACTTTCAGATCTGATAGATATTGAACTGAACCTTATTGGAAATTTGTTATTTTGATGACGTCATTTCCGTTTTAGAGATATTGACGTTTTAGCGATTTTTAGAGGGTCAGCTTGTCCGTCGAACTCCTCCTAAACGATAAAAGATATCAAATTCAAATTTTCAGGAATTGTAGACGAATGATTGTTGTTTTGTCTAAAGTGAGCCATTTATGTTTGGCACAAAAGGCGCCGAAGGTCGCCTGGACCCGAAAATTGAGACATAAAAAATGTAGTGATTTTTCTTGGTTTTCTTTAATTATCTCTTTTCTTGAAAATATTTTGTTAAGACATGTAGAACAATTAAAATTTATTTTTTCAAGAGCTTTCATTTGAGATCAAGAAAAAGGGGCTGGCTTTTCAAATAAGGGGCCGATGAGGCTCTAAAGTCTTTTGATGATAACTTTTTAAAGTGAAATATTTTGTGATACATTATAGAAGCAATTATGATTATTCTATCGTTATTTACCTATACATGGCAATCATTTACTCCTATATTACGTAATTAGGGATTTTAAGGGACCAGAAGTCCTAAACTTTGATGCTCAGTATTTCTAAATGGAGGAAAATTTTGATAATCAATATTGAACAAAAGATGCTCAAAATATTGCGTTTATCAATATGCAACAAACAATTCTTTGTTATGCGGCCCCTGAAAGGAGTTACAGGGTCGGCCCCTAAAACGACCCTCTCCAGATATCTCCTGAACGGTACAGAATTTTTAAACACTTGTTGAACAAAATGTGTTTGAATTGACAAGAGCTTTCATTTGAGATCAAGAAAAAGGGGCTGGCCCTTCAAATTAGGGGCTGAGGGGGCGCTAAAGTCTTTTGATGATAACTTTTTACTGTAAAATATTTTGTGATACGTCATAAAAGCAATTGTGTTTATTCTAACGTTATTCACCTATATATGGCAATCATTTACTCCTATATTACGTAATTAGGGATTTTAAGGGGCCAGAAGTCCAAAACTTTGATCCTCTATATCTCTAAATGGAGGAAAATTTTGAAAAACAATTTTGAACAAAAGATGCTAAAAAAGTTAAGCTTAACAATATGCAACCATATTTTCTGTGCGATGTGGTCCTTTAAAGGAGTTACAGGGTCGGCCCCTAAATCGACCCTTTCCAGATATCTCCAGAACGGTACAGAATTTCTAAACTCTTGTTGAACAAAATGTGTTTGAATTGACAAACACATTCTTATGACATTATAAAAAAGGGCCTGGCCCTTCAAACAAGGGGCTGAGGGGGCTCTAAAGACTTTTAATGATAAATATTTACTGTGAAATATTTTTTGATCCGTTATAGAGGCAATTATGTTTATTCTAACGTTATTTACCTATACATGGCAATCATTTACTCCTACGTTACGTAATTAGGGATTTTAAGGTGCCAGAAGTCCAAAACTCTGATCCTCTTTATCTCAAAATGGAGGACAATTCCGAAAAGCAGAATTTAACAAAAGATACTCAAAATAATGTGCTTAACAATGTACATCCATATATTGTTTGTTATTTGGACCCTGAAAGGAGTTTACGACCAGATATAAAAACTATTTTTCACATATATCTCAAAACGATAACCAATTTCTAAACATTTATTAGCAGTACACAAAAATACCTTTTAAGAAAAATGAATGAAAAGGAGCTGATTCCTCAAAAAAGGGACACAAAAGGGGTAGATAGTTTTCATCCATTACTCTTAGACCCCGCTTCCATTTCCAGATACGTTTCGCTGACGAAGATCAAGAGCAAGGTCATTCCGTATTCTAAAAATCGGACGGAAGACCTCCTCGTTGCTCGCAACGAGATCGTGTCTAGTTATTATTATTATTCTTTTTCTTTATTTTTCTGACTTTTTTAAAGCTTAATATCTCAAAAAGTTTTCAACGGATTTGCATGAAACTTTCAGGGATTATGAAGCATCACTGTCCCTCAAAGATGTTAAATTTTAAACTACAACGTCACTTCCGTTTTTACGTTACGTCAATTTTTAAATTTAAAAAAAGTGATTTTGTCCAGGGTGTTTTTTAAAAACGCTTCAAGATAGAGACTTGGAATTTTCTGTGTTGAAGCATTGATCGTTTTAATTTGGACATAAGGCTGGACTTTAGTTTCCGTCACTTCCGGTCCAAACCGGAAGTGTTCTTAAATTTTCGAATTTTTGAATTTTTCGTTTGAATTTCAAATGTTTACTAGGTTTGTAGAGTTGGTCATGCTGAATACGAAACTGAAATCCGTTTGAAAATCGAACGACGCATTACAGAGATATCGGGGTTTAAAAATTGATTTTTTCCGGAAATTTTGATTCCGCGTCCTTGGTTTAAAAAATAGTGCAATGTTCAAAGTAACATTAACTCGTACCAAAAATAATTGTTAAGTCGTACTTGAACACATTTGGATTTTTTTTTATTAAGTCGTTCTTGAAATCGGAAAGGTTTTTGTAAAGTCGTACTTAAAATCATTCGGATCTGTTAAGTCGTACCAGGAATAATTCGATTTTTTCATCTTTTTATTTTAGTTACTATTGTTATTGGTTTAAGAGCTCTGCTTCTTGCAGGAACTTCCAGCTTTACTTCCGACATTAACGGAAGACCCACTCGTTGCTTTGCAACGAGCTTTGCTCTAGTTAGGGTCTTCCGTTTCCAACGGAAGACCCTTTTGTTTTTCTACGGTTTCTTTTTTTTCTTATTCTTATTATTATTATTCTTTTTATTTTTTTTCCAACTCAAATATTTCAAAAACGCTTGCATGGATTGTTTTGAAATTTACAGGTTTAATGTATATCTAAAGGATCTCTATGATGTGAAAAAATTATTTGATGACGTCATCAAATTCGTCAGATATTGACGTTTTTCACGTTTTAAAAAGTGATTTTGTCCGGTGCTTTTCTCCTTTTTGATTTAAGATAAAGCTATGAGATTTACAGAGAAGGTAGAACTACCGTTTTACTTATGACATAAGGCTAGAAACTCAATTCGGACACTTCCGGTCGAAACCGGAAGCAAAATCAATTTTTTTGAATTTTCATGTTTTTCAATTTAAAAATTTTTACGTACGTATCTTACAGTAATTTTCATGCTGAGTTCAAAACTGAAATCCGTTTTTGAATCGGACGATGCATTACAGAGATATCGGGGTTTAAAAATTGATTTTTCCGGAAATTTTGATTCCGCGTCCTTGGTTTAAAAAATAGCGTAATGTTCAAAGTGAAATTAACTCGTACCAAAAATAATTGTTAAGTCGTACATAAACACATTCGTTTTTTTTTTTGTTAAGTTGTTCTTGAAATCAGAAAAGTTTTTGTTAAGTCGTACTTAAAATCATTCGGATTTTGTTAAGTCGTACCAGGAATAATTCGATTTTTTTCATCTTTTTATTTTAGTTACTCTTGTTATTGGTTTAAGAGCTCTGCTTCTTACAGGAACTTCCAGCTTTACTTCCTACATTAACGGAAGACCCACTCGTTGCTTTGCAACGAGCTTTGCTCTAGTTATTATTATTATTCTTTTTCTTTATTTTTCTGACTTTTTTAAAGCTTAATATCTCAAAAAGTTTTCAACGGATTTACATGAAACTTTCAGGGATTATGAAACATCATTGTCCCTTAAAGATGTTAAATGTTTAACTACAACGTCACTTCCGTTTTTACGTTACGTCAATTTTTAAATTTAAAAAAAGTGATTTTGTCCAGGGCATTTTTCAAAAACGCTTTAAGATAGAGACTTGGAATTTTCTGTGTTGAAGCATTGATCGTTTTTATTTAGACATAAGGCTGGAATTTAGTTTCCGTCACTTCCGGTCCAAACCGGAAGTATTTTAAAATTTTCGAGTTTTCGAATTTTTCGTTTCAATTTCAAATGTTTATGAGGTTTGTAGAGTTGGTCATGCTGAATACAAAACTGAAATCCGTTTGAAAATCGGACGATGCATTACAGAGATATCGGGGTTTAAAAATTGATTTTTCCGGAAATTTTGATTCCGCGTCCTTGGTTTGAAAAATAGCGTAATGTTCAAAGTAAAATTAACTCGTACCAAAAATAATTGTTAAGTCGTACCTGAACACATTCGGATTTTTTTTGTTCAGTCGTTCTTAAAATCGGAAAGGTTTTTGTTAAGTCGTACTTAAAATCATTCGTATTTTGTCAAGTCGTACCAGGAATATTCGATTTTTTTCATTTTTTTTTTAAATTACTCTTGTTATTGTTTTTAGAGCTCTGCTTCTTACAGGAACTTCAAGCTTTACTTTCGACATTAACGGAAGACCCACTCGTTGCTTTGCAACGAGCTTTGCTCTAGTTATTAAGGTCTTCCGTTTTCAACGGAAGACCTTCTTGTTATTGCTTTGTTTCTGTTTCCCTTATTATTATTCTTTTTTTTTCTTACGCATTTTTGTGCATCCGAGTTGTCAGGAACGGCTTGGCTGATTTTAATGAAACTTTGAGAACTAACAGATATTGATCTGAACCTTATTGGAAATTTTTTACATTGATGACGTCATTTCCGTTTTAGAGATATTGACGTTTTTACGATTTTTAGAGGGTCGGCTTGTCCGGTGTTTTTCTCCTAAACGAAAACAGATATTTGCTTCAAATTTTCAGGGTTTGTAGACCTATGTTTGTGGATATGATAGAAGCATTTTCATTGTTCTGTGACGAAAAACACCGAAGCTCGTCTGCGCTTAAAAATTGAGATAAAAAGCGTCATGATTTTTTTGTGGTTTTCTTTGAATATCTTTTTTCTTAAAAGTATTTTGTAAAGACTTATAGAACAAACAAACTTTAAAAAGTCAAGAACTTTCATTTGACATTAGTGAAAAGGGGCTGGCCCTTTAAATTAAGGGCCGAAAGGGCTGTAAAGTATTCTAATAATAACTTTTTAATGTGAAGTATTTTGTTATACTTTATAGAAGCAATTATGTTCATCGTAACGTTATGTACCAATACATGACAGTTGTTTACTCCTTTGTTACGTATTTAGGGATTTTAAGGGGCCAGCAGTCCGAAATTTTGATCTTATATATCTGAAAATGGAGAGAAATTTTGAAAAGCAATGTTGAACAAAAGATGCTCCAAATAATGTCGTTAACAATTTGCAACCATAATTTTTTTGTTATCCGGTCCCTAAAAGGAGTTATAGGGTCGGCCCTTAAAACGATCTCTTCCAGACATCTCGAGAACGGTATATAATTTCTACATACTTGTTGAACAAAATGTGTTTAAAATGACAAGAGCTTTCTTTTTATATCATGAAAAAGGGGCTGGCTATTCAAATTAGGAGCCGATAGAGTTCTAAAGTCTTTTAATCATAACATTTAATTGTGAAATATTTTGTTATACATTACGGAAGCAATTATGTTAATCGAAATGTTATGTACCTAAACATGAAAAGTGTTTACTCCTATGTTATGTAATAAGGGATTTTAAGGGGTCAAAAGTCCGAACTTATCATCAACGTCCCAAAATTAAAAAAAAGCAATTTTAAGGAGCAATATTGAACAAAATACGCTAAAAAATGTGATTAACAATCTGCAACCAAAACTTGTTTGTTATCAGTTCCCACGATCTCTTCCAGATAAATCAAGAACGGTTACAAATAACCTTTTACACAAAATGTATCGAAATCAAAAGACCTCTTATTTGATATGAAATAAAATGTGGATGGTCCCTAAATTGGGGATCCAACGGGGTGCATAATCCTTCATCCATCGCTATTTTAGATCACATCTGCATTTCCTGATATGTTTCGTTGATGAAGATAAAGGCAAAGTCATTTCCTCTTCTAAAAATCGGACGGAAGACCTCCTCGTTGCTCGCAACGAGATCGTGTCTAGTTATTATTATTATTCTTTTTCTTGATTTTTCTGACTTTTTCAAAGCTTAATATCTCAAAAAGTTTTCAACAGATTTACATGAAACTTTCAGGGATTATGTACCATTATCGTCCCTAAAAGATGTTAAATTTTCAACTACAACGTCACTTCCGTTTCAACGTTACGTCAATTTTTATATTTTAAAAACGTGATTTTGTCCAGGGCGTTTTTCAAAAACGCTTCAAGATAGAGACTTGGAATTTTTTGTGTTGAAGCATTGATCGTTTTAATTTGGACATAAGGCTGGAATTTGGTTTCCGTCACTTCCGGTCTAAACTGGAAGTGTTTTAAAATTTTCGAATTTTCGAATTTTTCGTTTTAATTTTAAATGTTAACGAGGTTTGTAGAGTTGTTCATGCTGAATACGAAACTGAAATCCGTTTGAAAATCGGACGATGCATTACAGAGATATCGGGGTTTAAAAATTGATTTTTCCGGAAATTTTGTTTCCGCGTCCTTGGTTTAAAAAATAGCGTAATGTTAATAGTAAAATTAACTTGTACCAAAAATAATTGTTAAGTCTTACTTAGACACATTCGGATTTTTTTTGTTAACTTGTTCTTAAAATCAAGAAGGTTTTTGTTAAGTTGTACTTAAAATCATTCGGATTTTGTTAAGTCGTACCAGGAATAATTCGATTTTTTCATCTTTTTATTTTACTTTCTCTTGTTACTGGTTTAAGAGCTCTGCTTCTTACAGGAACTTCCAGCTTTACTTCCGACATTAACGGAAGACCCACTCGTTGCTTTGCAACGAGCTTTGCTCTAGTTATTATTAAGGTCTTCCGTTTCCAACGGAAGACCTTATTGTTTTCGTACTGTTTCTTATTATTATTATTAAGGTCTTCCGTTTCCAACGGAAGACCTTATTGTTTTCGTACTGTTTCTTATTATTATTATTATTATTATTTATTATTATTATTATTTTTTTCCAAATTTTGTTCACGCGATTTCTCCGAATCTATTCGACCGATCACAACCATTTTTTCACAGATGTTAGGGCGTGATCAAAACTTAAAACATTTTTCTTAATTTTTTCGTAGTCACTTCCGGTACCGAATTGTCGGCCATTTTGTAATTTTTGACGACCCATTTTGTGCAGCTATAAACTCGGAAACCATAAGAGATATGAATATCAAATTTTCAGGAAAGGTAGACGATAGTTTGGAGTTGTGCAGCATGTAGTTGTTAAATGCCTGTTGCGCCATTTCTTGGAGCTCGCCTGGGCAGGAAAATTGGGTATGAATTTTCATTCAAAATTTTCACACGTTTTGATTTATATCTTTTTATCAGTTGATATTTTGTTAAGACATTTATAACAAAAGAGGTAGAGAATCAAAAGTTCTTTCCAACAAAATCAAGAAAAAGGGGCTGGCCCCTTTATTTAGGGGCCAAAACACTCGTAAACTCTATTACAAATAACTTAAAAATGATATAGATTTTGTAATGTATTATAGAAACAAAGTTGTTGATCGTACCAATATCTATTAGAAAAAAATATTACCACGCCCATGTATTACGTAACTAGGGATTTTTAGGGGCCAAAATACTTAAACTTTGACGCATAATAACTAGAGAAGTAGAAATAATTTGTTAGACATCATAGAAGAAAAAATGTTTGAAATAATGATTTAAATCGATTCCACTTATCAAAACACGAATTTCTGTCCCCATTAAGGATCTAGAGGGCTGGCCCCTAAAATATTCAAACATTTGTATCTCAAAAATGATCAACAATTTTAAATAGGTGTAAGAACAAAAATTGTTAGTATTCTTAAGACCTTTTCAAAAAAATCAAGAAAAAAGGGCTGGCCCCTTTATTCAGGGGCCAGGGCACTCTTAAACTCTATTACAAATAACTTAAAAACGATAAAGATTTTGTAATGCTTTATAAAAGCAAAAGTTGTTTATCGTACCAATATCTATTAGAAAAAAATATTGCCACACCCATTTATTACGTAATTAGGGATTTTTAGGGGCCAAAATACTTAAACTTTGACGCAATATAACTTGAGAAGTAGAAATATTTTGTTAGACATCATCGAAGAGAAAATGTTTGAAATAATGATTTAAATCGATTCCACTTATCAAAACACGAATTTTTGTCCCCATTAAGGATCTAGAGGGCTGGCCCCTAAAATATTCAAACATTTGTATCTCAAAAATGATCAACAATTTTAAATAGGTGTAAGAACAAAAATTGTCAGTATTCTTAAGACCTTTTCACAGAAATCAAGAAAAAGGGCTGGCCCCTTAAATTAGGGACCAGCGCACTCTTTTTTTTGGGGGGGGGGGGGGCAAGAAACTCGTAAAGTCTATTACAAATTACATAAAAACGATTAAGATTTCGTAATGCATTATAAAAGCAAAGTTGTTAATTGTAGCAATATCTATCTGGAAAACTCATTGCAACACCCATTTATTACGTAATTAGGGATTTGTATACATTATCTGAAAGTGTGTGTGTGTGGGGGGGGGGGGTAATTCTAAAATTATATCGATTATTCATGGTATGATTAAAAACAGAAATCGCAAGGAAGACCTACTCGTTACTCGTAACGAGATCGTATCTAGTTATTATTATTTTTTTCCCCAAATTTTGTGCACGCGATATCTCGAAAACTATTCGGCCGATTTCGACCATTTTTTTACAGATGATTGCCAGTGGTCATAATTCTAGAAGTTTTTTGAAATTTTGAAATCGTCACTTCCGGTTCCGATTTACGGCCGATTTTGTAAATTTTTACGACCAATTTTGTGCAGACATAAACTCAGAGACTATCAGAGATATGAATATAAAATTTTCAGGATAGGTAGACCATAGATTGAAGTTGTGCACAATGCAGTTTTTTATGCCAGTGGCGCAAAGTTTAGGAGCTCGCCTGGGCTCGAAAATTGGATACGAATTTTGAATCAAAATTTTCATATGCTTTGATCTGTATCTTTTTATCAGTTAATATTTTGTTAACATATATATAATAAAAGTGGTAGATAATCAAATGTTCTTTCCAACAATTTCAACAAAAAGGGGCTGGCCCCTTTTTTTAGGGGCCAAGACACTTGTAAACTATAATACAAATAACTTAAAGACGATAAAAATTTTGTAATGCATTATAGAAGCAAAGTTGTTGATCGTAACAATATATATCAGGTAAAATCATTGCCCCGCCCATTTATCACGTAATTAGGGAGTTTTATGGGGCCAAAGTACTTACACTTTGACGCAATATATCTAGAAAAGGAGACATATTTTGTAAAGCATTATAGAAGAGAAAATGTTTGCATTGATGATTCTAATCAGTTCCATTAATCAAAACACCAAAGTCTGTCCCCATTAGGGATCTAGAAGCTGGCCCCTAAAATATTCAATCATTTGTATCTAAAATATGAAGAACAATTCTACATAAGTGTAAGAACAAAAATTGTTAGTATTAGTGAGACCTTTCGAATGAACTCAAGAAAAAGGGGCTGGCCCCATAAATTAGGGGTCAAGACACTCGTAAACTCTATTACAAATACCTTAAAAACTATCAAGATTTTGTAATGCATTATAGAAGCAAAGTTGTTGATCGTAACAATATATATCAGGTAAAATCATTGCCACGCCCATTTATTACGTAATTAGGGATTTTTAGGGGCCAAAGTATTTAAACATTGACGCAATATATCTAGAAAAGGAGACATATTTCGTTAAGTATTGTAGAAGAGAAAATGTTTGCATTGATGATTCTAACCAATTCCATTAATCAAAACACCAAAGTCTGTTTCCATTAAGGATCTAGAGGGCTGGCCCCTAAAATATTCAATCATTTGTATCTAAGATATGAAAAACAATTCTACATAAGTGTAAGAACAAAAATTGTTAGTATTAGTTAGACTTTTCGAATGAACTCAAGAAAAAGAGGCTGGCCCCTTAAATTAGGGGTCAAGACACTCGTAAACTCTTTTACAAATAACTTAAAAACTATCAAAATATTGTAATGCATTATAGAAACAAAGTTGTTGATCGCAACAATCTAAGTTTGTAAAACTCATTTCGAAACCCATTGATGACGTAATCTGGGATTCTAGGGGACCAAAACTTAAATCTAAAATGTGCTGTATGTGATAAAGCAAAACTCTTTGTTAAGCATTTTAAAGGATATTGACGATCGTATACAATATCAGAAATAGAGTGGTTATCTGAAATTACATTGATATTTTAATCATATCGTTTAAAAACTGAACGGAAGACCTACTCGTTACTCGTAACGAGATCGTATCTAGTTATTATTATTTTTTTTTCCCAAATTTTGTGCACGAGATTTCTCGAACTTTATTCGACCGATCTCAACCATTTTTTCACAGATGTTAGGGCGTGATCAAAACTTAAAACATTTTTCTTAATTTTTTCGTAGTCACTTCCGGTACCGAATTGTCGGCCATTTTGTAATTTTTGACGACCCATTTTGTGCAGCTATAAACTCGGAAACCATAAGAGATATGAATATCAAATTTTCAGGATAGGTAGACGATAGTCTGGAGTTGTGCAGCATATAGTTGTTTAATGCCTGTTGCGCCGATTCTTGGAGCTCGCCTGGGCACGAAAATTGGGTACGAATTTTCATTCAAAAATTTCACACGTTTTGATTTATATATTTTTATCAGTTGATATTTTGTCAGGACATATATAACAAAAGTGGTAGAAAATCAAAAGTTCTTTCCAACAAAATCAAGAAAAAGGGGCTGGCCCTTTTATTTAGGGGCCAAAACACTCGTAAACTCTATTACAAATAACTTAAAAACGAGAAAGATTTTGTAATGTATTATAGAAGCAAAGTTGTTGATCGTACCAATATCTATTAGAAAAATTAATTACCACGCCCATTTATTACGTAATTAGGGATTTTTAGGGGCCAGAGTATTTAAACTTTGACGCAATATAACTAGAGAAGTAGAAATATTTTGTTAGACATCATAGAAGATAAAATGTTTGAATTATTGATTTAAATCGATTCCACATATCAAAACTCGAATTTCTGTCCCCATTAAGGATCTATAGGGCTGGCCCCTAAAATATTCAATCATTTGTGTCTCAAAATGATCAACAATTTTAGATGGGTGTAAGAACAATAAATGTTAGTATTCTTAAGACCTTTTCAAAGAAATCAAGAAAAAGGGGCTGACCCCTAAATAAGGGGCCAAGACACTCGTAACCTCTATTACAAATAACTTAAAAACAATAAAGATTTTGTAATGCATTATAGAAGCAAAGTTGTTGGTCGTAACAATATCAGTTTGTTAAACTCATAGCCACACCCATTGATGACGTAATTAGGAATTTTTAGGGGATTAAAACATTAAATCTTTAATGTGCTGTATGTGAAATGTGAGTGGAAATTCTGAAATTTCATTGATATTTTAATGGTATCGTTTGAAAAATTGAACGGAAGACCTCCTCGTTACTCGTAACGAGATCGTATCTAGTTATTATTATTATTATTATTTTTTTCCACAAATTTTGTGCACGCGATATCTCGAAAACTATTCGGCCGATTTCGACCATTTTTTCACAGATGATTGCCAGAGGTCATAATTCTAGAAGTTTTTTGAAATTTTGAAATCGGCACTTCCGGTTCCGATTTACGGCCGATTTTGTAAGTTTTTACGACCCATTTTGTGCAGACATAAACTCAGAGACTATCAGAGATATAATTATGAAATTTTCAGGATAGGTAGACCATAGATTGTAGTTGTGCACAAAGTAGTTTTTAGGCGCCAGTGGCGCCATTCCTTTGAGCTCGCCTAGGCTCAAAAATTAAGTACGAATTTTTCATCAAATTTTCCATACATTTTGATCTGTATCTTTTTATCAGTTAATGTTTTGATAAGACATATATATCAAAAGTAGTAGATAATCAAAAGTTCTTTCCAACGAAATCAAGAAAAAGGGGCTGGCCCCCTTATTTAGGGGCCAAGACACCTGTAAACTCTGATACAAATAACTTGAAAATGATTAAGATTTTGTAATGTTTTATAGAAGCAAAGTTGTTGATCGTCACAATATCTGTCAGGAAAAATTATTACTCCGCCCATTTGTTACGTAATTAAGGGTTTTTTAGGGGCCAAAGTACTGAAACTTTGACGCAATATATCTAGAGAAGAAGACATATTTTGTTAAGCATTGTAGAAGAGAAAATGCTTGCATTGATGATTCTCATCGATTCCATCAATCAAAATACAAATCTCTGTCCCCATTCGGGATCTAGAGGGCTGGCCCCTTAAATATTCAAACATTTGTATCTCAAAAATGATAAACAATTTTAAATAGATCTAAGAACAAAAAATGTTAGAATTTGTAAGACCTTTCGATTAAATTCAAGAAAAAGGGGCTGGCCCCTTTAATTAGGGGCCAAGACACTCGTAAACTCTATTACAGATAACTTAAAAATGATAAAGATTTCGTAATGCATTATAGAAGCAAAGTTGTTGATCGTAACAATATCAGTTTGTAAAACTCATTGCCACACCCATTGATGACGTAATTATTGATTTTAGGGGACTAAAACCTTTAAATCTTTAATATGCAAAATGTGAAAAAGCAAAACACTTTGTTATGCATTTTAAAGGATATCGACAATGGTATACATTATCTGAAAGGGAGTGTTTAAGAAGGAATTCAGAAATTTTATTGATATTTTAATCGTATCGTTTCAAAATTGAACGGAAGACCTACTCGTTACTCGTAACGAGATCGTATCTAGTTATTATTCTTTTTCTTTATTTTTCTGACTTTTTTAAAGCTTATTATCTCAAAAAGTTTTCAACAGATTTGCATGAAACTTTCAGGGATTATGTACCATTATCGTCCCTAAAAGATGTTAAATTTTCAACTACAAAGTCACTTCCGTTTCAACGTTACGTCAATTTTTATATTTTAAAAACGTGATTTTGTCCAGGGCGTTTTTCAAAAACGCTTCAAGATAGAGACTTGGAATTTTTTTTGTTGAAGCATTGATCGTTTTTATTCGGACATAAGGCTGGAATTTAGTTTCCGTCACTTCCGGTCTAAACCGGAAGTGTTTTAAAATTTTCGAATTTTCGAATTTTTCGTTTTAATTTTAAATGTTTACGAGGTTTGTAGAGCTGTTCATGCTGAATACGAAACTGAAATCCGTTTGAAAATCGAACGATGCATTACAGAGATATCGGGGTTTAAAAATTGATTTTTCCGGAAATTTTGTTTCCGCGTCCTTGGTTTAAAAAATAGCGTAATGTTAATAGTAAAATTAACTCGTACCAAAAATAATTGTTAAGTCTTACTTAGACACATTCGGATTTTTTTTGATAAGTTGTTCTTAAAATCAAGAAGGTTTTTGTTAAGTTGTACTTAAAATCATTCGGATTTTGTTAAGTCGTACCAGGAATAATTCGATTTTTTCATCTTTTTATTTTACTTTCTCTTGTTACTGGTTTAAGAGCTCTGCTTCTTACAGGAACTTCCAGCTTTACTTCCGACATTAACGGGAGACCCACTCGTTGCTTTGCAACGAGCTTTGCTCTAGTTATTATTTTTTTTCTTTTTTTTTCTTACAAATTTTGTGCACGCGAGTTCTCGTAAACAGCTTGGTCGATTTTAATGAAACTTTCAGATCTAATAGAAGTTGATCTGAACGTTATTGGAAATTTTTTATATTGATGACGTCATTTCCGTTTCTGAGATATTGACGATTTAGTGATTTTTTGAGGGTCTGCTTGTCCATTGAACTCCTCCTAAACGGTAAAAGATATTGAGTTCAAATTTTCAGGGATGATAGACGAAAGATTGAAGATATGTCTAAAGGCAATCATCAATGTCTAGCTAAAAGAGCCTAAAAGCTCGCCTGGACCCGAAAATAGCGATTAAAAAAAAGTCATGATTTTTTGTGGTTTTCACTGTTTATCTCTTTTCTCAAAAATATTTTGTTAAAACTTGTATAGCAAAACAAGTTTATATTTATAAGAGCTTTCGTTTAATACCAAGAAAAAGGGGCTGGCCCCTTAAATTAGGGTACCAAAGGGCTCTAAAGTCGTTAATCTGTAGCCCTTTACTGAGAGATATTTTGTGAAAGGTTATAGAAGCAAATATGTTTATCTCACAGTAATGTATCCAAGCAATGTAATGATTTTATTATGTCTTACATAATTAAGGGGTTTTAGGGGCCAAAAGTCCAAAATTTCGATCACCCATATCTCAGAAAGAAAAAATATTTTGAAATGCAATACAGAAGAAAAGTTGTTCAAATTAATGTTCTTAACAATATTCAACCTTCAAAATTTCGCTAAACGGCCCCTATAAGAAGATAAGGGATCAGCCCCTAAAACCTTCTTTCTCATAAATCGCCAGAACAGTAACGGTTTTTTAAACACTTGTTGAACAAAATTTGTTTAGAATTAAATGACCTTTCATTCAATATCAAGAAAAAGGGGCTGGCCCCTAAAATTAGGGTACCAAAGGGCTCTAAAGTCTTTAATC
Organism: Magallana hongkongensis; assembly: GCA_015776775.1. NCBI lineage: Eukaryota > Metazoa > Mollusca > Bivalvia > Ostreida > Ostreidae > Magallana > Magallana hongkongensis. The sequence continues at coordinate 24,738 of VIAA01000110.1, read as the reverse complement.
TGTAGCCCTTTACTGAAAGATATTTTGTGAAAGGTTATAGAAGCAAATATGTTTATCTCATAGTAATGTAACCAAGCAATGTAATGATTTTATTATGTGTTACGTAATTAAGGGGTTTTAGGGGCCAAAAGTCAAAAATTTCGATCACCCATATCTCAGAAAGAAAAAATATTTTGAAATGCAATACAGAAGAAAAGTTGTTCAAATTAATGTTCTTAACAATATTCAACCTTCAAAATTTCGCTAAACGGCCCCTATAAGAAGATAAGGGATCAGCCCCTAAAACCTTCTTTCTCATATATCGCCAGAACGGTAACGGTTTTTTAAACACTTGTTGAACAAAATTTGTTTAGAATTAAATGACCTTTCATTCAATATCAAGAAAAAGGGGCTGGCCTCTAAAAAATTAGGGGACCAAAGGGCTCTAAAGTCTTTAATCTGTAGCCCTTTACTGAGGGATATTTTTTGAAAGGTTATAGAAGCAAATATGTTTATCTCACGGTTATGTATCCAAGCAATGTAATGATTTTATTATGTGTTACGTAATAAAGGGGTTTTAGGGGCCAAAAGTCCAAAATTTCGATCACCCATATCTCAGAAAGAAAAAAATAATTTGAAATGCAATACAGAAAAAAAGTTGTTCAAATTAATGTTCTTAACAATATGCATCCTTCAAAATTTCGCTAAACGGTCCCTATAAGGAGATAAGGAATCGGCCCCTAAAACCTTCTTTCTCATATATCTCGGGAACGGTAACGATTTTCTAAACGCTTGTTGACAAAATGTGTTCAGAATTAAATATCTTTTCATTTCATATCAAGAAAAGGGACTGGCCCCTTAAATTAGTGGATCAAAGAGCTCTACAAATTTTTATCTATAGCCCTCTAATGAGAGCAATTTTGTGAAAGGTAATTAAGGCTAGATTAGGTATAATACGTTTATATATCCTAACAATATAATGATTTTCTCATGCGTTACCCAATTAGGGTTTTTAGGGACCAGAGGTAAACAAGTTTGATCTTTTCTATCTTAATTGGAAGAAATGCAAGTATTTAAAAAAGCAAGAGAACTTATAAAAAGCGGTACAGTAAAGCATTAGTACTTCACTTCTTTTTCCTTAACATGTTTTGTTGTCGAAAATCAAAGTCGATGATGTCATATTTCATTCTAAAAATCGAACGGAAGACCTCCTCGTTGCTCGCAACGAGATCGTGTCTAGTTATTATACTTTTTTTTCTTTTTCTGACTTTTTTGGAGCGTTATTTCTCAGAAACTATTCAACCGATTTACACCAAATTTTTAGGAGTTATAAAGCATAAATGTCGCTACTGATTATTAAAATTTCAAATGATTACGTCACTTCCGGTTTCAGATATGGACGATTTTGTAAATTTTTAAGGGTCATTTTGTCCACGCATCTCCTCTGAAACTAATCATGATAAAAGCTTGAAATTTGCAGGGATTGTAGATGAATGTCAGTAGATTTCCCTCCATGCTTCCAATTGCGAAAAATGCACAAGGCCTAGAAGCTCGCCTGAACCTGAAAATTAGCACCAAATTTTTTCACAAAATTTTCGCACATTTTCCGTAATATCTTTTGACGTATAAATATTTTGTTAAGACATGTAATGCAAAAGCTGTTTCAATTTGCACGGGCTTTTATTTAATATCAAGAAAAAGGGGCTGGCCCCTTAAATTAGGGGCCAAGAGGGCCCTAAAATCTATTTGCAATAACTTTTTAGTGAACAATAATTTGTTATCAATTATAGAAGCAAAAATGTTCATTGTACAACTGTTTATCTATACAGTACCATACTTAAGTCATATATTACGTAATTAGGGGTTTCAAGGGGCCAGAAGTTCAAAACTTTGATCATTAATATCTGAAAAAGGAGAAATATTTTGAAAAGCAATGTAGCACAAAAGTTGTTCAAAATAATGTTCTGTACAAAATGCTACCTTAAATGTTTTTATTTATGACCCCATTTAGGAGTTAAAGGGTCGGCCCCTAAAACACATTTGTACAGATATCTCAAGAACGGTGAACATTTTGTGAACACTTGTTAAACAAAATATGTTTATATTTACAAGACCTTTCATTTGATGTCAAGAAAAAGGGGCTGGCCCCTAAAATTAGGGGCCAAGAGGGCTCTTATGTCTTCTTACAATAACTCTTTACTGAACAATATTTTGTTATTAATTATAGAAGCAAAAGTGTTCATTGTACAGCTGTTCATGTATACAGTACCATACCTAAGTCATATATTACGTAATTAGGGGTTTCAAGGGGCCAGAACTCAAAACTCTGATCATTAATATCTGAAAAAGGAGAAATATTCTTAAAAGGAATGTAGAACAAAAGTTCTTCAAATTAATGTTCTTAACAATATGATACCAAACATTTTGTTGTTAGTGGCCCCGGTAAGGGGTTAAAGGGTCGGCCTCTAAAACGCATTTGTACAGATATCTCGAGAACGGTTTACAATTCATGAACACTTGTAGAACAAAATATGTTTATATTAGCGAGACCTTTTATTTGATATCAAAAAAAGGGGCTGACCCCTCAAATTAGGGGCCAGAAGGGCTATTAAGTCTTTTCATGATAACTCTTTTCTGACCAATAATTTGATATTAATCATAAAGCAGCAAAGAAGCTTTTATTAAGCTTAATTTAAAACTGAAACCCGTTTTAAATCGGACGATGAAAAACAGAGAAATTGGGGTTTAAAAATTGAGTTTTCCGGAAATTTTGATGCCGCGCACTTGGTTTAAAAAATAGTGCAAAATTCACACTGAAAGTAACTTCTACTGAAAATGATTCGTACTGATAATAAAACTTGATAAGAAAACATAAAATTATATGCATATGGTAGAGTTTGCAACGCTAAATAAGAAACTGAAATCCGTTTGAAAATCGGACGATGCATTACAGAGATATCGCGGTTTAAAAATTGATTTTTCCGGAAATTTTGCTTCCGCGTCCTTGATTTAAAAAATAGCGTAATGTTCAAAGTAAAATTAACTCGTACCCAAAAAATTGTTAAGTCGTTCTTGAAAACATTCGGATTTTTTTGGTTAAGACGTTCTTGAAATCAAAAAGTTTTTGTTAATTCGTACTTAAAATCATTCGAGATTTTTTAATTCGTACTAGGAATTATTCGATTCTTCATCATTTTTTTTTAGTTACTCTTGTTATTGGTTTAAGAGCTCTGCTTCTTACAGGAACTTCCAGCTTTACTTCCGACATTAACGGAAGACCCACTCGTTGCTTTGCAACGAGCTTTGCTCTAGTTATTATTATTATTTTTTTCCACAAATTTTGTGCACGCGATTTCTCGAAAACTATTCGACCGATTTCAACCATTTTTTCACAGAAGATGAGACTTGATATAAACTTCAAACATTTTAGAGATTTTTCCTGTCGTCACTTCCGGTACCGATTTATCGGCCATTTTGCACATTTTTACGACCTTTTTTGTGCAGAGTTGATCTCAGAAACTATCAGAGATATGATTATGAAATGTTCAGGATAGGAAGTCTATAGTTTGAAGTTGTGCACTATTGTGTTGTTTTACGCAAGTGGGGCTATTTCTTGGAGCTCGCCTAGGCACGAAAATTGGGTACGAATCTTTATTCAAAATTTTCATACGTTTTGATCTGTATCTTTTTATGAGTTGATATTTTGTAAAGATATATAGAACAAAAGAAGTAGATAATTATAAGTTCTTTCCAACGAAATCAAGAAAAAGGGACTGGCCCCTTTTTTTAGGGGCCAAGAGATTCGTAAACTCTATTACAAATAACTTAAAAACGATAAAGATATTGTTATCTATTATAGAAGCAAAGTTGTTGATAATACCAATATCTATAAGAAAATATCATTGCCATGCCCCTTTATTACGTAATAAGGGATTTTAAGGGGCCAAAGCACTTAAACTTTGACGCAATATATCTAGAGAAGTAGACATATTTTGATAGACATCATAGAGAAGAAAATGTTTGCATTAATGATTTAAATCGATTCCACTTATCAAAACATCAATGTCTGTCCCTATTAGGGATCTACAGGGCTGGCCCCTAAAATATTCAAACATTTGTGTCTCAAAAATGAACAACAATTTAAGATGGGTGCAAGAGCAAAAAATGTTTGTATTCTTAAGACCTTTTCACAGAAATCAAGAAAAAGGGGCTGGCCCCTTTAATTAGGGGCCAAGACATTCGTAAATTCTATTATAAATAACTTAAAAACGATAAAGATATTGTTATCAATTATAGAAGCAAAGTTGTTGATGATACCAATATTTATCAGAAAAAATCAAGGCCACGCCCCTTTATTACGCAAAAAGGAATTTTTAGGGGCCAAAGTACATAAACTTTGACGCAATATATCTAGAGAAGGATACATATTTTGATAATCATCATAGAAGAGAAAATGTTTGAATTTATGATTTAAATCGATTCCACTTATCAAAACACCAATGTCTGTCCCCATTAGGGATCTATAGGGCTGGCCCCTAAAATATTCAAACATTTGTATCTCAAAAATGAACAACAATTTAAGATGGGTGTAAGAGCAAAAAATGTTTGTATTCTTAAGACCTTTTCAAAGAAATCAAGAAAAAGGGGCTGGCCCCTTTAATTAGGGGCCAAGAGACTCGTAAACTCTATTACAAATAACTTAAAAACAATAAAGATTTTTTAATCCATTATACAATCAAAGTTGTTGATCGTAACAATATATCTCAGAAAAATTCAAGGCCACGCCCATTTATTGCGTAATAAGGGTTTTTAAAGGGCCAAAGTACTTAAACTTGACGCAATATATCTAGAGAAGGAGAAATATTTTGATAAGCATTGCAGAAGAGAAAATGTTTGCATTGATGATTCTAATCGATTCCATTAATCAAAGCACCAATGTCTGTCCCCATTAAGGATCTAAAGGACTGGCCCCTAAATTATTCAATCAGTTTATCTCAGAAATGAACAACCATTTTAGGTGGATGTAAGAACAAAAAATGTTAGTATTCGTTTGACCTTTTGAATGAACTCTAGGGAAAGGGGCTGGCCCTTAAAAGTAGGGGCCAAGAGACTCGTAAAGTCTCTTACAAATACCTTAAAAACGATCAAGATTTTGTAAAGCATTATAGAAGTAAAGTTGTTGATCGTAACAATATTAGTTTGTAAAACCCATCGCCACACCCACTGATGACGTCATTAGGGATATTAGGGGACTAAAATCTTAAATCTTTAATGTACTGTATGTGATAAAGCAAAACTCTTTGTTAAGCATTTGAAAGGATATTGACAACCGTATACATTATCTGAAAGGGAGGGGTTGAGTGGAAATTCTGAAATTTCTTTGATATTTTAATGGTATCGTTTAAAAAATTGAACGGAAGACCTACTCGTTACTCGTAACGAGATCGTATCTAGTTATTATTATTTTTTTCCACAAATTTTGTGCACGAGATTTCTCGAAAACTATTCGACCGATTTCAACCATTTTTTCACAGAAGATGAGTCTTTATGTAAACTTCATACGTTTTAGAGATTTTTTCTGTCGTCACTTCCGGTACCGATTTATCGGCCATTTTGCACATTTTTACGACCTATTTTGTGCAGAGTTGATCTCAGAAACTATCAGAGATATGACTATGAAATGTTCAGGATAGGTAGTCTATAGTTTGAAGTTGTGCACTATTGTGTTGTTTTACGCAAGTGGCGCTATTTCTTGGAGCTCGCCTAGGCACGAAAATTGGGTACGAATCTTTATTCAAAATTTTCATACGTTTTGATCTGTATCTTTTTATGAGTTGATATTTTGTAAAGATATATAGAACAAAAGAAGTAGATAATTATAAGTTCTTTCCAACGAAATCAAGAAAAAGGGACTGGCCCCTTTTTTTAGGGGCCAAGAGACTCGTAAACTCTATTACAAATAACTTAAAAACGATAAAGATATTGTTATCTATTATAGAAGCAAAGTTGTTGATAATACCAATATCTATAAGAAAATATCATTGCCATGCCCCTTTATTACGTAATAAGGGATTTTAAGGGGCCAAAGCACTTAAACTTTGACGCAATATATCTAGAGAAGTAGACATATTTTGATAGACATCATAGAAAAGAAAATGTTTGCATTAATGATTTAAATCGATTCCACTTATTAAAACACCAATGTCTGTCCCTATTAGGGATCTACAGGGCTGGCCCCTAAAATATTCAAACATTTGTGTCTCAAAAATGAACAACAATTTAAGATGGGTGCAAGAGCAAAAAATGTTTGTATTCTTAAGACCTTTTCACAGAAATCAAGAAAAAGGGGCTGGCCCCTTTAATTAGGGGCCAAGACATTCGTAAATTCTATTATAAATAACTTAAAAACGATAAAGATATTGTTATCAATTATAGAAGCAAAGTTGTTGATGATACCAATATTTATCAGAAAAAATCAAGGCCACGCCCCTTTATTACGCAAAAAGGAATTTTTAGGGGCCAAAGTACATAAACTTTGACGCAATATATCTAGAGAAGGATACATATTTTGATAATTATCATAGAAGAGAAAATGTTTGAATTTATGATTTAAATCGATTCCACTTATCAAAACACCAATGTCTGTCCCCATTAGGGATCTATAGGGCTGGCCCCTAAAATATTCAAACATTTGTATCTCAAAAATGATCAAAAATTTAAGATGGGTGTAAGAGCAAAAAATGTTTGTATTCTTAAGACCTTTTCAACGAAATCAAGAAAAAGGGGCTGGCCCCTTTAACTAGGGGCCAAGAGACTCGTAAACTCTATTACAAATAACTTAAAAACAATAAAGATTTTTTAATCCATTATACAATCAAAGTTGTTGATCGTAACAATATATCTCAGAAAAATTCAAGGCCACGCCCATTTATTGCGTAATAAGGGTTTTTAAGGGGCCAAAGTAGTTAAACTTGACGCAATATATCTAGAGAAGGAGAAATATTTTGATAAGCATTGCAGAAGAGAAAATGTTTGCATTGATGATTCTAATCGATTCCATTAATCAAAGCACCAATGTCTGTCCCCATTTAGGATCTAAAGGACTGGCCCCTAAATTATTCAATCAGTTTATCTCAGAAATGAACAACCATTTTAGGTGGATGTAAGAACAAAAAATGTTAGTATTCGTTTGACCTTTTGAATGAACTCTAGGGAAAGGGGCTGGCCCTTAAAAGTAGGGGCCAAGAGACTCGTAAAGTCTCTTACAAATACCTTAAAAACGATCAAGATTTTGTAAAGCATTATAGAAGTAAAGTTGTTGATCGTAACAATATTAGTTTGTAAAACCCATCGCCACACCCACTGATGACGTCATTAGGGATATTAGGGGACTAAAATCTTAAATCTTTAATGTACTGTATGTGATAAAGCAAAACTCTTTGTTAAGCATTTGAAAGGATATTGACAACCGTATACATTATCTGAAAGGGAGGGGTTGAGTGGAAATTCTGAAATTTCTTTGATATTTTAATGGTATCGTTTAAAAAATTGAACGGAAGACCTACTCGTTACTCGTAACGAGATCGTATCTAGTTAAGGTCTTCCGTTTCCAACGGAAGACCTTATTGTTTTCGTACTGTTTCTTATTATTATTTTTTTCCACAATTTTTGTGCACGCGATTTCTCAAAAACTATTTGGCCGATTTTGACCATTTTTTCACAGATGATTGCCAGAGGTCATAATTCTAGACGTTTTTTGAAATTTTGAAATCGTCACTTCCGGTATCGAGTTACGGCGGATTTTCTATTTTTTTACGACCTATTTTGTGCAGAGCTGATCTCAGAAACTATTAGAGATATGAATACAAAATTTTCAGGATAGGTAGTCTATAGTTTGAAGTTGTGCACTATTATATTGTTTTATGCCAGTAGCGCCATTTCTTTGAGCTCGCTAAGGCTCGAAAATTGGGTACGAATTTCGAATCAAAATTTTCATACGTTTTCATCTGTATCTTTTTATCAGTTGATATTTTGTGAAAACATATATAATAAAAGTAGTAGATAATCAAAAGTTCTTTCCAACAAAATCAAACAAAATGGGGCTGGCCCCTTAAATTAGGGGCCAAGACACTCGTAAACTCTATTGCAAATAACATAAAAATGAGAAAGATTTTGTAATGCATTATAGAAGCAAAGTTGTTAATCGGAACAATATCTATCAGATAAAATCCTTGCCACGCCCATTTATTACGTAATTATGGATTTTTAAGGGCCAAAGTACTTAAACTTTGACGCAATATATCTAGAAAAGTAGACATATTTTGTTAAGCATTGTAGAAGAGAAAATGTTTGCATTGATGATTCTAATCGATTCCATTAATCATAATAACAATGTATGTCCCCATTAAAGATCTAGAGGGCTGACCCCTAAAATATTCAATCATTTGTATCTCAAAAATGATCAACAATTTTAGATGGGTGTAAGAACAAAAAATGTTAGAATTCTTAAGACATTTTCAAAGAAATCAAGAAATAGGGGCTGGCCCCTTTAATAAGGGGCCAAGACACTTGTCAACTCTATTACAGATAACGTAAAAACGATAAAGATTTTGTAATGCATTATAGAAGCAAAGTTGTTGATCGTTACAATATCTATCAGGTAAAATCATTGCCACGCCCATTTATTACGTAATTAGGGATTTTTAGGGGCCAAAGTACTTAAACTTTGACGCAATATATTTAGAAAAGGAGACACATTTTGTTAAGCATTGTAGAAGAGAAAATGTTTGCATTGATGATTCTAATCGATTTCATTAATCAAAACACCAATATCTGTCCCCATTAGGGATCTAGAAGGCTGGCCCCTAAAATATCAAATCATTTGTATCTAAAACATGAATAACAATTCTAGATAAGTGTTAGAACAAAAAATGATGGTATTCGTGAGACCTGTCGAATGAACTCAAGAAAAAAGGGCTGGCCCCTTAAATTAGGGGCCAATACACTTGTAAACTCTATTACACATACCTTAAAAACGATCAGAATTTTGTAATGCATTATAGAAACAAAGTTGTTGATCGTAACATTATTAGTTTGTAAAACTCATTTTAAAACCCATTAATGACGTAATTAGGGATTTTAGGGGACTAAAATCCTAAATCTTTAATGTGCTGTATGTGAAAAAGCAAAACTCTTTGTTAAGCATTTTAAAGGATATTGACGATGGTATATAATATCTGAAATGGATTGGTTATCTCGAATTTCATTGATATTTTAATCGTATCGTTTAAAAATTGAACGGAAGACCTGCTCGTTACTCGCAACGAGATCGTATCTAGTTATTATTTTTTTTTCCACAAATTTTGTGCACGAGATTTCTCGAAAACTATTCGACCGATTTCGACCATTTTTTTAGAGAAGATGAGTCTTGATGTAAACTTAATACGTTTTTGAGATTTTTTCTGTCGTCACTTCCGGTACCGATTTATCGGCCATTTTGTACATTTTTACGACCTATTTTGTGCAGAGCTGATCTCAGAAACTATCAGAGATATGACTATGAAATTTTCAGGATAGGTAGTCTATAGTCTGAAGTTGTGCACTATTATTTTGTTTTACGCCAGTGGCGCCATTTTTTGGAGCTCGCCTAGGCACGAAAATTGGGTACGAATTTTCATTCAAATTCTTCATACGTTTTCATCTGTATCTTTTTATCAGTTGATATTTTGTTAAGACATATATAACAAAAATAGTAGATAATTAAACGTTCTTTCCAACAAAATCAAGAAAAAGGGGCTGGCCCCTTAAATTAGGGGCCAAGACACTCGTAAACTCTATTGCAAATAACTTAAAAACGATCAAAATTTTGTAGTGCAATATAGAAGCAAAGTTGTTGATTGTAGCAATATTTATCAGGTAAAATCATTTTCACACCCATTTATGACGTAATTAGGGATTTTAAGGGGCCAAAGTACTTAAACTTTGATGCAATATATCTAGAGAAGGAGACATATTTTGTTAGGCAATGTAGAAAAGAAAATGTTTGCATTGATGATTCTAATCAATTCCACTAATCAAAACTCCAAAGTCTGTCCCCATTAAGGATCTATAGGGCTGGCCCCTAAAATATTCAATCATTTGTATCTCAAAAATGAACAACAATTTTAGATGGGTGTAAGAACAAAAAATGTTAGTATTCGTGAGAACTTTCGATTGAACTCAAGAAAAAGGGGCTGGCCCCTTAAATGAGGAGCCAAGACACTCGTAAACTATATTACAGATAACTTGAAAACAAGCAAGATTTCAAATATCTTTGGTACTTAGCCTTTTTTTACAAAATTGATACCAGCGAGATTTTAGTCACTGTAAGTGATTGAGACACAAACTTTTATAAATGATAGACAATCGATTGAAGATATATTTAACGGGTTTTCTTTTGTCAACCGTCACTTCCGGTACTCACCAGAAGAGTTCAAACAATTCATTTTTTTCACAAGTTTAACTGATTATCTTTGGTGTTTCATCTGCTATGATTAACAGTAGTGTACACTAAACATATGTATAAAAAACCCTAGCTTTTATTTTCATAAACCTCTTTTGTTCGTCCGTTTTCGGTCTCGAGACAAAAAACCTAGATTCACCAAGATCGCAGATTTGGCAGAGAATATCGATATTTCATCGTATCATATGAAAAGAAAATCGGACGGAAGACCTACTCGTTACTCGTAACGAGATCTAGTTATTAATCTTTTTTTTTTCTCCCACGTTTTCTCAAAAATGCTTCAGCCGATTTTCATGAAATTTTCAGATCTTATTCATGACAAAATTTGTAAGAAAATTACACGAGCTTTTTTCGGTCGTTACTTCCAGTTCCGAGATATTAAAGATTTTACGTTTTTCCTTGTTCACAATTTTTCTCAAAAAGTATTTAAGATAGAACCTTCAAATTTTAAGAGATGGTAGAAAGTGAACGGCCGCAGTGCCCTTCGCATATCCGAACATCCGCCGTCACTTCCGGTCGTCACCGGAAGGAAATGAAAAACCTTAATTTTTCAATTTTTTAAACTTGAATTTTTTTTATGTTTTTATTCGATAGAGACACTTAAAACACTTCAGAATATGAAATTCGTTTTTAAATCGATCCACGCATTCCCGAGATTTTGTGCTCAAAAGTTCTGAAGCGAGGGTCCGCGTAGCACAGTCGTTAGAGTGGTGGAATTGTGCCCAGGCGACCCGGGTTCCGTCCCCAAGTGCCGATTATATTTCTTCTCTAATGTTGTTTTGTTTAATGATTTTATCTTTAAAATGATGGTTTTTATTTTTTTCCGTTTTATTTTTATAATAAATAAAGATAACAGCTTTTTTAGTACATATATAGAGCTCGTTTCTGTCAGCAGTTGGCTTAATTCAGACACTCGTCGCATCGCCAGCATCAAAGACATGCCGCCGAAGCTCCCTTGCAGTACGACTGCATTAGAGTTCACTGGGTCGCTTTGCCGGCATCAAAGAAATGCCGCCATCTCCTTGACTGTATGCACACAACATTTACTTAACAATGCACAAACGTTATTCTACATGGCTTTAAAATGAGGACTGATTAGTATTTATTTACAATATTATATATAAACGCATGCATGAATACATGCGTTTATTGACATAGGTTGCTTATATATTGATTTCCTGAACACTATAAAATACTATGAAATATCTCTCTCTCTCTCTCTCTCTCTCTCTCTCTCTCTCTCTCTCTCTCTCTCTCTCTCTAAAGTACAACTGTTTTAGCATTTGAATAAGAACTAATACAAGTAACATGCAGTAAATTGGATAGAGGATAAATGTACATTGCGTACAAAAATTATACATGTATTTATTTTAAGTTACGGGATAATGTCTATGGATTCAAATAATTTGAAATTCATTGTTTAATGATTGTCTTCTTACTGATTGGAAGTCAACGCTAAAAAGTCATTTTTATTACAGATGGTGTGCTTTTTTCTTTCTTTTTTTGTGCATGTCTATATACTGATACAAATCTGTTGCCTGTCTGGGATGAAGAAAAACCTCCGAAGTTTATACACGTAACTATACAAACGAACGGGTGACTGTGACAAGGTTTGAAAATTGACCACCCGTTTATGAGTGTTTGAGCCTTAGAATAAACAGATGTAAAAAAAAGATCAATAGTTACATCTTTCAAACAACGCTTATACATTGTACTTACATATTTATTTTATTTAGAAATTGTACATGTGTAATATGTGATATTTAGAATTTAATAATCTACGTTTAATATAGAAGTCACCGACCGACCGACCCCCCCCCCCCCTCCCAGTTCATAAAATTATTTAGTTTTTCTGGCCCGATTTTACTTGTATTAATAACAGAGTTATGAAGCTTTTGGCATTTGAGTTTCAATTGTCGTGTGCGACATGTACTGTAAAAAAAATTCTAACTCCAAAGCCCTTCACTCAATCCTAATGAAAATTCGTGAAAATGAACCTCGGACCACATTCTTATCGTCTGTTAAATATGCAGCGGATTGAAGAATTAAGACGAAATTCCTGAGATTAAACGACGCCTATTGCCTCTACGTGGAAATTGAATTTACACAGTACACGCACCGACCCCCCCCCCTTTCCTATTCACAAAATTATTTAGTTTTTCTGGCCTGATTTTACTGGATCTTTCATCTTGAACCTTTATTTTCAACCTAGTTCAATTCTAGATAAATGTTCTAATGACCAGACCTATTCGTTCATTTTTAAGAGAGTTATGATTTTTTGGGCATTTGAGTTTCGATTGGCGTAGTTGACATGTACTGTAGAAAAAATGTCTAACTCCCGAGCCCCTTACTCAATCCTAATGAAATTTTGTGTAAATGTATCTCGGACCCCATTCTTATTGTCTGCCAAATATGCAGCGGATTGAACAATTAAGAAGAAATTCCTGAGATCAAACGGCCAGTATAGCCTGTACGGGGACTTAAAATTTACACAGTACAAGGGATGTAAGCAGCCGCGTAATATTTCTGTTGCATGTATATTTCTTGTTTTCCATTTTGTCTGTATCTACGATAGCGTGTGAACTACTTATGAATGTTAGAACCGTGGAAATTTCTGTCATCAAATTTTTACCGAAAAAATTTAAGTGTTACTGATTTCGTTATTTCTACATTTATAAAGATTTTATCAATTCTGTTGAAATAAAACAGTCAAACATAATAGTTAACGTCACAAAAAAAATTCTCAATACTGAAATACATGGGTAAAATGCATCAGTCATTGTTTTAGGATTTGCCCTAATTGTTGTTAAGCGAATCCGAGATTCACACTTCAAAATTCTATTTTCGATTTATTTACGACGAAAATCAAGCTCGGGTCTTTTCACCCCCCTCCAGACACAAACAAGCATCAATATTTCAAATGACCTCGCACTGTTACCAAACCTGAATAGTCAGACATCTTCCACGTTGTTATTCATCTTATACAAAAACTCAGCTCCTCTCCCGGGCGGAAACGCCCCAAATTCAAAGACAAATTCGGGAATAATTTCGCGTCAGCCATGTTTAGATTGAGACATGTGTTCTAATCTCGCCGAAGCCAAGATTTGTTCTTTCTCTCTAATTCTTTCTCTCCTTTTTATTTAATTTTCTAACTAAAATATTCAACATAAAAGGGTTGTTGGACTGTAGTACAAGTTGAAAAACACTCTTCAATTAAGATTTAGAAAACAGTTTTTTATCATTAGGGTCTTCCGTCTTCAGCGGAAGACCTTTCTATTCTTATTGTTATTAGGGTCTTCCGTTCACAAAGGCAGACCCTGTTTTTTTTCTTCGATATCTTTTTATTACAGGTCATTAGACCTGTTACTAGGTCAAAAGACCTCTTATTTAATATGAAATAAAATGGAGCTTGTCCTATAAATTAGGGATCCAACGGGATGTATAATCCTTCATACATCGCTCTTTTAGGTCACATCTGCATTTCCTGATATGTTCGTTGAGTAAGATAAAAGGTAAGGTCATTTCCTCTTCTAAAAATCGGACGGAAGACCTCCTCGTTGCTCGCAACGAGATCGTGTCTAGTTATTATTATTTTTTTTTTCCACAAATTTTGTGCACGCGATTTCTCGAAAACTATTCGACCGATTTCAACCATTTTTTCACAGAAGATGAGACTTGATGTAAACTTCATACATTTTTGAGGTTTTTTCTGTCGTCACTTCCGGTACCGATTTATCGGCCATTTTGCACATTTTTACGACCTTTTTTGTGCAGAGTTGGTCTCAGAAACTATCAGAGATATGACTTTGAAATTTTCAGAATAAGTAGTCTATAGTTTGAAGTTGTGCACTATTGTGTTGTTTTACGCCAGTGGCGCTATCTCTTGGAGCTCGCCCAGGCACGAAAATTTGGTACTAATTTTTATTAAAAATTTTCATACGTTTTGATCTGTATCTTTTTATCAGTTGATAATTTGTTAAGATATATATAACAAAAGTGGTAGATAATCATAAGTTCTTTCCAAGAAAATCAATAAAATGGGGCTGACCCCTTTATTTAGGGGCCAAGAGACTCGTAAACTCTATTACAGATAACTTAAAAATGATAAAGATATTGTTATCAATTATGAAGCAAAGTTGTTGATAATACCAATATCTATCAGAAAAAAAATATTGCCACGCCCCTTTATTACGTAATAAGGGATTTTTAGGGGCCAAAGTACTTAAACTTTGACGCATTGATCTAGAAAAGGAGACATATTTCGTTAGACATCATAGAAGAGAAAATGTTTGCATTTATGATTTAAATCGATCCCACTGATCAAAACACAAATGTCTGTCCCCATTAGGGATCTACAGGGCTGGCCCCTGAAATATTCAAACATTTGTATCTCAAAAATGAACAACAATTTAGAATTAGTGTAAGAGCAAAACTGTTTGTATTCTTAAGGCCTTTTCAAAGAAATCAAGAAAAAGGGGATGGCCCCTTTAATTAGGGGCCAAGAGACTCGTAAACTCTATTACAAATAACTTACAAACGATAAAGATATTGTTATCCATTATAGAAGCAAAGTTGTTGATAATACCAATATCTATCAGAAAAAAATCATTGCCACGCCCTTTTATTACGTAATAAGGGATTTTTAGGGGCCAAAATACTTAAACTTTAACGAAATATATCTAGAAAAGGAGACATATTTTGTTTATCATTGTAGAAGAGAAAATGTTTGCACTGATGATTCTAATCGATTCCATTAATGAAAGCACCAATGTCTGTCCCCATTAAGGATCTAAAGGACTGGCCCCTAAAATATTCAATCATTTGTATCTCAGAAATGAACAACATTTTTATCTGGTTGTAAGAACAAAAAAGTTAGTATTCGTAAGACCTTTTGAATGAACTCTAAGGAAAGGGGCTGGCCCTTTAAATTAGGGGCCAAGAAACTCGTAAAGTCTCTTACAAATACCTTAAAAACGATCAAGATTTTGAAACTGAGATTATAGAAGCAAAGTTGTTGATCGTAACAATATTAGTTTGTAAAACTCATTGCCACAGCCACTGATGACATCATTAGGGATTTTAGGGGACTAAAATCTTAAATTTTTAATGTGCTGTATGTGAAAACGCAAAACTCTTTGTGAAGCATTTGAAAGGATTTTGACAATCGTATACATTATCTGAAAGGGAGGGGTCGAGTGGAAAATCTGAATATTTTTGGATATTTTAATGGTATCGTCTAAAAAATTTGAACTGAAGACCTACTCGTTACTCGTAACGAGATCGTATCTAGTTAAGGTCTTCCGTTTCCAACGGAAGACCTTATTGTTTTTGCTTTGTTTCTTTTCCTCTATTATTATTATTCTTTTTTTTTTCTCCCACGTTTTCTCAAAAACCCTTCAGCCGATTTTGATAAAACTTTCAGATCTTGTTTATGACAAAATTTGTAAGAAAAGTACCTGGGATTTTTTAGGTCGTCACTTCCGGTCTCGAGATATTAAAGATTTTATGTTTTTGCTTGTTCACAAGTTTTTTCCAAAAGTATTTAAGATAGAACTTTAAAATTTTCAGGGATGGTAGAAAGTGTCCAGCCGCAATGTACTACGCATATTCGAACGTCCGCCGTCACTTCCGGTCGTCACCGGAAGGAAACAAAAAAAGTATTTTTTTTAACTTTTTTGTTTTGAAATTTTTTTTGTTACTATTCAATAGAGACCCATAAATAACTTCAGAATATGAAGTCCGTTTTAAAATCGATCAACGCATTCCCGAGATTTTAGCCTTCAAAGTCTTGAAGCGAGAGTCCGCGTAGCTCAGTCGCTAAAGTGGTGGACTTGTGCCCAGGCGACCCGGGTTCAGTTCCCGAGTGTCGAACGTTTTCTCTTTTTTAATTGAGGTTTGTTTAACGATTTTATCTTTAAAATGATGGATTTTAATGTTTTCCGTTTGATATTAATTGTAAAAAAGAATAATAGCAGCTTTTTTTTCATTACAAATAGATAGCTTGTTTCTGTCAGCAGTTCGCTAAATTCAAACGCTCGTCGCATTGCAGGCATGAAAGACGTGCCACCGAAGTACCCCTGCAGTGCGCTGGGTTGCTTTGTCGGCATCAAAGAAATGCCGCCATCTCAATGACACACACAATATTTAGCAATGCACCCACGTTTAAGTAAGTATTCTACATGGCCTTAAAAGGAAGACTGATTAGTATTTATTCACATAAATAGATACACGCATGCATGTATATAATATGTTTATTGACATTTGCTGATATACTCATTCCCTAAACACTATAAAAGACTAGAAAATCTCTCTGTCTCTCTCTCTCTCTCTCTCTCTCTCTCTCTCTCTCTCCGAGGTTTATACACGTAACTATATAAACAAACGGGTGACTGCGACAAGGTTTGAAAACTGACCACCCGTTTATGAGTGTTTGAGCCTAAGAATAAACAGACGAAAAAAAATCAACAGTTACATCTTTCAAACAACGCTTATACATTGTTCCAACATATGTATTTTATTTAGAAATTGTGTAATATGTGATATTTAGAGTTTAATATTCTACGTTTAAAATAGAAGTCACCGACCGACCGACCCCCCCCCTCCCAATTCATAAAATCATTAAGTTTTTCTGGCCCGATTTTACTTGATCTTTGATCTTGGGCCTTTAATTTTAACTAATAACCGTTCTAGATTACTGTACTAATTACCAGACCAATTCGTTCATTAATAACAGAGTTATGAAGTTTTTGGCATTTGAGTTTCAATTGTCGTGTTTGACATGTACTATAAAAAAAATTCTAACTCCCAAGCCCTTCACTTAATCTTAATGAAAATTTGGGAAAATGAACCTCGGACCCCATTCTTATTGTCTGTGAAATATGCAGCGGATTGAACAATTAAGAAGAAATTCCTGAGATCAAACGGCGAGTATAGCCTGTACGGGGACTTAAAATTTACACAGTACAAGGGATGTAAGCAGCGGCGTAATATTTCTGTTGCATGTATATTTCTTGTTTTCCATAGTGTAAACTACTAATGAATGTTACAACTGTGGAAATTAATGTCATCAAATTTTTACCGAATAAATTTACGTGTTACTGATTTCGTTATTTCTACATTTATAAAGATTTTATCAATCCTGCTGAAATAAAACAGTCAAACATAATAGAAAACGACACGAAAAAACATTCTCAACACTGAAATACATGGGTAAAATGCATCAGTCATTGTTTTAGGACTTCCCCTAATTGTTGTTAACCGAATCCGAGATCCACACCTCAAAATTCTATTTTCGATTTATTTAAGACGAAAATCAAGCTCGGGTCTTTTCACCCCCCCCCCCTCCAGACACAAACACGCATCAATATTTCAAATGACCTCGCACTGTTACCAAACCTGAATAGTCAGACATCTTACACGTTGTTTTTCATCTCATACAAAAACTCAGCTTCTCTCCCGGGCGAAAACTTCCCAAATTCAAAGACAAATTCGGGAATTATTTCGCGTCAGCCATGTTTTGAGACACCTGCAAAGGCTGTGTGTTCTAATCTCGCCGGAGCCAAGATTTGTTCTTTCTCTCTATTTCTTTCTCTCCTTTTTATCTAAATTTTCTAACTAAAATATTCAACATAAAAGGGTGTTGGACTGTAGTACAAGTTGAAAAACACTCTTTAATTAAGATTTAGACAAAAACAGTCTTTTAGTATTAGGGTCTTCCGTCTTCAGCGGATGGAAGACCTCCTCGTTGCTCGCAACGAGATCGTGTCTAGTTATTAAGGTCTTCCGTTTCCAATGGAAGACCTTATTGTTTTCGTACTGTTTATTATTATTTTTTTTTTCCAAATTTTGTGCACGCGATTTCTCGAAAACTACTCAACCGATCTGAACAATTTTTTCACAGATGATGGGAAATTATCTGAATTTTATATGTTTTTGAATTTTTTGTCGTCGTCACTTCCGGTCCGGATTTACGGTCGATTTTGTAATTTTTTACGACCAATTTTGTGCAGAGTTGATCTCAGAAACTATAAGAGATATGACTTTGAAATTTTCAGGATAGGTAGAGCATGGTTTGAAGTTGTGCACTATTTAGTTGTTTTGCACCAGTGGCGCTATTCCTTGGAGCTCGCTTAGGCACAAAAATGGGGTACAGATTTCGAATCAAAATTTCCATATGTTTTGATCAGTATCTTTTTATCAGTTGATATTTTGACAAGACATATAGAACAAAAGTAGTAAAGAATCAAAAGTTCTATCCAATAAAATCAAGAAAAAGGGGCTGGCCCCTTTAATTAGGGACCAAGAGACTCGTAAATTCTATTACGAATAACTTGAAAACGATAAATATTTTGTTATGCATTATAAAAATCTAAGTTGTTGATCTCTACATTATCGGTTTGAAAGAGTCATCGTCAGGCCCATGTATGACGTAATTAGGGTTTTTATTCTTTATCTTCAAATTTTTTTTTTTTTTTGGGGGGGGTAATTTTGAAATTGTATCGATATCTCATGGTATCATTTTATCTAAAAAAAAAAAAAAATCGGACGGAAGACCTACTCGTTACTCGTAACGAGGTCGTATCTAGTTATTATTATTTTTTTCCAAATTTTGTGCACGAGATTTCTCGGGATCTATTCGACCGATCTCAACCATTTTTTCACAGATGTTAGGGCGTGATCTAAACTTAATACATTTTTCTTAATTTTTTCGTAGTCACTTCCGGTACCGAATTGTCGGCCATTTTGTAGTTTTTGACGACCCATTTTGTGCAGCTATAAACTCGAAAACCATAAGAGATATGAATATGAAATTTTCAGGATAGGTAGACGATAGTTTGAAGTTGTGCAGCATGTAGTTGTTTAATGCCTGTTGCGCCATTTCTTGGAGCTCGCCTGGGCACGAAAATTGGGTACGAATTTTCATTCAAAATTTTCACACGTTTTGATTTATATCTTTTTATCACTTGATATTTTGTTAAGAGATATATTACAAAAGTGGTAGAGAATCAAAAGTTCTTTCCAACAAAATCAAGAAAAAGGGGCTGGCCCCTTTATTTAGGGGCCAAGGCACTCTTAAACTCTATTAGGAATAACTTAAAAACGAAAAAGATTTTGTAATGCATTATAGAAGCAAAGTTGTTGATCGTACCAATATCTATTTGAAAAAATCAATGCCCCGCCCATTTATTACGTTATTGGGGATTTTTAGGGGCCAAAGTACTTAAACTTTGACGCAATATAACTAGAAAAGTAGAAATATTTTGTTAGACATCATAGAAGAAAAAATGTTTGAATTAATGATTTAAATCGATTCCACTTATCAAAACACGAATTTCTGTCCCCATTAAGGATCTAGAGGGCTGGCCCCTAAAATATTCAAACATTTGTATCTCAAAAATGATCAACAATTTTAAATAGGTGAAAGAACAAAAATTATTAGTATTCTTAAGACCTTTTCAAAGAAATCAAGAAAAAGGGGCTGGCCCCTTTAATCAGGGGCCAGGGCACTCTTAAACTCTATTACAAATAACTTAAAAACGATAAAGATTTTGTAATGCATTATAGAAGCAAAGTTGTTGATCGTACCAATATCTATTAGAAAAAAAATAGCCACGCCCATTTATTACGTAATTAGGGATTTTTAAGGGCCAAAGAACTTAAACTTTGACGCAATATAACTAAAGAAGCAGAAATATTTTGTAAGACATCATAGAAGAGAAAATGTTTGAATTAATTATTTAAATCGATTCCACATATCAAAACACGAATGTCTGTCCCCATTAAGGATCTATAGGGCTGGCCCCTAAAATATTCAATCATTTGTGTCTCAAAATGATCAACAATTTTAGATGGGTGTAAGAACAATAAATGTTAGTATTCTTAAGACCTTTTCAAATAAATCAAGACAAAGGGGCTGACCCCTAAATAAGGGGCCAAGACACTCGTAAACTCTATTAAAAATAACTTAAAAACAATAAAGATTTTGTAATGCATTATAGAAGCAAAGTTGTTGATCGTAACAATATAAGTTTGTAAAACTCATAGCCACACCCATTGATGACGTAATTAGGAATTTTTAGGGGATTAAAACATTAAATCTTTAATGTGCTGTATGTGAAATGTGAGTGGAAATTCTGAAATTTCATTGATATTTTAATGGTATCGTTTGAAAAATTGAACGGAAGACCTCCTCGTTACTCGTAACGAGATCGTATCTAGTTATAAATATTTTTTTTTCCACAAATTTTGTGCACGCGATTTCTCGGAAACGATCCAACCGATTTACACCATTTTTTCACAGATGATAGGGGGTGATCAGAATTTATTTTTTTTTTTTTATATTTTTGCCGTTGTCACTTCCAGTACCGATTTATTGCTGGTTTTGTCACTTTTTCGACCCATTTTGTGCACGCTTCATCTCGAAAACTATCAGAGATATGAATATGAAATTTTCAGGATTGGTAGACCATAGTCTGAAGTTGTGTCTATTGTTTTTGTTTTGCGCCATTGGCGCCGTTCTAAGGAGATCACTATGGCTCGAAAGTTGGGTACGAATTTTGTTCCCATTCTTTGTACACACGATTTCTCAGAGATGGTTTGTTAGATTTTCTTATAATTTTTAGGAGTGATAGAAAAAAAAATATATCTTGAGTATCCATTTTCCATTTTTCAAGTTCATTTCCGGTCGTCCGTTTCCTGTCCCACGACAAAAAGCTTGTGACATTCAGATCTCAAAAATGATTAGGACTTGAGCATTCACACTCTGGAGGATTAAAGACTTATAGTTGTAGATGTCTTTCAACCATTTTGTTTTGTTCGTCATAACTTACGGTCGTCACCGGAAGCACTTCACAAATTATTTTTTCTTTTGCATTAAATTTGTTTCATATGAAATTGAAATATAAGTAATAATCCTTACATATGTGATGTATCCGATGTTAAATGAAAACAAAAATTCGACTTCCGGTGAGATATCTCAAACATCTCAGAAAGCGTTTTTTAGATAAATGTTTTACCCACGAAATATCAGAGTCAAGTGATCAATACACGAAACTTATATAGATAATAGACATTCGATAGAAAATGCGTTCAATCGTTTTCAATTTGTCAACCGTCGCTTCCGGTTCTCACCGGAAGGGTTCAAGCAAATGAAGTTATTTGAAAGTGTTACTGTTTTTCTTTGACAATTTTAGTAAAATTGAAAAACAATAAAGTACAAGTGTCTAATGTTCATGAAATACTAACTTTTTACTTTCACTGAGCATTTCCGTTTGTCCGTTTCCTGTCAAAAGACAAAAAAACAATGAATCCACGAGATCTCAAAAACGTTGATGACTTAAACAACCAAACTTTGTGGGATGATAGCCCTAAGTATGTATCCGTGTTTACATTATTTTGTTTGAATCGTCGTCACTTCCGGTCGTCACTTCCGGTCGTCACTTCCGGTCGTCACCGGAAGCACTTTAAAATATGTTTTTTCCTTTTTTTATGGAATGAATACCGGTATATCATTACACGATCTTATATATGTTAAATAAGCAAACATATTCTACTTCTGGTGAGTTATATCAAATGTCTTAGGTACCTATCCTTTTTACAAATTTGATATCCGCGAGATTTTAGACACTGTAAGTGATTGAGATACGAACTTTTATGAATGATAGATAATTGATTGAAGATATGTTTTAGGGTTTCTTTTGTCAACCGTCACTTCCGTTACTCACGAGAAGAGTTCATACAATTCATGTTTTTAACGAGTTGAACTGATTGTCTTTGGTGGTTCATCTAGGACGATAAACAGTCATGTACACTAGGCAAATGTATAAAAAAAGTTTTTATTTTCATTAATCACTTTCGTTTGTCCGTTTCAGGTCTCGAGACAAAAAACCTAGTTTCAACAGGATCTTGGATTTGGCAGAGAGTATCGATATTACATAGTATCGTATAAAACAAAATCGGACGGAAGACCTACTCGTTACTCGTAACGAGATCTAGTTTTTTTTTTCTATTTTCGTACAGAATTCTTCGAAATATGGATATTATTAACCCCCTACCGCCCTTAATCAATTTGAAATAAAATTACCCAATAGACCGGCCTTTTTAGGATCACAATGGGATTTTTTGGGTAAGAATCATTGAAATATATGTTTTAAATAACATGCGTTAAAAATTGGGTGATTTTTTAATCATTTAAAAAAACCATTTTTCAAACAAACTCTTGATTAATCTGTATTATTCAAATAGCAAAAGATGATTTTTTATTGGATATCGGTAAGTATGGATCGAGATCGGTATATATTAATTGCAGTCTCACGCGTGGATAATGCTTACTACCTGATATACTTTCAAAATAAAACCTCTATTCTACCTGTTTTACTGGTTTTAAAGACTGTCCTTAAAATAAAAAAAAAAACTTTTATTAAGTGTATGATTTTAATTCTGAAAATTATTTTTGTGGAAAATATATCTGTGCTCGTTGCTTAGCAAATAGGTTAAAGATGATATAGGTAGAATTATTTTTCCTTGTATTTATCTCCCTTATGCACTGAAATAGATCTCGGTCAGGATTTCATCGTGGTTGTTTATGGACATTCAGAATTATTGTTCAAAGATTTGAATTAAATTCAATCTTATAAGGTATTGATGTTTATGCAGGACAAAAGTAAGCGGTCTATATTTTTAAAACGAGTACGCAATTGACACAACCCAGTTAAATTTCTAATTTGTTGACGTAGATTGCAGTTTTCATGATTTTAATAGTTTGTTTTGAATCAATGTAGAGATCAGCTTAATCTCTTTGTTTGTAAATACACCTTCTAACGTTAGGTCACAATTAGATCGGGTACCGACAAGACGTAATAACACGTAAATTACGTCAGACTGTTTTGGTGACGTATTAATAATGACCTTAAAACTAGTTATGTAACTAAGTAGACACAGTAGAAAAAAATAAAGCAATACCATATGTGCTGAATTTAAGTGAAACAGTAAATGATATCGTACTACGATAAAGACTCGACATTATCTTAGTGGTTTTAATTCTCCCGTTAAAGTTAAAGTCACACAGCAGCTTTTAAATTTATACACAAAACAGTTGACTACATTTTAGCTTAAAAAACAATGAGAAATTATCACTGTCATCTGATCCTACCTTTTATTGTTTAGAGGTCTGTGTTTGCCCTGCTCCTGGTTTGTGTTTTTCTTGTGGACTTTTGATTTTGAACATTGTTCGTTTTTAACCACAATTCACTGTGCCGTATACAGACACATTAAAGTTTACCTTATGTTACTTTTGGAAATTTAAAGACAATGTTAAGTTTTTAAGATCAATCTGCATATTTTGAGATACTTTTAAACAGTATTGACTCATTCTTGTAGCATGGTGCGTAAAAAAAATGATTTGAATGACCAAACATGTTCTCAAATTGCATGTATTATCAGTTGAAACTGCATTTTAGGAAAATAAATGACCTTTTCTATAACGTTTTGAACAATTAAGAATCTTAATTATTTCCTTGCAATGGCAATTGAACTGAAAATGTTGGGATAAATACCATGAAAGGAGAGTTCTAAATTATAATTAAAACAACTGTTTTCACTTGACAGATTTATTAGGGTTCCCTTCATTCTTTTCATTTGTAACATTGTTATCACAGCGACATGGTAAATTTTCCATCTGACATGTCTATTTTGAATATATATATATATATATATATATATATATATATATATATATATATATATATATATATATATATATATATATATATATATATATATATATATATATATATATATATATGGTTTTGCTTTACCTTGTATTACGACATGACAAAGTTCTGTAAATATATTTGCACCTTCATACTCCCTTGGGTGGACAATTTCGTCCAAACGTTCGTTGTAAAAGAATAAAAAATACCCCAACACAAAGTAACGAAACTTCTTAAAATAAGACTAGGTTTGGATCCAAACACATGGTTTTTGTTTACCTTTTATAATGACTTCACATAGTTCTGTAAAGACACTGTAAACTTCATATTCCTTGGAGTAAGCAATTTCATTCAAACGTTCATTGTAAAAGATGACATAACGTCCGTATTCCATGCACTTCAGTGTAAGGTTCAGGGGCGGAAACTCAGGTCCGTCCTTGTAACACAGAGTGGTCTTCTTGATATCATCAGGGGATTTTACGTCAGAGTTTGAAACATACAGCGAGAATCCCGCCAATCGTCCTTTTTGACGGTCGACTGCACAATAAA
>VIAA01000109.1:0-172462 GCA_015776775.1 Magallana hongkongensis | reverse complement strand
CTATATACGATCTCGTTACGAGTAATGAGTAGGTCTTCCGTTCAATTTTTTAACGATACGATTAAAATATCAATGAAATTTCAGATTTCCCCCTCAACCCCTCCCTCTCAGAAAATGTATACGATTGTCATTATCCTTTAAAATGCTGAACAAAGAGTTTTGCTTTTTCTCATACAGCACATTAAACATGTAAGATTTTAGTCCCCTAAAATCTCTAATTACGTCATCAGTGGGTTTGGAAATGAGTTTTACAACGTGATATTGTTACGATCAACAACTTTGCTTCTATAATGCATTACAAAATCTGTATCGTTTTTAAGTTATCTGTAATAGAGTTTACGAGAGCCTTGGCCCCTTTTTCTTGAGTTAATTCGAAAGGTCTCACGAATAATAACATTTTTTGTTCTTACACTTATCTAGAATTGCTGTTCATTTTTGAGATACAAATGATTGCATATTTTAGGGCCAGTCCTTTAGATCCTTAAAGGGGACAAACATTGGTGTTTTGATTAATGGAATCGATAAGAATCATCAATACAGATATTTTCCCTTCTACAATACTTAACAAATTTGTCTCCTTCTTTAGATATATTGTGTCAAAGTTTAAGTACTTTGGTCCCTAAAAGTCCCTAATTACGCAATAAATGGGCGTGACAATGATATTTTCTGATAGATATTGTAACGATCAACAACTTTTTTTCTATAATGCATTACAAAATCTGTATCATTTTTAAGTTATCTGTAATAGAGTTTACGAATGTCTTGGCCCCTAAATAAAGGGGCCAGGCCCATTTTCTTGATTTTGTTGGAAAGAACATTTAATTATCTACCACTTTTGTAATATATGTCTTAACAAAATATCAGCTGAAAAAAAGATACAGATAAAACGCTTGAACAATTTGATTCAAAATTCGTACCAAATGTTCGTGCCTAGGCGAGCTCCATGAAATAGCGCCATTGGCATAAAAAAACATAATAGTGCACAACTTTAAACTATAAACAACTTATCCTGAAAGTTTGATAGTAATATCTTTGATAGTTTCTGAGATCCACTCTGCACAAAATAGGTCGTAAAAATTTATAAAATGGCCGATAAATCAGCACCGGAAGTGACGACAAAAAAATTTCAAAAACATATAAAATTCAGATTACATCTCATCATCTGTGAAGAAATGGTTGAAATCAGTCTAATTGTTTTCGAGAAATTGCGTGCACAAAATTTGTGGAAAAGAAAACAATAAAAATTGGTACCCAATTTTTGGATGTAGGCTAGCTCCAAGAAATGGCGCCACTGGCGTAAAACAAAAACAATAGGCACAACTTCAAAACTGTAGTCTAGGTATCCTGAAAATTTCATGATTATATCTCTGATAGTCTCTGAGTTTATGCGTGCACAAACCTGGTCGTATAAAAATTACAAAATCGGCTGTAAATCCGGACCGGAAGTGACGAAAACAAAAATTTCAAAAACATTTAAAATTCAAACAATGTTCCATTTTTTGTGAAAAAAAAAGGTCGAAATCGGTTAAACAGTTTTCCAAAAATCGCGTGAACAAAATTTGGGAAAAAAATAAGAAAAGTAAACAATACGAAAACAATAAGGTCTTCCGTTGGAAACGGAAGACTTTAACTAGATCTCGTTACGAGTAACGAGTAGGTCTTCCGTCCGATTTTGTTTTATACGATACGATGTAATATCGATATTCCCTGCCAAATCCGAGATCCTGGTGAAACAAGGTTTTTTTGTCTTGAAACCGGAAACGGACGAATGAAAATGATTAATGAAAATAAAAACTTTTTTTTATACATTTGCCTAGTGTAAATCACTGATTATCGTCCTAGATGAACCACCAAAGACAATCAGTTCAACTTGTTAAAAACATGAATTGTATGAACTCTTCTCGTGAGCACCGGAAGTGACGGTTGACAAAAGAAACCCGTCAAACACATCTTCAATTATTTGTCTATCATGCATAAAAGTTCGTATCTCAATCACTTACAGTGACTAATATCTCGCGGGTATCAAATTTGTAAAAAGGATAGGTACCTTAGATATTTGATATAACTCACGGGAAGTAGAATATGTTTGCTTATTTAACATATAAAAGATCGTGTAATGATATACAGGTATTCATTCCATGTAAAAATAAAAGTAGGAAAAAAATATTTTAAAATGCTTCCGGTGACGACCGGACGTGACGACAATTCAAACAAAATCATGTAAACATGGATACATACTTAGAGCTATCATCCAACAAAGTTTGGTTGTTCAAGTCATCACCGTTTTTGAGATCTCGTGGAGTCATTGTTGTTGTTTTTTTGTCTCTTTACAAGAAACGGACAAACGGGAATGCTCAGTCAAAATAAAAAGTTAGTATTTCATGAACATTCGACCTTTGTACTTTATTGTTTATTAATTTTACTTAAATTGTCAAAGAAAAACAGTGAAACTTTCAAACAGTTTGATTTGTTTGAACCCTTCCGGTGAGAACCGGAAGTGACGGTTGACAAAATGAAAACGATTAAATGTATTTTCTATCGATTCAGTATAGAATGTCTATTATCTATATAAGTTTCGTGTATTGATCATTTGACTTTCTGAGATTTCGTGGGTAAAACATTTATCTAAAAAACGCTTTCTGAGATGTTTCAGATATCTCACTGTAAGTCGAGTTTTTTGTTTTCATTTAACATCTGATACATCATATACGTAAGGATTATAACTTATATATCAATTTCATATGAAACAAATTTAATGCAAAAGAAAAAATAATTTTTGAAGTGCTTCCGATGACGACCGGATGTTATGACGGACAAAACAAAATAGTTTAAAGACATCTACAACTATAGGTCTATAATCCCACCAAGTGTGAATGCTCAAGTCCTTATCATTTTTGAGATCTCAATGTCACAAGCTCTTTGTCGTGGGACAGGAAACAGACGACAGGAAATGAACTTTGAAAAAATGAAAAATGGATACTCCAGATATATTTTTTTTCTATCACTCCTAAAAATTTTAAGAAAATCTAATGAGCCATCTCTTAGAAATCGTGTGTACAAAGAATGGGAACATAATTCGTACCCAACTTTCGAGCCATAGTGAGCTCTTAAGAACGGCACCAATGGCGTAAACCAAAGACAATAGGCACAACATCAGACTGTGGTCTACCAATCCTTTAAATTTCATATTCATATCTCTGATAGTTTTTTAGATGAAGCGTGCACAAAATGGGTCGAAAAAGTGCCAAAATCACCAATAAATCGGTACCGGAAGTGACGGCAAAAATATAAAAAACAAAATAAAAGCAGATCACTTCCTATCAACTGTGAAAAAATGGTGTAAATCGGTTGGATAGTCTCCGAGAAATTGCGTGCACCAAATTTGTAAAAAAAAAAAAATACAATACTACTATATTAAAATAATAGTCTCGAATTTTTGGTCTTTAATACCGAGAAATCGGAAGAGTATTGTCATTTGTTTTATATGTTTTAAACATTATTGGCAATTGAAGATTACCAATTTGTTTTTATTTTTTCTTAATCAAGCTCAGCTAATTAATAATCAACGAAAATTCCTTTTAATAAATCCGGAAATCATATGAATTTTTCGGATTTTACAATTTTGCGCATGCGCATTACATTCACGCTAAATCACGGGAGGCTCTTCAGTTTTTGTTTCCACAATATCACATTAGCATGGATAAACTCAGAAACGATTTTACAAATATGTGTAAATTTTCATTGAAAATTTGTCATATACATTCTGTTCCTCAAAGGAAATACATGTACGGGAGATAACTTTAATTCAGTGCATTTAATATGAAAAATCCCGATAGTTTCGAATGTCAGCTCGAAGTGAGTGAAAAACGTTGCTGGAGAAGGTGTTGAATTCTTCATTAATATGAATTAAATTTTTATATGAAAGGTATCTACAGCCTCAAAATGGTTTATTATGAATAATTTGACTGTTATTTTCAATGCAGCTTCATTAATTTTCTTCAAAATCGTTTCGGAGTGATTCTGCAATTTTTTGCTTTACACATTACGGGTATATGGAAGGCATTTTAACTGTGGTATAGGCCTGTCCAGAGACACATTTCGATTATTCTGTGTCGATGCATCTATTTCGTAAATATCCGATATCATATCCAATGTCAACCCGTGCACGCACGGGTCAAAGTCTAGTAACAATAATAATAACTAGACACGATCTCGTTCCGAGCAACAAGGAGGTCTTCCGTCCGATTTTTAGAAGAGGAAATGACCTTGCCTTTTATCTTCATCAACGAAACATATCAGGAAATGCAGATGTGATCTAAAAGAGCGATGGATGAAGGATTATCCACCCTGTAGGATCCTTAATTTTAAGGACCAGTCCCATTTTATTTCATATTAAATAAGAGGTCTTTTGACTTAATAACAGGTCTAACTAGACACGATCTCGTTACGAGTAACGAGTAGGTCTTCCGTTCAATATTTTAACGATACGATTAAAATATCATTGAAATTTCAGAATTCCCCCTCAACCACTCCCTTTCAGAAAATGTATACGATTGTCACTATCCTTTAAAATGATTAATAATTGTGTTTTGCATTTTCACATACAGCACATTGAAGATTTAAGATTTAAGTCCCCTAAAATCCCTAATTGCGTCATCAATCGGTGTGGCAATGAGTTTTACAAACTGATATTGTTACGATTAATAACTTTGTTTCTATAATACATTACAAAATTTTGATCGTTATTAAGGTATGTGTAAAAGACTTTACGAGTGTCTTGGCCCCTAATTTAAGGGGCCAGCCCCTTTTTCTTGAGTTCATTCACAAGGTCTTACGTATACAAACATTTTTTGTTCTTACACCCATCTAAAATTGTTGTTCATTTTTTAGATACAAGTGATTGAAAAATTTAGGGGCCAGCCCTCTAGATCCTTAATGGGGACTGACATTGGTGTTTTGGTCAGTGGAATCGATTAGAATTATCAATACAGACATTTGCTGTTCTACAATGCTTCAAAAAATATGTCTCCTTCTTTAGATATATTGCATAAATCATAAATATCATAAATGGGTGTGGAAATGATTTTACCTGATAAATATTGTTACGGTCAACAACTTTGCATCTATAATGCATAACAAAATCTTGATCGTTTTCAAGTTATCTGTAATATAGTTTTCGAGAGGGCCAGCCTTCTAGATCCTTAATGGGGACTGACATTGGTGTTTTGGTCAGTGGAATCGATTAGAATTATCAATACAGACATTTGCTGTTGTACAATGCTTCAAAAAATATGTCTCCTTCTTTAGATATATTGCATAAATCATAAATATCATAAATGGGTGTGGAAATGATTTTACCTGATAAATATTGTTACGGTCAACAACTTTGCATCTATAATGCATAACAAAATCTTGATCGTTTTCAAGTTATCTGTAATATAGTTTACGAGTGTTTTGGCCCCTCATTTAAGGGGCCAGCCCCTTTTTCTTGAGTTCAATCTAAAGGTCTCACGAATACTAACATTTTTTGTTCTTACACCCATCTAAAATTGTTGTTCATTTTTGAAATGCAAATGATTGAATATTTTAGGGGCCAGCCCTCTAGATCCTTAATGGGGACAGACTTTAGAGTTTTGATTAGTGGAATCGATTAGAATCATCAATGCAAACATTTTCTTTTCAACATTGCCTAACAAAATATGTCTCCTTCTCTAGATATATTGCATCAAAGTTTCAGTACTTTGGCCCCTTAAAATCCCTAATTACGTCATAAATGGGTATGAAAATGATTTTACCTGATAAATATTGCTACAATCAACAACTTTGCTTCTATATTGCATTCCAAAATTTTGATCGTTTTTAAGTTATTTGTAATAGAGTCTACGAGTGTCTTGGCCCCTAATTTAAGGGGCCAGCCCCTTTTTCTTGTTGGAAAGAACGTTTAATTATCTACTACTTTTGTTATATATGTCTTACCAAAATATCAACTGATAAAAAGATACAGATCAAAACGTATGAAAATTTTGAATGAAAATTCGTACTCAATTTTCGAGCCTAGGCGAGCTCCAAGAAATGGCACCACTGGCGTAAAACAACATAATAGTGCACAACTTCAATATCTCTGATAGTTTCTGAGATCAGCTCTGCACAAAATAGATCGTGAAAATGTGCAAAATGGCCGATAAATCGGAACCGGAAGCGACGACAGAAAAAAATGTATGAAGTTAACATCAATTCTGTGAAAAAATGATTGAAATCGGTCAAATAGTTTTCGAGAAATCGCGTGCACAAAATTTGTGGAAAAAATAATAATAACTAGATACGATCTCGTTACGAGTAACGAGTAGGTCTTCCGTACAATTTTTTAAACGATACCATTAAAATATCAATGAAACTTCAGAATTTCCACTCAACCCCTTCCTTTTAGATAAGTATCCTTTCAAATGCTTGACAAAGAGTTTTGCTTTTTCACATACAGCACATTAAAGATTTTAGATTTTAGTCTCCTAAAATCCCTAATGACGTCATCAGTGGGTGTGGCAATGAGTTTTACAAACTAATATTGTTAGGATCAACAACTTTGCTTCTATAATGCTTTACAAAATCTTGATCATTTTTAATGTATTTGTAAGAGACTTTACGAGTGTCTTGGCCCCTTATTAAAGGGCCAGCCCCTTTCCCTAGAGTTCATTCAAAAGGTCCCACAAATACTAACATTTTTTGTTCTTACAACCACCTAAAATGGTTGTTCATTTTTGAGATACAAATGTTTGAATATTTTAGGGGCCAGTCCTCTAGATCCTTAATGGGGACAGGCATTGGTCCTTTGATTAATGGAATCGATTAGAATCATCATTGCTAACATTTTCTCTTCTACAATGCTTTACAAAATATGTCTCCTTTTCTAGATATATTGCGTCCAAGTTTAAGTACTTTGGCCCCTTAAAATCCCTAATTTCGTAATAAATGGGCATGGCAATGATTTTTTCTGATAGATATTGTTACGATCAACAACTTTGCTTCTATAATGCATTACAACATTTTTATCGTTTTTAAGCTATTTGTAATAGAGTTTACAAGTGTCTTGGCCCCTAAAAAAAGGGGGCCAGCCCCTTTTTCTTGATTTTGTTTGAAAGAACTTTTGATTATCTACTACTTTTGTTTTATATGTCTTAACAAAATATCAATTAATAAAAAGATACTGATCAAAACGTATTAAAATTTTGAATAAAAATTCATACCCAACTTTCGTGCCCAGGCGAGCTCCAAGAAATGGTGCCACTGGCGTAAAACAACATAATAGTGCACAACTTCAAACTATAGACTACATATCCTAAAATATTTCATAGTCATATCTCTGATAGTTTCTGAGATCAGCTCTGCACAAAATAGGTCGTAAAAATGTACAAAATGGCCGATAAATCGGTACCGGAAGTGACGACAGGAAAAATCTAAAAAATATATAAAGTTAACCTCAAGTACCATCTTCTGTGAAAAAATAGTTGAAATCGGTTGGATAGTTTTCGAGAAATATCGTGCACAAAATTTGAAAAAAAAATAATAAGAAACAGTACGAAAACTATAAGGTCTTCCGTTGGAAACGGAAGACCTTAACTAGATACGATCTCGTTACGAGTAACGAGTAGGTCTTCCGTCAATTTTTTAAACGATTCGATTAAAATATCAATGAAATTTCAGAATTCTCCCTCAACCACTTCCTTTTAGATAATGTATACGATTGTCAATATCTTTTAAAATGCTTAACAAAGAGTTTTGCTTTTTAACATATAGCACATTAAAGATTTAAGATTTTAGTCCCCTAAAATCTCTAAATACGTCATCAATGGGTTTGTAAATTAGTTTAACAAACTGATATTGCTGCGATCAACAACTTTGTTTTTATAATGCATTACAAAATCTTGATCATTTTTAACGTATGAGTAATAGAGTTAAGGAGTCTATATTTAAGGGACCAGCCCCTTTTTCTTGATTTTATACGAAAGGTCTCATGAATACTAACATTTTTTGTTCTTACAGCCATCTAAAATTGAAGATCACTTTTGAGATACAAATGATTAAATATTTTAGGGGCCAGCCCTCTAGATCCTTAATGGGGACAGGAATTCGTGTTTTGATAAGTAGAATCAATTTAAATCATTTAATCAAACATTTTCTCTTCTTTGATGTTTAACAAAATATGTATACTTCTCTAGTTATTTTCGTCAAAGTTTAAGTACTTTGTGCCCTAAAAATCCCTTATTACGTAATAAATGGGCGTGGCAATGATTTTTTCAAATAGATATTGGTACGATCAACAACTTTGCTTCTATAATGCATTACAAAATCTTTATCGTTTTTAAGTTATTTGTAATAGAGTTTAAGAGTGCGTTGGCCCCTAAAAAAAGGGGCCAGCCCCTTTTTCTTGATTTCTTTGAAAAGGTCTTAAGAATACAAACAATTTTTGTTCTTACACCAATGTAAAATTGTTGATTATTTTTGAGATACAAATGATTGAATATTTTAGGGGCCAGCCCTCTAGATCCTTGATGGGGACAGAAATTCGTGTTTTGTTAAGTGGAATTAATTTAAATCATTTATTCAAACATTTTCTCTTCTATGATGTCTAACAAAATATGCATACTTCTCTAGTTATTTTTTGTCAAAGTTTAAGTACTTTGGCCCTTAAAAATCCCCAATTACGTAATAAATGGGTGTGGCAATGATTTTTTCTGATAGATATTGGTACGATCAACAACTTTGCTTCTATAATGCATTACAAAATCTTTATCGTTTTTAAGTTATTTGTAATAGAGTTAACGAGTGCCTTGGCCCCTAAAAAAAGGGGCAAGCCCCTTTTTCTTGATTTCGTTGAAAAGAACTTTTGATTATCTACCTTTTTTGTTATATATATGTTAACAAAATATCAACTGATAAAAAGATGCAGATCAAAACGTTTGAAAATTTTGAAGGAAAATTCGTACTCAATTTTCGTGCCCAGGCGAGCTCCAAGAAATGGCGCCACTTGCGTAAAACAAAATAATAGTGCACTACTTCAGACTATAGACTACCGATCCTGAAAATTTCATAGTCATATCTCTGATAGTTTCTAAGATCAGCTCTGCACAAAATAGGTCGTAAAAAACTACAAAATGGTCGATAAATCGGTACCGGAAGTGACGACAACAAAAATTTCAAAAACATATAAAATTCAGATGATGACTCATCATCTGTGAAAAAATGTTGAAAATTGGTCGAATAGTTTTTGAGAAATCGCGTGCACAAAATTTGGAAAAAAGAATAATAATAACTAGACACGATCTCGTTGCGAGCAACGAGGAGGTCTTACGTCCGATTTTTAGAATATGGAATAACCTTACTCTTGACCTTCATCAACGAAACGTATCCGGAAAAGGAGGCGGGATCTATGAGTAATGGGTGAAAGACTATTTATCACTTTGGTGTCCCTGGGAAAAATCGTTTTGATATCCGGTCCTAAAACTCCTTTTAGGGTCCAGATAAAAACAATATATGGTTGTACATTGTTAAGCTCAATATTTTGAGCATCTTTTGTTAAATATTGCTTTCCAAAGTTTTCCTCCATTTTGAGATATTGAGCATCTCAGCTTTAGACTTCTGGCCCCTTAAACTCCCTAATTACGTAACATTGGAGTAAATGATTGCCATGTATAGGTAGATAACCTTAGAATGAACATAATTGCTTCTATAACGTATCAAAAAATATTTAACAGTAAAAAGTTATCATTTAAAGACTTTAGAGCCCCCTCAGCCCCTTATTAGAAGGGCCAGCCCCTTTTTCATGATTTCAAATGAAAGCTCTTGTCAATTCAAACACTTTTTGTTCAACAAGTAATTACAAATTTTGTACGTTCTCGAGATATCTTGAGAGGGCCGTGTTTGGGGCCAACCCTGTAACTCCTTTTAGGGACCGCATAACAAAGAAATTATAGTTGATTATTGTTAAGCTCAATATTTTGAGCATCTTTTGTTCAATATTGCTTATCCAAATGTTTCTTCATTTTGAGATATTGAGCATCAAAGTTTTGGACTTCTGGCCCCTTAAAATCCCTAATTACGTAACATTGGAGTAAATGATTGCCATGATTAGGTTAATGACCTTAGAATAAACATAATTGCTTCTACAACGCATCACAAAATATTTAACAGTAAAAAGTTATCATTTAAAGACTTTAGAGCCCCCTCAGCCCCTAATTTGAAGGGCTAGCCCCTTTTATATGATTTCAAATGAAAGCTCTTGTCAATTCAAACACATTTTGTTCAATAAGTGTTTACAAATTTTGTACCGTTCTCAAGATATCTGGAGAGGGTCGTTTTAGGGGCCGACCCTGTAACTCCTTTTAGGGACCGCATAACAAGGAAATTATGGTTTCAGATTGTTAAGCTCAATATTTTGAGCATCTTTTGTTCAATATTGCTTATCCAAATGTTTCTTCATTTTGAGATATTGAGCATCAAAGTTTTGGACTTCTGGCCCCTTAAAATCCCTAATTACGTAACATAGGAGTAAATGATTGCCATGATTAGGTTAATGACCTTAGAATAAACATAATTGCTTCTATAAAGCATCACAAAATATTTCACGGTAAAAAGTTATCATTAAAAGACTTTAGAGCCCCCTCAGCCCCTAATTTGAAGGGTCAGCCCCTTTTTCTTGATCTCAAATGAAAGTTCTTGATTTAAATATATTTTTTTATTCTACTTGTTTTAACAAAATGCTTTCGAGAAAAGAGATATTCAAAGAAAACCAAGAAAAATCACGACGCCTTTTTAATCTTAATTTTCAAGCTCGGGCGAGCTTCGGCGCTCTTTGACATAAAGATGATTAATGACCATTAGACACTATTTCAATCTTTCGTCTATCAGCCCTGAAAAGTTCAACATCATATCTTAAATGGTAAAAGAGGAGTTCTCTGTACAAAATACCCCTATAAAAACAGTTAAATCCACGATATCTCAAGACAGGAAGTGACGTCATCAACAAAAAAAATTTCCAACAAGGTTCAGATCAATACCTATCAGAACTGAAAATTTGACGTAAATCATTTGAGCCGTTTCCGAGATATCGCGTGCACAAAATCGGTAAGAAAAAAAATTAATAATAATAATAGGGAAAAAGAAACCTAAGAAAAACAATAAGGTCTTCCGTTGGAAACGGAAGACCTTAATAATAATAAGAAACAGTACGAAAACTATAAGGTCTTCCGTTTCCAACGGAAGACCTTAATAACTAGATACGACCTCGTTACGAGTAACGAGTAGGTCTTCCGTCCGATTTTTTTTTATAGATAAAATGATACCATGAGATATCGATACAACTTCAAAATTACCCCCCCCCCCCAAATAAAAATTTGAAGATAAAGAATAAAAACCCTAATTACGTCAGACATGGGCCTGACGATGACTCTTTCAAACCGATAATGTAAAGATCAACAACTTTGATTTTTATAATGCATAACAAAATATTTATTGTTTTCAAGTTATTCGTAATAGAATTTACGAG
The DNA here is from genome assembly GCA_015776775.1 of Magallana hongkongensis. Taxonomy (NCBI): domain Eukaryota; kingdom Metazoa; phylum Mollusca; class Bivalvia; order Ostreida; family Ostreidae; genus Magallana; species Magallana hongkongensis. Next base: position 160,923 of record VIAA01000109.1, on the reverse strand, counting down.
TCTCTTGGTCCCTAATTAAAGGGGCCAGCCCCCTTTTTCTTGATTTTATTGGATAGACCTTTAGATTCTCTACTACTTTTGTTCTATATGTCTTGTCAAAATATCAACTGATAAAAAGATACTGATCAAAACATATGGAAATTTTGATTCGAAATCTGTACGCCATTTTTGTGCCTAAGCGAGCTCCAAGGAATAGCGCCACTGGTGCAAAACAACTAAATAGTGCACAACTTCAAACCATGCTCTACCTATCCTGAAAATTTCAAAGTCATATCTCTAATAGTTTCTGAGATCAACTCTGCACAAAATTGGTCGTAAAAAATTACAAAATCGACCGTAAATCCGAACCGGAAGTGACGACGACAAAAAATTCAAAAACATATCAAATTCAGATAATTTCCCATCATCTGTGAAAAAATTGTTCAGATCAGTTGAGTAGTTTTCGAGAAATCGCGTGCACAAAATTTGGGAAAAAAAATAATAACTAGACACGATCTCGTTGCGAGCAACGAGGAGGTCTTCCGTTCGATTTTTAGAATGAAATAAGACATCATCGACTTTGATTTACAACAACAAAACATGTTATGGAAAAGGGAGTGAAGTAGTATTGCTTTATTGTATCGCTTTTTATAAGTTCTTTTACATTGCTTTAAATACATGTACTTGCATTTCTTTCAATTAAGATAGAAACGATCAAACTTGTTTACCTCTGGTCCCTAAAAACCCTAATTGGGTAACGCAAGTGAAAATCATTATATTGTTAGGATATATAAACGTATTATACCTAATCTAGCTTTAATAACCTTTCACAAAATTGCTCTCATTAAAGGGCTATAGATTAAAGATTTTAGAGCCCTTTGATACCCTTATTTAAGGGGCCAGTCACTTTCTCTTGGATTCAAATGAAAGAACACTAAATTCTGGACACATTTTGTCAACAAGTGTTTAGAAATTCGTTACCGTTTTGGAGATATATGAAAAAGAAGGTTTTAGGGGACAATCCCTTATCTCTTTATAGGGGCTGTTTGACGAAATGTTGAAGGTTGTATATTGTTAAGAACATCATTTTAAACAATTTTTCTTCTGTACTGCATTACAAAATATTTTTCCTTTCTGAGATATGGGTGATCAAAATTTGGGTTTTTTGGTCCCTAAAAACCCCTAATTACAAAACACATGACAAAACCATTACATTGCTTGGATACAAAACTGTAGGATAAACACATTTGCTTCTATAGCATTTCACAAAATATCCCTCAATAAAGGGTTATAGATAAAAGACTTTAGAGCCTTTTAATCCCCTAATTAAAGGGGCCAGCCCCTTTTTCTTGATTTCAAATGAAAAGTTATTTAATTCTAAACAAATTATGTTCAACAAGTGTTTAGAAATTCAATTCGTTACCGTTCTGGAGATATATGAGAAAGAAGGTTTTAGGGGCCGATCCCTCACCTCCTTATAGGGGTCGTTTAACGAAATTTTGAAGGTTACATATTGTTACATGTAAGAACATCATTTTAAACAACTTTTCTTCTGTTCTGCATTACAAAATATTTTTCCTTTCTGAGATATAGATGATCAAAATTTTGGACTTTCGGCCCCTAAAAACCCTTAATTACGTAACACATGATAAAATCATTACATTGCTTGAATACATAACTGTAAGATAAACACATTTGCTTCTATAACATTTCACAAAATATCTCTCATTACCGTTCTGGAGATATATGAGAAAGAAGGTTTTAGGGGCCGGTCCATTATCTCATTTTAGGGGCCGTTTAACGAAATTTTGACGGTTGCATTTTGTTGAGAACATCATTTTAAACAACTTTTCTTCCGTACTGCATTACAAAATATTATTCCTTTCAGAGATATGGTTGATCAAAATTTTGGGACTTTTGGCCCCTAAAAACCCTTAATAACGTAACACATGATAAAATCATTACATTGCTTGAATACATAACTGTAAGATAAACACATTTGCTTCTATAACATTTCACAAAATATCTCTCAGTAAAGGGCTACAGATTAAAGACTTTTGAGCCCTTTGGTTCCCTAATTTGAGGGGCCAGCCCCTTTTCCTTGATATCAAATAAAAGGTCATTTAATTATGAACACATTTTGTTCAACAAGTGTTTAGAAATTCGTTACCGTTTTGGAGATATATGAGAAAGTAGGTTTTAGGGGCCGGTCCCTTATCTTCATTTAGGGGCCGTTTAACGAAATTTTGTCGGTTGCATATTGTTAAGAACATCATTTTGAACAGTTTTTCTTCTGTACTGCATTACAATTTTTTTTTTCCTTTCTGAGATATGGGTGATCGAAATTTTGGACTTTTGGCCCCTAAAAACCCTTAATTACGTAATACATAACAAAATCAATACATTGCCTTGATACATAACTGTGAGATAAACATATTTGCTTCTATAACATTTCACAAAATATCTCTCAGTAAAGAGCTACAGATTAAAGAATTTAAAGCCTTTTTGTCCCCTTATTTGAGGGGCCAGCCCCTTTTTCTTGATTTTAAAGAAAAGGACTTGTAAATTGAAACTTTTTTTACATTACATGTCTTAACAAAATATTTTTCAGAAAAAAGATAATCAAAGAAAACCAAAAAAAATTACCACGTTTTTTCCATCTCAATTTTCGGGTCCAGGCGAGCTTCGGCGCCTTTCAAGCCAGATCAAAATGAAAAAAAAAATAACAAATCTACAATCTTTCGTCTACTATCCCTGAAAGTTTTAACTCAAAATCTTTTATAGTTTAGGAGAACGTAGAGGGACAAGCCACCCCTCTGAAAATCGCTAAAACGTCAATTTCTCAAAAACGTAAGTGACGTCATCAATATAATAAAAAACTATAAGGTTTAGATCATTATCTATCAGATCTGAAAGTTTCATGAAAATCAGTCGAGCCGTTTCTGAGAAATCGCGTGCACAAAATTTGTAAGAAAAAAAAGAAAAAGAATAATAATAACTAGAGCAAAGCTCATTGCAAAGCAACGAGTGGGTTTTCCTTTAATGTCGAAAGTAACGCTAGAAGTACCTCTAAGAAGCAGAGTTCTTAATCTAGTAACAAAAGTAACTTAAGTACAAACAGATAAAAAAAATGATTCTTGGTACGACTTAACAAAACCCGATTGGTATTAAGTATGAATTAACAAAAAACCTTAACCATTTCAAGAACGACTTAACAAAAAATCCGAATGTGTTTAAGTACGACTAAATAAATTGATATAAACTACATTTAAGGTACAAGTTAACTTTACCTTGAACTAATTTCTATTTTCTTAAACCAGAATGCAAAATTAAAAATTCTGTAAAAATCAAGTTTTTAATGCTGATATCCCGCATTCAATCGTCCGAATAAGAAATGGATTTCAGTTTTAAATTGAGGTTGATAAGCTCTTTCAGCATTTATGATTAATGACAAAATATTGCTCCGGAAAAAGTTAAGCTTTTGAGCCTTCCTAGCCCCTAACTTGAGAGACCAGTCATATTTTTTATATCAAATAAAAGGTCTCGTAAATATAAACATATTTTGTTCAACAATTGTTCAAGAATTGTTGACCGTTCAAGTGATATCTGAAACACTGTGTTTTAGGGGCCGAACCCTTAAACTCCTTAACAGGGCCACCAACCAAAAATTGTTGTTTAAAACATAATTCTGAGCAACTTTTCCTCTTCACTGCTTTTCACAGGGTTGACCTTTCGTACTGTGTGCTCGTTGCGTCATTAATTGTCAGAAACTTATCGATGTAAAGTTTACTTAACTGTACCTCTGTGAATATTTTCTATGCAAAATTACTATGAACCAGACAACATTGAAATGGTGAACATTTCAAAGGGCCCCGCTTATGTTAGAGAGATTTCAGAGAATTCTGCTTTGACCTTGACCTATAACTTGAAATTTTTCCTGCTGGCATAGAACTTTTAATTCAATTTCAATCCCCCTAACATACATGCATTTTTCTTCAATCTGACCAAGATTAAGCATATTTGGAAAATAATCTACAGTCTAAAACTAATTTTAAAAAGATCTGCTATGACCTTCACATTGACAGACTTGGTTCAAGGTCACTGCACGCCATTAACCAATAAACTCTGTAAAGGTAAAATATTAGCCAAATAGGGGCTAAAAGGAAAGTATATCTATGCTCTTAAAATATGGATTTTTGTGTGAACTGATATGACCTTGACTCTTCAGCTACAAATATCATTCGAGGTCATTGCATATATTTTGATCAAAGGCATCATGTGGGTGAAGTATGAGGCTGAATGGAGCAAAGGGAGAGAAGATATACTCCGGACAAGGATTTTTAAAAATATAATTCTGCTATGACCTTCACAGTTTCTTTTCACTGAAAATAGGTTCAAGGTCACTACACACCCTTTCACCCTTTACTCAAAAGCTCTGCTTATGTGAAGTCTGAGCCAAATAGGGGTTAGTAGAAATTATATATGCTCTCAAAAAAGGATTTTTGCATGATCCGATATGATCTTCACCCGTTACCTATAAATTTCATGCAAGGTCACTGCACATCGTTTAACCATAGAGACACTCTGTAAGTATTAGCCAGATTGGACCAAAGGGAAAAAAGATATGCCCCAGACAAGGATTTTATATATATATAATCCTGCTATGACCTTAACCTTATACCTAAAAACATGGTTCAAGGTCACTGCACATCCTTCAACCAAAGGAACCCTGTGGATGAGGTATGAGCCAGATTGGGCCAAGGGGAGAGAAGCTATGCTCCTGTCAAGCCATCTCGGATGGACAGACGGACAAATTGATCACTAGAAGTCGCCCGCATAAACATGCCTTTTTATCTAATTTAAAATAGTATCCATGCTATCTGCCCATGGTGAATAGTCATCAAACCCATTCATCAGCAGAATTTGATTTCCCTCCTTTTTAAGGTAGTATGGGACATCTGTCGATATTAATGTGGATTAAAGTACTATATAATTGAAAAATTTTCACCGGTTTAGAATTTTCAAATTTTACAATATTTAACAAAAAAAATAGCTTTTAAAAATATTTGAAAAGGTAAAAATTGTAAAAACCCCAGCGGGATTCGAACTCATGACTTACAGGTTCCTAGTAAACCCTCTAACCCACTGTGCTATGGAGTTAGGTGACCATTTTTGAAAAGAAACTACATGTACTTATATAATTACACTTTATTTTATTGTTTATTTCGATAAACAATACGTCACAACATGGAAGTGTCCCATATCACCTTAAACTTGGAACACCTCTGACCTAATAAGATCGCCGCATTAAATACAAAGTTTGATTTAACTCTAATTTGTTTATCATCAAGAAATTCTGCATCGCTGACAAATAAAGTTTTCTTCTGTATAATGAAATACCAATTAACTGACTATTCGGACAATAGCAAGTTTATTGTCCCATTCCACAGCAACTATTTCCCTTGGCTTTGCCTCATTAAATAGTTGCTGTCTTGGGGGACAATAAATTTGCTATTGTCCTCATACCCAGTAAATACTAATTAGGCATATAATATCCCATCCACCTACATTTCATGTTATATAACCTCCCGTTTGTAACCTTCAATTTCACTGTAAAGTCCACATATCTGTCATATCCGCAAGTTTCACAATTTATTTCTGCTTCTCATGTACTTAAAATTAGGGGCCTTAATAATGCTTACCAATTCCAACAAGAGACATCCCTCTAACTATTGATAATCATTAAAATTCATTTCATGAATCTACGCAACAATGATAAACCTTCAAGTACAGTCACTCTCAATTTTACAAAAATATTGACGGTACTTTATCCGAAACTGTTCCGTGTAACTTTAACTTTGTAACTAACATTTTTATTAAAAGACGGTTTGTCTTAGAATAAGAAAGCTAATGCAATTCTGAGAAAAAGAATACCACATATTGCCAATTCCATTGAGGTTTAATAAAAATATGGCCATTTAAGTGAACCCACCATTTCCAATTTCCTTTAGTAAACACAGATTTACAGGGTTCTCCATAGTAAAACATCTTTACCTGACCTTTTAGAGGTCAACTTTTGTTCAACCACCTTTAAAAAGAAACCTTATTCAATACAACATACGCCTACATGATATAATCATGATAAAAGCTTCACATCACTTAGAAATACCCTTACATGGTATACCCCCCCCCCACCCCCACCCCCCAAACTTTTGATTTTCATAAAAAGTCATGGTTTGAAATGTTTTACCAAATTTTATGAAACAAGTGGCAATTTCCTTGAGTAATTTCTCACACATATTTGAAAACAATCATCAATGATTCTAAAATTTGATCTTTATTTGTTTATTGTATGATTTGTACCATTTTAATTAACAAATAGACTGCTGTCCTGCTTGTGATTTCTTGTTTTCATGAAAAAAGTAAGCTAACAATCATATTTAGTGAATATCTAATCTATTCTGATATCTAGTCTCCTTCTAACCATACTAAAACAGTAAGTTACAACCTACAAGTTAGACATCTGCCTTAAATTAGAATTAAATTCAAACACACCCAGGTAGCTGGAGACAGAGTTGATTTCAATGAAAAATGTTCAAATTTGACATGTTTTTCTACTTTTTTTATGCACATGTATATACCTTAGAAATGTAGAAATATGTTGTTCCTTGTTCATTTCAAAAGTAATTATCATAGCAGATGTTATTTCAAAGTCAAATGTACATTTACATATCCTACATGTAATCTGAATGCAGACAATTAAATAAAGGGGGGGGGGGGGATTTTTCAATTATGTAAACACATCTAAATATCTTTATGAAATAAAAAATAAAGGAAACATAATTGCATACTTTTATTGAAAAACACAGCAATTATGAATTTCTTTAAACAACCTTAATTTTGTTTTCATAATTTCTTATCAAACACAAACCACAACATGGCATGATGCTTTCTTCAAGTTCCATTATTGTTCATGCATTATCGGATTTAATTTGAATTACCGGTAAATAGTCTGTAGAACACAAGGAATATGCATGTGAGTAGAGGTGACAGGTTAATCTCAGGAGCTGACCCACAAGAATCAACAGGTACCGGTTAAAGCCATGTGGTAACAAGAGTCTGTTTTGAGCTGAAATAAAACAAAAAATAATTAGCTGTGTTTACATACATGTACTACATGTACTAGTACCTAATAGCTGTGTTTACATTAACATATGCATAGTATTTCTGTAAAAAATACACTGACCATGCAGTGTAATAAGTATGACATATCCCAATACATGACATAACATTTAGGCAGTACAAGATCAAAAATTTGCATATCAAGTCATAATATAATATTAAAAAATTTTCATAGGTATAAACACTTATCAAATTGAGAGAGAGAGAGTTTGAGAGAGAGAGAGAGTTTATTACTGTACTTGTAGTGCAACAGTCAATATTTCAATTCGTAAATTACAAACGAATATTACCCACCGAACAGCGTCAAAGTACATGTACTGGTATTAGCTTCTGGTATACCATTTTTTATCAATTCTACTGTGTTTTTTTTTTGCAAATAAATTTAGCGAGGGTTTTTGTTTATTTTCTTATAAATTACATGTTTTAAAAACAATACTATGTGTAATAAGCATAAAACATGTATGAGTAAACTTAATGAAGAATTTTTAATAGATTATTTTTCACAGAATGTGGTACATTACATGTATGTCAATCTTTATAAAACTAGCGTATATTTCGTGCGCCATAAATTGCAAGTTTTTTGTAAATATCATTTACTTGCATGAAAGGTATATACGGTCTAACCAAAATTTTCTTCATAAAGCTACAGCTGTATGTACCACATATATGTTTTGTCACAAGTATACATTTTAAAAAAAAATACCCAAATTTCAACAGTTGAAATAAACTCAACTCATTCTCTGATAAGTTCATTGTGTTTTGTGCGTGCATATCTTATTCGTCTGCTGCAACAGCAGCCAATCAGCAGTAAGCTGAATCCACAAAAAGAAAGTTTGTGTTTTAGGAGCGGGTAAATTGTTTATGCGACACTGTCAAGAAAACCACACCAAATAATAACAATATAGAAACATAAATATTCACTTAAATGTATTGTGTTGTAAAGTAAAGGTTTTTAACACTTATTGCATCTTGCAAAACATGTGATGACCCTTAATCATCTGTCATATATCTGATATACATGTATATGTAAAAGATGGGAGAAATAACGACGGAACAAACTGGGATTCGAACCTGGCCCTCTGAATCTCTAGTCAAGTGCTCTACCAACTGAGCTACATGTATCTGGCACCGGTATTCAAACCAGTCTGACCGTCACATTCCTCCCCCCTTAAATGATCTTCACCCTCGAAGATCACCCTTGGCAGGATCGAGTTAACCTGTTAGTTCCAGGGGTTGGTCACAACACCAATATTGTAACAGGATGGGAGAAATAATGAAGGACCAAACTGGGATTCGAACCTGGCCCTCTGAATCTCTAGTCAAGTGCTCTACCAACTGAGCTACATGTATCTGGCACCGGTATTCAAACCAGTCTGACCGTCATATTCCTCCCCCCTTAAATGATCTCCACCCTCGAAGATCACCCCTGGCAGGATCAAGTTAACCTGTTAGTTCGAGGGGTTGGTCACAACACCAATATTGTAACAGGATGGGAGAAATAATTAAGGACCAAACCGGGATTTGAACCTGGGCCCCCTGAATCTCTAGTCAGGTGCTCTACCAACTACCATCTGGCACTGGTATTCAAACCGGTCTGATCGTCACATATATAAAGAATTATTTTAAACAATGTTGTTCAATAAAAAATAACAATCGCAACCTTCAGTTTTTGTCTGTAATTAATCAATATTGGCGTGCGATCAGTTCTCGCCGAGTACCATTTCTCACCAGTGCATTGTTACGTCATTTTATCAACACATAAAATTATATACGAAAATATGATGTAACAGTGCACCAGCGAGAAATGGTCCTCGGCGAGAACTGCTCGCACGCCAGTACTGCCAGTAGTCAGATTAAAAAAAGAGAATAAAAAATTACATTTAAAACATTAACAAGGACAATTTAAGTACACATCATAACTGCTAAACAAGAAAAATTATGTGAACTGGTAGAATGGTACGCATAGTTCTAACTTGTAACCTACATGTACAAGTACATGTACCGGGTACCCGTTGGTCTGCTAAACCTCTCTAATGATACAATGATCGGCATCATAAATATATTAAAGTCATGTTTTAAATCTGAAGTCTGAAGTATACAATTTTATGTACTTGAAGTTATGTCTACAGGGTATTCATGACTACATTTGGAGTCTTCTGAACAAGAATATATGATATGTTTCTAATTAGACCCTGCTTTGAATTTTGAGTTGAAAATTCACAATCTGTTATTTTCTTTAAATAGATAAATTCAGTTACCCTTTCCAGTCCCCCATAAACCTCGAGCGAGTCTAACATCCATGAAACATGTAAAAATTACATGTTAGTTAACAAACACCCACACCATAACAATTTTTTTAAAATTTCACGTTCAACTTGTTAAATATAGAAATAATTTATTTTGATAGTTTTGGAATAGAATTTTTTATATATTTGAGATGAAAATTTCAGAAGCATTTTTTATTCCCTTTTTTCTGATAAGAATATGTTTTTTAGCTCTTTGGGTTTAATAATTTATTTTTTCCAATGAAATTTAAATTTTTACTTTTGGGTTTAAATTTTTATTTTTTACATTCAAAATTATGGCTCTTAAAGAGGCCTCCACGTGGTAAGAGCTGGGCAACGGTATCAACATTTGTTCTCTCTGGGTAGAAATGAGAAATAATATGATACCGGCAGACATCCTCATAAATCATTTATATAGCTATTTGGAAACGATAGCTTTTTATATTACTTTAAATATCATTAATATAGCCATTTAAATATGAATCCATTTAAATATAAGCAAAATAAAACAAAACAAAACTAAAAAAAAATAATGAATCTAATGAATCTACCGGGGGACGGATTGACCAATGCATGGGGACGGATCGACCAAAATAATGTGTTAATTAACATTATACCGAGGACGGTTTGACTGAAGTTGGGGATGGTTTAACCAAAACTAAGGGGCGGATTTACATTGCCTACATAATTATACGATGGGACGGTTTGACCAAATTTTGGGGACGGATTAGCCAAAATATAGGGGACGGATTGACCGGGACGGTTTTGTTTGGGTACGGATTGACTGGATTTCAATGTGCACGTACTTACATGTAAATCTATACTATATACTAAATTTTAACCAGTTAACAATAAACTTAAAAAGGAGTAAAAGCCTTCTTCAGTAACATCCACATAAATCACACACTTTAATGTCCATCTTTTCTCCTTTATTACTCGTAGCTTATCAACGGCTGATCGTCGACAGAAGTGTGGCTGTCAGAATTTCCTCGTAAACGATTCACACGAGAAAAATATCCTCCTTAAACAAATATGTAGTATTGTTCCCTGTGCATGTTCATATGTTTCACAGTAAATTGAAAATGCATGTGTACACCGAAAGAATACACAACTTCTCTTCTGCATTACGGCTCTCTCTTTTCTACAATGCCGTTCGTTACTGTTTACATTCGGCGCGCGCGCGGGGGTTACAAACAGGGGCGCCCCGACAAATAGTTGCACATAGAGCGTTTAAATAATGTGTGTTCATTGAATTCATAAATGATATAGATGAAAAAAATGAAATTGAATCACAACAATTTATCTAAGACGCAACACAACGTAATGCAGTAAATGCCTGGGCCTTAAAGTGGCATTTGTTCGCTTATGTGTCTATGTAGACATATTAACTCGTTCATGCACGATTCTCACATATTTGTTTTATGAAATTTGAAAAAAAATATAGCACAGAACTTGTTTAATTTGATACCAAATGACATTATTTAATATATTAACAATAACTGAATTAATTTTTTTTCATAAAATGATAATGATTTTTGCTATCAGAAAAATACGTGTATGAGCTGCTGACCCCTAATTATAGGGACCAGCCCTTTTTTCTTAATTTTAAATGAAAGCTCTCGTTATTCTAAACAACTTTTGTTCTATATGTATTAACAAAATATTTTTAGTTAAAAGGTTATTATACAAAAAGCAACAAAACTTCAGCTCCGAAAAAATCTTAAACTTTGGCGACAAATAGCTCAAAATCTAACGAAGAAATTACCAAAATTTTCATGCCAGCAAAACTATAAAATGTTACCGACAATTTCGCCAAATTTCATGCGTCTATGTAGTTCCCGAGATCAACTCTGGACAAAAGACCCCCCAATTTTCAATTAAAGGGCAATAACTCATAACTGGAAGTGAATTTTAAAAATTTGAAAAAAACGTCTAGAGATCTTAATATCATCTAAATACCCTGAAAGTTTCATAGCAATCAGACAAAAAATGTTCGAAAAATTTGCGGGAAAAAAAAATAATAATAAGAAACAGTAGAATAACAGAAGGGTTTTCCGTTGAAAACGGAAAACCCTAATAATAATAATAGGGAAAAAGAAACCGAACGAAAACAATAAGGTCTTCCGTTGGAAACGGAAGACCTTAATAATAATAGGGAAAAAGAAACCGAACGAAAACAATAAGGTCTTCCGTTGGAAACGGAAGACCTTAATAAACAGTACGAAAACAATAAGGTCTTCCGTTGGAAACGGAAGACCTTAATAAGAAACAGTACAAAAACTATAAGGTCTTCCGTTGGAAACGGAAGACCTTAATAATAAGAAATCGTACGAAAACTATAAGGTCTTCCGTTGGAAACGGAAGACCTTAATAACCTGTAATAAAAAGAAACCGAAGAAAAAAGAGAGGGTCTTCCTTTGTAAACGGAAGACCCTAATAACAATAAGAATAGAAGGGTCTTCCGCTGAAGACGGAAGACCCTAATAATAGTAGACTGTTTTTGTCTAAATCTTAATTGAAGAGTGTTTTTCAACTTGTACTACAGTCCAACAACCCTCTTATGTTGATTATTTTAGAAAGAAATAGAGAGAAAGAACAAATCGTGGCTCCGGCGAGATTAGAACACACAGCCTTTGCAGGTGTCTCAAGACATGGCTGACGCGAAATAATTCCCGAATTTGTGTTTGAATTTGGGGCATTTCCGCCCGGGAGAAGAGCTGAGTTTTTGTATGAGATGAAAAACAAAGTGTAAGATGTCTGACTATTTAGGTTTGGTAACAGTGTGAGGTCAATTGAAATATTGATGCGTGTTTGTGTCTGGAGGGGGGTGAAAAGACCCGAGCTTGATTTTCATCGTAAATAAATCGAAAATAGAATTTTGAGGTGTGGATCTCGGATTCGGTTAACAACAATTTGGGGAAGTCCTAAAACAATGACTGATGCATTTTACCCATGTATTTCAGTGTTGATAATTTTTTTTCGTGTCGTTTACTTTTATGTTTGACTGTTTTAATTTAGCAGGATTGATAAAATCTTTATAAATGTAGAAATAACGAAATCAGTAACACGTAAAAATTTGAAGACAGTAATTTCCACAGTTCTAACATTCATAAGTAGTTCACACACTATCGTAGATACAGACTAAATGGAAAACAAGAAATATACATACAACAGAAATATTACGCGGCTGCTTAAATCCCTTGTACTCTGTAAATTTTAAGTCCCCGTACAGGCTATACTCGCCGTTTGATCTCTGGAATTTCTTCTTAATTGTTCAATCCGCTGAATATTTGGCAGACAATAAGAATGGGGTCCGAGGTACATTTACATAAAATTTCATTAGGATTGAGTGAGGGGCTCGGGAGTTAAATTTTTTTTCTACAGTACATGTCAAGCACGCCAATCGAAACTCAAATGCCGAAAACTTCATAACTCTCTTAAAAATGAACGAATAGGTCTGGTCATTAGTACAGTAATCTAGAATGTAACTAGGTTGAAAATTAAGGTTCAAGATGAACGATCCAGTAAAATCAGGCCAGAAAAACTAAATAATTTTGTGAATAGGAAGGGGGGGGGGTCGATGCGTGTACTGTGTAAATTTCATTTCCACGTTTAGGCAATAAGCGCCGTTTAATCTCAGGAATTTCCTCTTAATTGTTCAATCCGCTGCATATTTGACAGACAATAAGAATGGGGTCCGAGGTTCATTTTCACGAATTTTCGTTAGGATTGAGTGAAGGGCTTGGGAGTTAGATTTTTTTTCACAGTGAATGTCAAACACGACTATTGAAACTCAAATGCCAAAAACTTCTTAACTCTATTAAATAATAATGAACGAATTGGTCTGGTAATTAGTACAGTAATCTAGAATGTTACTTAGTTGAAATTAAAGGCCCAAGATCAAAGATCAAGTAAAATCGGGCCAGAAAAACTAAATGATTTTATGAATTGGGGGGGGGGGGGGGAGGGGGGTTGGTCGGTGACTTCTATATTAAACGTAGAATATTAAATTCTAAATATCACATATTACACAATTTCTAAACAAAATACATATGTTAGAACAATGTATAAGCGCTGTATAAGCCACTGTACCATTGATTTGAAATTTAAAAATCTCAAAATCTTAATTATGATTTTTTCTTTGATATTTACTTTTATTCTAATATATGTATAGCATTAACATTAAGTACATGGAGATGAATGCAACAGGTCAAAACGTTTGAAATGGGCGGGAACAAATTGACGCGGACGTCTGAGAAAACACTGGATTGAAACTGTTGTTATATGAAGCGTATTTTCAATCCACCTCAGCATTTTTAATTTGCTATATAAGTTAATAGAAATTTTAGTGATTTTATTTCACCAATAGTAATCAGATCCCCATCCGAGAGAGATTATACGCAGGGCGAAGCATATTGTCCGATGACTCGTCAAAAGTCTGAAACCAAGTGAGGGCGATTTTGAAACGGGGTTTATTCCCATGGGAGAATAATTAATTCAAATTCCGATTTAATAAATTAATACATATATTATACCCATATAAAAATGTTCGCTAGGCTAATTTATACGGATATGCACATTCATTGTTTATCTAGCTATAATGAGAGAGAGAGAGAGAGAGAGAGAGAGAGAGAGAGAGAGAGAGAGAGAGAGTTATTGACCCCGCTGCTTAATCACTAATCCTGCTTTTGGGCGAACATGTACCAATGAGAGCATGAGAGAGAGAGAGATATATTTCATAGTGTTTTGTAGTGTTCAGGAAATCAATATATAAGCAACATATGTCAATAAACGCATGTATACATGCATGCGTGTATCTATATAATTATGTGAATAAATACTAATCAGTCCTCCTTTTAAAGCCATGTAAAATATCGTTGGTGCATTGCTAAATGTTGTGTACATACAATCATGGAGATTGTGGCATTTCTTTGATGCCGGCAAAGCGACCCAGTGAACTCTAATGCGGTCGTACTGCAGGGGCGCTTCGGCAGCATGACTTTGATGCCGGTGTAACGAAGAATATTGACCCGGGTTGAAAATTGACCCGGGGGTCATTTTTCAACGTTGAAAATTGAGACCAAAATCGTGAAATTTATACCCGGGGTCATTTTTCAACGGTATGAAAAAGATTTTTCTAAACTCTGAAGACATCGACACGTTGAAAATTGATCCTGTTGAGAAATGACCCCAACCTCAGAGTTTTGATCTGAACTGGAACTTACTCTACACAGTTTAAATGTGCAATCATGCACATATTTGAAAGTTTTAGTTTTAAAAGGTTCATACTGTCCGATACATATGTGGACGGGCTAATTTCTTTTAGGTTGATAGGTCCACTTAATCATTTAATTTTGAGACTGAAAATATGATATCCATTTATTATTACTATACTATGCAAATAAAGCTAATAAAATGACCGTTTGCTTCGGAATGGAACAGGCGAGTAGGGTTAGAATACTTTTTGACATAGATGACATGGTTTTCATTCCCTCATGTGACAGAATTTTAAGTTTCAACTTGTCATAATCTCTGATAAATATATCTAACAAATTCATTGCCCGTTATTGTCACTTTTAAGGCAATTCAACAGAGCTCTATTCGACAAGCACCTGGCATTGTATTTTCTAATATTTGAAAATATAACATCTATACTGTTTTATTGGGTAAAGGGTATATATATTTATATCAAGACAAAATGATATAATGTCAGATACCTATGCTTAATTTGAAGAAGTCAGCATCCCTGACAAAAAATTAAATGAATGGTTGTCATATTTTTATCCTTTTTTTATGTATACTGTATTATACATATATACTTAACAATAAGTTTTCATAAACTTGTCGGATTAACTTTATTGAAGCACCATCCAATTTTCTAAATATGCAGAGTCATAGTTCAAAATGCGATTTATTTAGAACTATCATTTTGAGTTTTCAATTCCATTAATTACCAGTAAATTAGAAACACAGGCAACTGACGTAATATATTTCCTCAAAATTAAAAACATATAGCATACAGAAAAAATGTTATAATTTTTTTTAAAAAGTAGGTTTGCATCTAAATATACAGTCGGAGGATGGTTGATCTAATTATATTAATGGTATATATGAAAAGGCATGCAAAAAGTTGAATATATTTAGATTACTCAAGCATACAATTGATAGATAAACACTTGTTAATATTCGGCTTTTATCACACCTAGACTGGAATATGGTGATGTTGTTTGGAGCAGCTGTATCAAGAAAAATCCGAATTGCTTAAACATGTACAAATTGAAGCAACCAGGACAGTGACAGGGATCGGTGTTAATTCTTCTAAAATCATTTTATATTGTGAGCTTAATTTGGAAACCTTACAATATCGAAGGGATAAACATAAACTAATTATATTCTCAAAGATTATAAATGGTTTAGCACCACAAGATATGTTAGATTGAATTCAATCATATTTTCTAACTGAACATACATATAATCTTAGGTCGAATGAGCTTTTTTACTATCTACCACTATATACTTATTACAATAGCTTTGCTCCGTCTACATGTAAATTATGGAATAATCTTCATGCAGGAAAGAAAATTTCATAAACTTTATCTTTCTTTAAGTCAAAACTAAAGGATTTATTAATCTGATGGGAGTCGATGTTTATAGTGTAGGTCTGCATCTGAAGGAAATGTGATTTTTCCCCTGGATATCCAAGATATACTCAACAAAGAGACGAACTTTTTAAACAACTTATTGACACTAGTGTACCTTTTTATATGCACTATATACTTTATGGTAGTTCTGATTTTTATGTAGATAAAATTGTAAAATTGTTTCCCATGTTTATATTCATATTAGAGCTCCAAAGCGTTTTTGATTCTCTTAGGTTACACTGTTTAAACATATTTAAGTAGTATACATGTATATTTACTTAATATATAGTCCCCGTTTATTTACTGTTCTTTTCAAATGGGCTGGATCATGAAAATGTCATTCTTATGTTTGTATCCCTGCAGGTATAAATGAAGGTGATAGGTTTGTTAATGTAGGTGTGAGTCAACATGTCTACCAACAATATGTCATACAATCTTATATGATAAATATTCAGATAATTATTTAATATTCAAGTATCCCCTGTCTTATATGCACATAATATCAATAATATTCTGTAAACTTGTAATACTATATTCTTATGACTTTAGATAATTTCTTCTTGACTTTGTATGTTTGAAAGGGTTTACATAGGCTATGGCTCCTATCCAATCCATTCAATAATTTGAACATTCCGTTCAATAAAACACGTTTGAATTGAATTAATAATGTAGGTGGCTGTGATAGGAGGGTCAACTATCTACTCCAACGCTGCTGTATGATCTTCTTTTACATAATTCTATTCAAAAAATGCAATTTATTTATTGACGAAAACAATTACTGTCAGTATTTATGATAAATTTTTGTAATCAAAGCAATTTAGAAACTATTAAAGCAAAATTATTTTATAGTCACACTGTACAAAAATGAGGTTGCTAACTTGCTACAGATTCCATGAAGCAGAATTGTTTATGCCGAAAAAGAAATCAGCGATTTGATGATATTTAGTTACCCTAGTAACTACGTAATAAATAGAATTTAAAAAAAGGCTGTCAAGATATAGTTACCTAAGCATTGTTCATGAAAGAGTACATGGTAGCATATCGTCATTTTGTACACTGTTATTGGCTATATAGGTGTGAATACAAAATTAAGATAATCACAGTTTTAACAAACTGAGTGGGTTCGAGCACAAAAATCTCAATATGACATACTCTAAATTTTGTATTTGCACACACCCAGAAAAGCTACAATGAACAATATCAAAGTTTCAAATTCCTGGGTGAACGTAAAACTAAAATTAAACAATATGATGAATTGTAATTTTTAAGATATTTACATTTGTACACTTCTCCAGCGAATTTAAAAAATGGAGTTTAACTGCATTGAATATTTTAACGTGTAATTATGTATATGTCAAGGGGTAGCTGATATAAAATATTCTGAGCTACATTTGGGAACAATTAAGAAGTCCAAGGCCTTTTGTGGAAATGACGCTGAATATTTATTGCTAGGTGATCTATCATCATATACAATTATAATATTACTAAAAACACTCTCATTCTCTACATTCACTCATTAAATTTATATTTCGTTAAACAATGTTTAAATTACATATACATGTATTTGATTAAAATAACTTACCAAGTATAACAGCAATATCAACTAAGATAATAGTCGGGTTGACAAGCTATGAAGCTTAATAATTGAACCGTCTGTCTTGGGTGGCGTCGTGATATTAAATCAAAGTTGGTGCTAAAAATTCGATAATGCAAACGGACATGCGCACTCACTCACTTAAACCCGAAAAACCAGTCTAACACACCCATCCATTCACTGATCCACCCGCCAAACGTAACCACGTGACCTTTCGTACTATTATCATACTATGAATGATTGTATGAATGGATGGATCGATGTGAATGTAAACAAATGAACAATGGGAAATGAAAACATGAAATGTTGAAATAAAGTAAACGCAAATATGAATAGTAATTAACTAAAATAATTAATCCTGTGACATAAACAAATATTTAAAAAAAACATATATTTTTTAAAGAAATATATAGATATCACACAAAACAGCAATTATACGCGAAAAGTTTATTATGAATAAAATAGTTATTACATATTTAAAGGGATAATATGTAAATTAATAAATATTCATTTATAAAGTTTCATTTTTACCCCCCCCCCCCCCCCCCCCCCCCGTTTAAACATATTAATATAAAGAAAAAATATGTATAAACTGCTAATTTTTAATTAAATAAACTCAAGTTATAATATTGATTCCTTATTTTGTGCTTCTTTGCTGTTGAATTTTGAACCGGTTTCATGATCAAAATTCCACGATGCGGGTCAATTTTCAACGGATTAGGGTCTTTATTCAACACCTTTCGTCTCATTATTCAACGTGGAAAAATGACCCCCGAGTCAATTTTCAACCCGGGTCAAAATTCTTCGTTACACCGGCGATGCGACGAGCGTCTGAATTAAGCACACTGCTGACAGAAACGAGAACAATATTTGTACTAAAAAAGCTGTTATTATTTTTATTCATGATAAAAATAAAACGGAAAACGATAAAAACCACCATTTTAAAGATAAAATCGTTAAAGAAAACAAAATTAGGGAAGAAAAAATAATCGGCACTCGGGGACGGAACCCGGGTCGCTTGGGCACAACAAGTCCAACACTCTAACGACTGACCTACGCGGACTCTCGCTTCAGAACTTTTGAGCTCAATATCGCAGGAATGCATTGATCGATTTTAAAACGAATTTTATATTCTGAAGTGTTTTAGACGTCTCTATCGAAGAAAAAACATAAATAAAATTCAAGTTTAAAAAATTGAAAAATTAAGGTTTTTCATTTCCTTCCGGTGACAACCGGTAGTGACGGAGGATGTTCGGATGTGCAAAGGGCACTGCGGCCGTTCACTCTCTACCATCTCTGAAAATTTAAAGGTTCTATCTTAAAAACTTTCTGAGAAAAGTCGTGAACAAGCAAAAACGTAAAACTTTTAATATGTCGGTACCGGAAGTGACGACCAAAAAAAGCTCTCGTAATTTTCTTACAAATTTTGTCATGAATAAGATCTGAACGTTTCATGAAAATCGGCTGAAGCATTTTTGAGAAAACGTGACAGAAAAAAAAACCAATAAAAATAATAGTGAAAAAGAAACAAAGCAATAACAAGAAAATCTTCCGTTGGAAACGGAAGACCTTAATAAGAAACTGTACGAAAACTATAAGGTCTTCCGTTGGAAACGTAAGACCTTGATAAGAAACTGTACGAAAACTATAAGGTCTTCCGTTGGATACGGAAGACCTTAATAAGGTTGAAAAATAAAAAAAGTATATGTAGTGTAGAGAAAAAATGAGAAAAAAACATATAATAAAAAAAAACAAAAATTGATAACAGAGTAGAAAAAAATGGAAAGTTTGGGGGAGGGTGGAGAGGGGGAGAACAATTAAGCAATAAAAAAATGAAAAGAAGGGAGTGTAAGGAAAGTCAGTAGTACCAATTTTGATACATTTTTCATACAATGTGTACATTTTTAAGTATTAATTGACTTAAATTTGGTTGTACTTTTTATGTAAAAATGAATTTTATCAAATAATAGTCAGTTATTTTGAAATGTTAGTTCATTACTTCAAAAAAGTAGATACTTAATTGTGATTGGTATGGAATTGTCGTTCATATAATCAAATAGAGATTTTCTTTGGGAGGCATATGATGGACAGTGTAAGAAATAATGTTTAGAGTTTTCCACTTCAAGAAAGCACTTCTGACATAGTGGAGAAGCAATAAGGTGGTGTGAGTAAAGGTCAGCATTTAAGTTACTACTGTTATTTCTCAACTGACAATGCCAAATATTTTCTAATATTTTGCCATGGTTAAATATTCATATGCATATTCGGTTTTTTACTATTAATATTTTTGAGGCTGTTCTTAAATTCTGAAACTGTAGTTATATTTTTTGTATTTTGAGGTAGATTTTTCCACAATATAATTGTAAATGGTATAAAACTATTAAATTAAGATGTTGTTCTTGCAACAGGAGTGCGATAGATGAAATTGTTAAGAAGATTGTAGGTATTATGTTGGGGAAAACATTCACCAACAATATTAGATAAGTATTCAGGGGTATAATTGTTTAATATTTTAAACAATAATATTAATTATGGTTATTTCTACGTTTTTCCCAGCCTAATTCCTGATGTAGGTATTGTTTAGATGAGTTTCGTCTAAGACCAGTAATTATTCGTGCAGCTTCAATCCGTATACTTTCCAATAAATTACTTTGTTCATCTGTACAATTGTCCCAGACTACATCACCATACTCTAACACTCTAAATAAAAATGGCCAGGAAAGCACAGTTCGACGTTTTAAAACGGCATATCTGTTAGAATCCAAAAGATATGATGGCTCGCCCATTACCGCTCTTACACCCCAGAAACGCGGGAGGCCACCACTACTCGGAAACCTGCATGAAGACGTTCAGGATTATATTAAAGATTTGCGCATTTCAGGAGGGATTATCAATACCAACATCGATCGCTGTATTGGCCGTGGCGTTTTGCTTCATAAAGACAAATTTCAACTAGAGGAGTTTGGTGGGCCGGTATGTCTTAGCAAAGAGTGGGCACGGTCAGTTCTTATACGTATGAACTTCACCAAGAGAAACACAACAGCTATATGAGGGCTGATACACTACTACCAGTACAGCTTTATCAGGATTGATACACTATACTCCAACAACAGCTTTATCAGGGCTGATACACAACTACCACAACAGCTATATCAGGACTGATACACTACTACATGTACCACAATTAATGTTTTACTCGGTGGCCATTTATGGGAAGTTACGGGAATGTCATTGTCTAAATTGCACTATAAAGAACCCCCACATCTCAAAGTCATGAGTTAGAGGATTCTAGGTCTTTAAATAGTGGTCAATCTAATTAGAATTAGAGTTAGATCTTGATCTGGTCCTTATAGAAATAGACTGTATCGTCCTAATAATCTACATTAAATGTAGTTAAGAATCATTGTTTGTACATGCATGTACAGCTACATTTAATGTAGATTATTCATGCGAATCACCCCCCCCCCCCCCCCACTACTTCACCCAAACCCCTGATGATCTGTTAATTTGTTATAAGGCGTTCATGAGTTTGGGAGTTGTGTGTATGTAAATGTGTACAAAAAACATCAAAAACAAAAAAGAATACCCAAACACCCACCAAAACCAAATTCCAAATTTATTAAATGCCCATTTCTAGCTCGCTTGAAAATCAATTAAAGCATTGAATTTTTATTTTGGATGTCATGGGTCTTATGACACCCCAAGCGGTTTTTTATTACTTTATTTTGTGCATGTATCGAATATACTGATCAATGTCATTCTGAGCTTGGCTTCAGTTCAACAAGTGCCCACTGTGCTATGTTTTTGCTATTGAAATACAATATATTAAAATTTACCATAAAATTAGTACAACCAACTCGTTATTATCTTCTTTGTGATGTGTTTTTTGTTCTAAACAACCAATGATGATTCTTACAACAATTTTATTTTTTGCCGCCCATTTGACGCTTGCGTCAATATAATTTCTTGCTGCTGTTGAAATAAACAAAATTTCCGGTGTCAGTCAGACCTAATGTGGGGATCAGCCACCCTGTTAATCATATAGAGCTCTAAACTGACGAAATTTTAAAACAAGTCACTAGAAAGAAATACATCGATGTTCTACTAGGCAGAAATGTTTAATAGACTAGAAGTTGCCGCTAAAAAGCGCTGTTAAGATTAAGAATTTATTAGTATTGTTATTACACAAACACTGTTACATATATGTTTAAATGCAATTCGATGACACGAAAAAATATATTTGTCACGAAAAATATTTTGTGCTTTGGATTGTGGTGTTAAGGTTGGTTTCCGTAATTGATAAATGGAGTCGATATATAATGAAGAAATTTATTCCACGAAGATCCAGCATAAAGTCAATTATAAACAAATGATAAAAATGATGACAAATAAAACAGAGTACTAAACAATGAATCTTTACAAAATATGTATAGAGAGATGCAACATAAAAAGGACCACAATAAAAAAGAGTCTTTGCATACTCTAACACGATTGGAACATATACACATGCTAAGTGGATATTGGCCACATTAAATCTGTGTTTTATAAGTACATATCTATACCATATGATTATAAATAAAAATTAAAATAAATAAGGGGAAAATTAACTAAAATGGAGAGATCGCTTGGCTTTGATGAGGACCATAATTATTGAAAAGTCAACTATATTTATTTACATGTAGTAGTAAGCTACGAACCTATTCTTAGCGCGAGTACACATGTACTCGGCTATGCTGACGAGCCGAAATAAAAATGTAAAGTGGAGTAAAGTTAAATATAGATCTTAAGTTCAAATGAAAGAAAGCGTAGATAAAAATAAACATGTTAAACACTTACATTATAATTTAAGAACGATCGATTGGAATTATATAATGAGACACACATTCTCTTAATGTAATAGATTTGTAAAAACCCGCATTTCCTCTTGGGCGGAAGTATAAACAATGACTAAATTTAGAACCAATCACGTGGTAATTCCGGAAGACGCGTTAGCAATTATCAATGTGAAAAGCGGGGAATAGTAATTATTGATAAGTAAGAAAATAAAAAATAAATCAAATAACAAAATATTAGAACAGATGGGAAAATGATTATGAACATAAAATGATTGAGAAAATAAACATTCAAGTTAATATTTCTGGCTAACAATATTTTCTTATCAAAGCATGTAATATACATGTATATAAATGTAATTTCAAGATATTGTAAAATTCAATGACAGAAATGTTGAATGTTTTACCCTTTAAAAAGACAAATAGTTGTAGTAAAAATGCATATAAAAATGTATATAAAATAATGTCCTACCTGTAATTGATAAATGGAGTCGATATACAATGAAGATATTTATTCCACAAGGGTCCAGCATAAAGTGACGCGCTGGGATCTTGGGACAAAAATCGACTTAGACCAGGTGAGGTACATTACAGGTTAATTACTTATTATATCAATAAAAATAAGAAAGGATTCCCTTGCGAGGGCCTCTTGACAAAAAGATAGGTATAGCGTGGGTACAGACAAAGGGGCTTCATCCGATGACCTGACACTAATTGAGTAGATCAAACATAAAAGAAATTTCTAATTGAAAAGTGATTTGTTGCGTAAAATTTTTTTGACCTAAACTAGATAGATATTTCACTCATGGCCGTGATAAGTGTGAATATTTACGAAACTGATTATCAAGTGAAAGAAAATATTTCCTTGCGGCGAAATGGGTTTTATAGTGACAAAAAGATATTAGTTACTTTTTGTGCATTTTGTTCCAGAAATAGTTTGAAACACAATTACAATATAAAGACACAATATGTAGAAAAAAGGAAAATTTTCTATATTAAAATATATCTGATAAGGGGTCAAATGTACCTTATGATATCGACATAAATGAAAATTCAGGCCTGTTACTTCAAAAATATTTAAATGTTATGTTCGAACATATTGATAACTGAAATGAATATGAAATTAAATAATGTATGCGGGGCCGAAATGACTCGGGGAAGAAAGTGTTTGATGCCGACTAAAACGACAAAACGTCATCGTGACGTGTAATCGTAACTTCTCTGTCCTTTTGGGCAAGCTCGGAAGACCTCGAATGTATTACCTAGGCGTCGATGACAACCGCCCTTTTATAGAACTTGATATAAATACAACATGTTTTACGATCTGTTGAGATGTAACCTAGACTTCATTAAAGTAAATGATATACCCTAAAATATAACACAAAAGCGACTCATAAGGCTGTCTAGCCGATACTTATTGTAGTGTTTGTGGACTCGTTCCCCGTACGGACTATCTAATACATTAGTCTGTGTCGTCACTACGCGGGAATCTGCGCGAGAAGGATTCTACCGTCTGCAGCCAGCAAGAGAGGACATAGGACCTGTGATAGACGAGACGACAGGCAAGTCCAGCGGCAACCCACGGATATAATCAGTGATAGTGACAGAGAAATATTATATTGGCGCCCAACTCGAGGCCCTGGACTTGCCAGTTATTCCGAGAATTTTTTTTTTTCCGTGGAGTAAGCCTGTGTCATTTTGTTTAGGGAGTTTGAGTAAATCGCGTTGAGGCCGCCAATTTGGGGGCCACCGCGTGGTCAGCTTTCCTATTAGTTTTTGTACACATTGAGCCAGTTTTAGCTTTGTTTGTGCTACTTGCTTTAATTTATCATCATTTCATTTGAAGAGGCTCTGTTTGCTTTGGGGTTGGATGAGAGATCGCCCGATTTATGTCTTTGGCTCATGGTAGGGATGAGTTGTCACGGGGTACTAGGCCCGGCTGTGTGTACAGGCCAGATCCTGTAAGTATTGGTAAGCAACCCACATACTTGGACACTACAGGGCATGTTAGGGTAGACTGTGTTAAGAGAGCACCCCACAGTGATTACATAGGTCCTCCCCAGGTTTGGGTTGAGTCTTCTGAAAGATTTGAGAGGGGGAGGGGTGATACTATAGATCCTGTTTGTTTGTCGGCCAAGGGTTGAAGTTCGCCAGTTGGTGTTGGGGACTGTGTTCCACCTAGTGACCATATTTAAGTGTCCCCATGTCACAATGTTCCCATGAAGCCCTTAACCCTTGAGAAGCACCTGCTGTCAGGGATACTACTTTATGCCCACCCGAGCCTCAGGGGCAAACCCTAAATTTGTTGGATTTTGACCCCCTTACTCAGGATTCAGCCCCAGTAATCCAAAGCCCACCGGGCCTGTACGGCCCGGATGCCAGTCCACAGATAGCCAACCTGTCTATTCACAAGGTGTTACACCAGAGTCTATGGATGTAATAGTCTGTGACGTCACTACGCGAGAATCTGCGCGGGAAGGATTCTATCGTCTGCAGCCATGTGGTAGACGAGGCGATCAGTGATAGTGACTGAGAAATACTATATTATTCTATTGGGAAGCGACTCCATTTTGTATAAAATTTTAACATCCGGTAATGTTAATACATTCGAGGTGTTTTTCCGAGCCTGCCGGAAAGGCCCGAGAAGTTGCGATTGTGTGACGTGTGAACAGACGATAGAAAGAATCTGAGGGATGTTCATTTGGATGGCTAATTGTTCATCGTGTAAGAAATGAAATGTTGTAGGATTGTACAGCGATACACATTCTACTAAATGTACAATGCTGTGTATTATCTCTCTCTCTTTCTCTCTCTCTCTTTCTTTCTCTCTCTCTCTCTCAGAGACAAGCATGTGTTATATATATATAAGAAGCACTAGCAAACCAACAACACTCGTTATCTAAAGTGTCGGATCAAAAGATACAAGGTTATAAGATGAGATATAAAAAAGCACTAAAAATAACCAACGACACGAACAATAAAGTAAAATATTGTCAAATTTTCGGGACAACCCGTCCCTTCTTCAGGACAACAAAATAAAAACTACATAAGAAAGAAGAAAAACATCTACAAAACTAGCACTAAACTAAACTAAATGATATATAAAAACTAGATAATGTTTAAACACCGGATCAAAACGTGGCAGCTACTTCTTTATATTTAAGAATTTTCTTTCTCGGGCTCGAATTCTTAAATATAAAGATGTAGCTGCCACGTTTTGATCCGGTGTTTAAACATTATCTAGTTTTTATATATCATTTAGTTTAGTTTAGTGCTAGTTTTGTAGATGTTTTTCTTCTTTCTTATGTAGTTTTTATTTTGTTGTCCTGAAGAAGGGACGGGTTGTCCCGAAAATTTGACAATATTTTACTTTATTGTTCGTGTCGTTTGTTATTTTTAGTGCTTTTATATATATATATATATATATATATATATATATATATATATATATATATATATATATATATATATATATATATATATATATATATATATATATAAGGAATAGATAGACAGAATCTTATTAATCCAATTTTACAGAACAACAAGGAAACCAAAATATTACCGCTTGTTACTACCCATAACCCTAGGAACCCGAATATAGCTCCAGTGGTCAATCATCTCAACGGAGTTCTCAAAACAGATAAAGATATGGCTCGCGTTTTAACCAAACTCAAGTTTATTAACAGTAAAAGGCAACCAAAGAACCTTAAGAGAATACTCTGTCCATCTACAATTAATACGTCAATAAAAACGGTATCTATCTGTGGAGACATACGATGCGGCACGTGTCCGTTTTTAAAACAAGGCAGCTCGGTTGACTTCAGAGGAAAACAATTCCACATAAATTCGGACATGTCATGTCATTCCAAAAATTTAATATATACCATTATATGTGATGGTTGCAACAAATTTTATATCGGCGAAACTGGGACAACATTAAGAACAAGAATCCGGGTGCATAAACAGCAAAATAAAGACCCAGAGTACCGGAAAATAAAACTCAGCGAGCACATCGATGTATGCGGAGGCGGGCAATTTGAAGTGTTTCCATTTTATAAACTTTTTACAGAGAGTGCAACGGAAAGAAGAGAAAAAGAAAAACATTTTATTCAAACTTTAAAACCTTGCCTCAACAGACTGCTATAATTTAACTTTTTTATGTATTGTGTATATATTTCATTGAATTACCCTATAGATTACGCGGAAATATCCCTCTACTACGTTAACCTTAACTATGACGTCATTGTATTGTAGACGTCACCAAGTAACGTAATTGTTATTTTAAAAACGTCTGAAGATTGAATGAAAGCGCTAACGTTTTACTCTGTGTTGTCTTTCGTTTTTCAAATTTTCTATATATAAAACCGGACACTGCGATATTTTTTGGATTCAACTATATATATATATATATATATATATATATATATATATATATATATATATATATATATATATATATATATATATATTTATATATATATATATATATATATATATATATATATATATATATATATATAATTTAATTCTGGTTGTAACACGCTTTCTGATTGGCTAAAAATTATTTTATATCGTATAAAGAATGTTGCCTACGTCATAGTAAGACTAACGTCAAAAACGTATCAATACGCCTGACGTTACGTTTGAATTTTGTAAAATTTTACGTCATTTTAAAGGCCAAATGACCGTTTTTATCTACAATGAAGAGTAAAAAAAATTAAATTATAAGCAATGAATTCAATATTTATTAGTTTTATACGATATAAAATGGTTTGAAACAGTTTACGCTTTTTTATAAACCGCTTTGCGGTTTATAAAGCGTAAACTGCCCCAAACCATTTTATATTGTATAAAACAAATAAATATTGAATTCATTCCTTAAATATATATATGAAAAAAATCACAACACCGAAATAAACTCAATTAGTTTCATTTTAAATCATCAGGAGTTTGAAAACATGTTGCTAAGTTACACAAATACACATACATACGAATACATATTTCTTATTGTGACGTCATAAAACGCTAGTATTATGGGCGCTTTCCATTTACGTTGCCTCGCCGGCGACGTTATCGGGAAACGGCGACGTTAATGGAACGGTTGGCAACGTCACAATGATCCAACGATGACGATTGCAGCTTAAAACTGATACCTATCTTAAAATTTGATCCAAAAATGTTGGTTATTTGCAGTTTTGATGTATTTCAATGTAGTACGACAAATTGTAGTTTTAGAAATACTAGTTTTGTAGAATATGATAACATCGACGCCATATTGTTTCCTAACCAGCAACGGTATATTGTGATGCCACAATCGCTCGCCGGCGACGCGCGTTCCAGCAATCGGCGACGAAGGCAACACCGGAAAATCCGGCGATGCCGGTTAAATGGAAAGCACCCTATGTTACGTTATGTAGCCGAATTGATTATGACGTCATAATATAAAGATATACATTAAGTACGGGAAAATAAAATTCTCCATACAAATAATAGAAATATATAAAATAATTACGGGAAACAGTTTTTATCTGATACATTATATAATTATTAGGCATTTAAAACAGGTCTATATTTGTTGATAAACAGTTTTTCTTTTGCCTCACGTTCTTTTTCTGTGGTATCCCTCAGAAACTTGTAAAAAGGAAAAAACGGTAAAATTAGGACTTTTATTCCTTGCACAGTTCCTTATATGTTCACTGACGGACGTACATTGGTATTTAGGTTCCCTGATTTGTTGTCGGTGCACGGTCATCCTGTGTCTCAAGGTGTCTCCTGTCTGACCGATATAATTTTCACCGCAACCAGCGCAACGTATGACATAAATAAGGTTTGAACTGGTGCATGACATGGAGGTTTTGATGGAAAAATCGCTTCCGGTTTTAAAATGAAATGTGGATCCTTCTGTCAGATATGGGCATGTACTACATCTGGGTTTGTCGCATTTTTTGATGATGAAGGTTCCTGGATTTTACTGGAAAACGATGGTCTGGTAAGAATACATTTAAGAGAAGGGCTTTGTCGTTTACTTTTGATGATATATGAAGTATCTAATATTTTCTTCATGTCTTGATCCTCCTCTAGGATAGGTAGGTTATTTCTAATGATGTTGAACATTTCTGGATTTCTAGGGTTGTGCGTTGAAACGTATGGTATAACATTTTTGACGGGTTTAATTTTAACTAAAAGAAGGTCCTTTCGTTCATGGGATTTGACTTTGTTAATTCCGTTTTGAATCAGTTGTGTGGGATAATTTCTTTGAAGTAGTTAATCTTGTAATTCTGTGAGACGAAAGTCTAAGATATCTGTATCGGAGATTATTGTGCATAAACGCCTTGCTAAATTGTAAGGAATATTATTCCTAGTGTGTCGAGGGTGGGACGAGTCAAATAAAAGATATTGCTTAGTATCCGTTATTTTGTAGAAAACATCCGTTATTATATATATATATATATATATATATATATATATATATATATATATATATATATATATATATATATATATATATATATATATATATATATATATATATATATATATATATATATATATATATATATATTCTCTCTCTCTCTCTCTCTCTCTCTCTCTCTCACACAGGCAGACGTTATTGAAAAGCAACAAATATCTAGAGCAAATATCTAATAGAATAAATATCTGACCAGGGATCATACCAAGGACCCACAAGTTTCTATTGCAAAGCTTAAATTTGGCCTGTCCTTCCAAAGGAATTCAGGTTAGAGAGAAAGAGAGAGGGGGTGTTGGTAATATGGGTAGGCAAACCTGAATGAAGAACAGCATCATGGTCAAATTGTTAATTCTAGAAATGAAAAAGAAAATAAAAAGTTTACTTTCACATATACAAATATATCGTTGTACAGGAAAACATTGTTTTTAATGCAGTAGAAGATAAATTATCAAAATAGCAATTAACAATTTTATATACCCTGTGGACCTATATTTATAAACTGTAAAATTGCATGGTTGTAATATTACATTTTTAAGCATTTTAAGCATTTCCTGAATAAATACTATGTTGTTGCCAAATTTAAAATTTATGTGTTTTGATCCGATGATATGGAATGTATCTAAAAACAAATCATTTGTTAATTTTCAAATTCCGTCAACTTGTTAGATAAAGGTTTCAAATAATAAAAAATAATAGGATTTCCATAAAAAGGCTGATATGTTATTTAACGTTTACATGTAGCAAACAGTATAATTTGAACTAATAAAGCAAACGATGCATTAATCTATGTGTAATAACTGTGATATTTTGTTTAAAAAATGAAAGAACTTATAACATGTATAAAGCAAACAATGCATTAATGTTTTTGACATATATATGATATATTGTTTACTTTTTAGGTGTTTTATCCTCATTCAAAGTAGAAATAACTGATCCAGTTTTGGAAAAACATTAGTAACTGTGGTAAAGTATGAACATTATATTTTATTTAATTATGATATAGCAGTGATTTAATCAGCTTATCACTCATTATAAAAATGATATAGGTTAAGTGAATTGACTGAAATCTGTTTACATTACATTCAAACTGTGATCTAGATTAGAGGTAACCTTCTCTGACACTACTGAATCAGGTTAAGAGCGGTAATGATGATTATTTTTAATTACATTTTATTCAGCTGACCCCTCTCTATTCTTTCAGTAAGAGTATAGATTGATGAATTGATCGTGGATTATCTGTTTAAATACAGATTTGAAGGTTGATTGAGCTTTCTGTGAGTTTATGGGACACTACCGCTTTAAATTAAACACAGTCTCACCGAGTTGTTCCCCTTTTCACCAATACAAATGTACTTAAAACAAGCCAAGTTTTTAATAAATGTACAATTCATATTTCTGTTCCTAAATCATTATATTCATGTTTAACATGTGTAATTAGGTTGAAAATGCACAGAGTAATTAATTATCTTGATTTAAAAAAAAACAGTTTTAACAAATGTTAGATAAAGATAAGTGTGTTAGTCTCTCTCTCTCTCTCTCTCTCTCTCTCTCCTTCTCTCTCTCTCTCAGATACAGTGGATGACGTCAAGAAAAACAAAATACGCATGTGGTATAGTATTCATGAATTTTTCATATATATGAATTTTTATTATTCAGCATATCTTTTTGTTTCTCAGTCACTCAGGAGACCTTTTGCAATCACTCGTCTGTCGTTGCGTGTCATTCATAGACATCATAGTATACAGCTCTTAAATAGGTATGATGGCAGTAATCATTGTGTTAGCCCTGGGGTAAGAACTGTTGTCCCGAGACCATAGGCCAAGGTCAGCATCAATTTCTTACCAAGGTATTGACAAAATAACTATTGCCCACATCCTTATTTAAGGTCTGTTTTGTGAAACAAAGAAAATATATATCCTTGTGGTAATGTCAGGGCTAGGATATTGTCAAATTATCTTCCTAAGTGACAGTCAAATACTCATCCTGGGTTAAGGGGAAAGCCAGTCGTAGGCCACAGTCAAATACTCAGCCAAGCTAAGGGGGGCAGCCAGTCACTGGCCACTGGCCACAATAAAAAATACTCAGCCAGGGTAAGGGGGAAAGTCATTCATAAACCACAGTGAAATGCTCAACCAGGGTAAGGGGGAAAACAGGTCATCGGCCACAGTCAAATACTCAGCCAGGGTAAGAGGGAAAGCCAGTCATAGGCCACAGTCAAATACTCAGTTAGGGTTAAGGGGAAAGCCAGTCATTGGCCACAGTCAAATAGTCAGCCAGGGTAAGTGGGAAAGCCAGTCACAGACCACAGTCAAATACTCAGTTAGGGTTAGGGGGAAAGCCAGTCATTGGCCACAGTCAAATACTCAGCTAGGGTGAGGGGGAAAGCCAGCCATAGGCCACAGTCAAATACTCAGCCAGGGTAAGGGGGAAAGGCAGTCATAGGCCACAGTCGAATACTCAGCCAGGGTAAGGGGGAAAGCCAGTCATTGGCCACAGTCAAATAGTCAGCCAGGGTAAGGGGGAAAGCCAGTCAGAGACCACAGTCAAATACTCAGTTAGGGTTTGGGGGAAAGCCAGCCATAGGCCACAGTCAACTACTCAGCCAGGGTAAGGGGGAAAGGCAGTCATAGGCCACAGTCGAATACTCAGCCAGGGTAAGGGGGAAAGGCAGTCATAGGCCACAGTCAAATACTCAGCCAGGGTAAGGGGGAAAGTCATCCAAAGACGACAATCAATACTCAGTCAGGGTAGGGAAAAATTCCAGTCATAGGGCACAGTCAAATACTCAGCCAGGAGAAACAGTACATGTTTATAAGAGCATGAGAGAGAGAGAGAGAGAGAGAGAGAGAGAGAGAGAGAGAGAGAGAGAGAGAGAGAGAGAGTGAGAGAGAGAGAGAGAGAGAGTTAAGCAATGAAACTAAAAGAAAATAAGAAAATTAAAAATTATATTAAATAATATTTTAAGATAGAATCAATTCCATCAAACTATGTATCAGTAATATTTCATGAAAATTATATGGATCCAAGCAATATTAAACTATGATAATATTTAATGGTTAGGTCCAAATACAGTTTCACTTCCGGTTTGCCAGAGTAACTGCATAGGAGATTTGATAAAAATGGCTCAGGTGAGCTAAAAAGCAGAGAAAGTATTAGAAACAGAAATAGAGAATAAAAGAAGGAATGAGAAAAATGAGTTCAAGCTCAGCAAAAAAACTCTTAGGGATATACAGAGAGAGAATTATTGTCTGAAAATGTTCTAGAGAGTGTGAAAATGATCGATATAGAAAGAAAACAAGATATTACATGTTTAAAAGAGGAGGTCAGAGAGAAAATGAGCTCTCTCTCTCTCTCGAGCTCTCTCTCTCTCTCTCTCTCTCTTTCTCTCTCTAATGTCAATCAAATTATTTTTGGGCCATTTCTTTAACAAGTTTAATGTTTGTGTAACCAGAGCCATATTGATGAATTATTATTTATACGAATCATCATTATCTTTGTAGGAATAATATATTATTTCATTAAAGAAACTTGTTTTGAACAGGCTGTGATTTTGAAACTTAGTCCCTCCACACAATGAAAACAGCAAGCACTCCATGTAAAGTATATCAGTGTCATAAGTGTCCGGGGGACACAGAGTACTATTGTGTATCGTGTCCATGTGATCTGTGTCCCCAGTGTAAAGAGAACCATGTAAAAGATCTCCAAACAATAGACCATGATGTTGTGTCATACCGTGATAAAATCAACTACATCCCAACACAAGAGATCTGTGTGAGACATCCAAGCCATGTTTTTAAAAAGTACTGTGAACCTTGTCAAGTTCCTGCCTGTAATAATTGCCAAAAACATAGAAAACACAAGAAAATAGATGTTAGAACAGCCCTCAAAACAAAGCGACAACAACACAGAGGAACCATTCACACGATCAGAAGTGAGGCTCTCTTTTACAGACCAGTTCTCATGCCACGAATCAAAACTGATTTCAAAACCTGTCACACAGAATTCTCCCGCTATCAATCAGAGATGTTAACAAAGTCCCAGACACTGAATCATCTCATTGACTATATACAAAACGATTTCATGTGTAATGTGTTCTGTGACTTTGATTTCAAACACAGATGTTTAAAACAGAAGAAAGAAATGATCATACATATTGTCAGCCTACAGAGATATGTATACATATATGAACAGAGGAGAGTAATCAGACCGCTACAATTCCTCTCCTCCATTAAGACAGCCCTCCCCCAGATACATCCTACACTCCACACCAGCCAGCTCTCCATGGCTAAGTCACTCAACAAGAAGGATGTGATGGAGTCACTGAGTGCAATCCAAATCAAAGAGAGAGGAAACCGACGCGTAGGAAACCAGTGTCTGCTGAAACTGACGTATGCTCCTGAGTTGCATCAATCTCTCACAGTGACAGGTGTTGATGGTTGTATTCACATTTCCTGTGTGACATCAAACCGGGTTTGGGTCAGTGATAATGAAAACAATATCACCTTGACAGACACAAAAGGTGTCCCTCTACATCGTGTGGAGGATTTATGTAATTATTCATATAAAAGTAATGGAATACACACAGTGAACAGTGAGAGTGAACTGATTTATATAGATATGAATGATAACATCAACAAACTGTCAAAGGATATGAAAACAACCACCACATTTATAGAGAGTAAAGACTCTACATGGTGGCCACAGTGTGTGTACTGGTCCCCGTCCACTGGGGATCTACTGGTCGGGATGTGTTATGTAGATACATACACAGGCAAATTAACAGGCAAGGTACATGTAACCCGGTACAACCAGTGCGGACAATTGACACAAACCATACAACGCGACAACACAGGAGAGGGATTTCATAGTAAACCTTGCTATATAACAGAGAACAACAATGGGGATGTCGTGGTGTCTTACAATGGCGGAGCTTTTGACGGTTATTTTTTGTCTGGTGCTGTGGTGGTGACAGAGCGTGGAGGAAGAAATCGTTTCTCCTACATAGGACATCCATCACGATCAGGACTAGAACCACGTGGAATTTGCACTGACGCGCTGTCACACATCCTGGTGTGTGATGCAATGACCTGCACAGTACTGATGTTGGACAAGGACGGTCAGTTCCTGTCACATCTACTGACAAAATCACAAGAGATAGGTGAACCATTGGGCCTGAGTTATGATGTCAACACTCACCGTCTCTGGGTCGGATCATCGGACAACAACAAGGTGTGTGTTTACAGGTATATCACCAGACAGGACGCTCTGACAGGTAAGTCTGAGTCATTATCATTGATGAAGTATATATGTGTAAGGTATCATACAGATTTCAATGAGATCTAAGTATACCTTAGTTATTTTTGTTATTATTTATCACACAAGTCATACTAAATTGTTAATTCAGTTTATATCTATTTCATTGTGAATGTAATTCATATATTAGTTATATATCCATTACATTGTTATTTATTATTACATGTATGCACATGTTACCAAATGTAGTTTATTGCTCAAACTAATTTTAACAAGAAGATGCAAACATGATGATGGTTATGAAAGTAAGTTGTAGAAGAAAATATCATTTTAAGTACTTAAATGAGTTTGATAATTACTTTAATCAGAAATTCAATAATTAAAACGTCATCTATTTACTTTAATCAGAGTAATGAATTAACATAAATTACTTTTTGTACCAATACAGGATTAGAACTCTATGTCTGATGTTTGTAGATCAAAGTCCTGTGATGGAGTCACTAAGTGCAACCCTCGGGACAGTAAAACCACAGGAAGGAAACGAGTGTCTGTTGAAACTGATGTCTGTTCCTGAGCTCCATCAAACTCGCACAGTGACAAGTGTTGAACGTTGTTTTCACATTTCCTGTGTGACATCAGACAGGGTCTGGGTCAGTGATAGATTCAATATCATATTGACAGACACAACAGATGTCCCTCTACATCGTATAAAGGATGCAGGTTGTAATGTATATAGAGGAATACACACAGTGAACAGTGAGAGGGAACTGATTTATATAGATAGGGATTGTAACATTAACAAATTGTCAGAGGGTATGAAAACAGCCACCACATTTATAAAGAGAAAAGACTATACATGGTGGCCACAGTGTGTGTACTGGTCCCCGTCCACTGGGGATCTACTGGTCGGGATGCATTATATACATGCAGAGGCAGGTAAGGTAACCTGGTACAACCAGAGCGGACAACTGACACACACCATAAAACATGACAACACAGGACAGGGACTGTACAGATGTCCCAACTATATAACAGAGAATAACAATGGGGATGTCGTGGTGTCTGACTATGATGACTGTGGCTATTCGTCTGGTGCTGTAGTGGTGACAGAGCGCGGAGGAAGACATCGTTTCTCCTACAAAGGACCTCCATCAGGATCACGATATAAGCCATGGGGAATCTGTACTGACGCACTCTCACACATCCTGGTGTGTGATGATACAACCAAAACAGTACAGATGTTGGACAAAGACGGTCAATTCCTGTCACATCTACTGACAGAAGAGATTGATGTACCAATGGGCCTGAGTTATGATGTCAACACTCATCGTCTGTGGGTCGGATCATACAACCATAGCCATCACTTGTTCGGATCAGTGGACAAAAACCGGATGTGTGTCTACAGGTATATCACCAGACAGGACGCTCTGACAGGTAAGTCTGAGTCATTATCATTAACATTAATTAGATATAGATAACTAAGACACACAGTCCGTGTTAATTATCAGTCAATAAGATACATGTAAGACATGTCTATCTGTGTGATTGTTTGTCAATATAAACAGCTCATTGTTACAGGGTTGGCTTGTTGTTTATTTAGAATTAATAAATATTAGACATATTTCATGATAAGATGCATGGTTACATGTCATTGCATTTAGTAAGTTAATGAAAATAGCAGGTCAGAGCAAACTGGATACTAATATAGTGACACATGTATTTGTAATTTGTTAGTTACAATGACATGTCGATTGATTTGATTTGATTAATTACATAATGATTAAAGCACGTGTCAATGTAAGTAGTTTAAATTTATTTGTAGATGTAGGTCTGTCTTTATTTATCTAATTTAATTTATTAGCAGACTTAATAACATAATCTGTATGATATAGATAAATTAACAGTTAATTAATCCCTTGCTGTAGGTGAACACAGACCCCGTCCTGATCAGCCGTAGAATGAAGATAGCTTGGATATTGACAGGTTGTAAATGTTTCTGTACTAATCTAGTCTGCTCTCAAAACCACACATGTTGTTTGTCACTTTGTTCGACATCTGCAGCTGAAATTGACTTGTGTATAATTCCCATGGACTGTAATGCTGACTCCTGATTATTTCACACTTTGTGATCATCAAAATATGCATGCGTGGCTGTCTGTTACTTTATGTGAAATTTAATGTAATGAAAATGAATTGCAGAGATAAATTAAATAATAATTAATAATGATTAATATTATTTAGTCTTTAGGTTATATTATTGTTCCTTTTTTTCACCATTAGATATGAAGAATGCTATTGAATACAAACATTGTGGATTCCTGACCATGGTTTTCTATTTTCTATGGCACGCAGTTAATGGTGGAATCAGACAATATATTTTCTAAAGAGACAGATACCGGCATCTTATTCAGTTATGTAACAGACTGTGTGTTTATAGCTCTACGCAAAACTTATTGAGTGATGTAACGGACTGTGTTTATAGCTCTACGCAAACTTATTCATGATGTAATGGACCGTGTGTTTATAGCTCTACGCAAACTTATTCAGTGATGTAACGGACCATGTGTTTATAGCTCCATGCAAACTTATTCAGTGATGTAACAGACCGTGTGTTTATAGCTCTACACAAACTTATTCAGTGGTGTAACAGACCGTGTGTTTATAGCTCTACACAAACTTATTGAGTGATGTAACGGACCATGTGTTTATATTCTACGCAAACTTATTCAGTGATGTAACGGACTGTGTGTTCATAGCTCTACGCAATCCTATTGAGTGATGTAACGGACCGTGTGTTTATAGCTCTACAAAGACTTATTCAGTGATGTAACGGACTGTGTGTTTATAGCTCTACGCAAACTTATTCAGTGATATAATGGACCGTGTGTTTATAGCTCTACGCAGACTTATTCAGTAATATAACAGACCGTGTGTTTATAGCTCTACACATTATTGCACATAATGTTGTGTTTTTTCCCAAGTAATCTCAATTATGATTCACGTTTGATGTATATGAAAGTGAATAAAATACATCTAACTATCCATTTAGTTTATAGTTATATCTTTTTATTGGTCAGACTCCGTGCAGTTAACAAAAGAATAAGAAAACAATAATGGATCGAAATAATTTTCTCAGCATTGTGTATCTTCCTCAATATGCATTCTATAAACAAAATGATTTGATATTTAAAGGGGCAAAGCTCCTAAATTTATCATATCAAATTTTGTTTCAATCATGCATGACTATACCTTTTAAAAATCTTCAAAAATCTTCTTAAAAACTTTTTGCCCAGAAAAGTTTT
The DNA here is from genome assembly GCA_015776775.1 of Magallana hongkongensis. NCBI lineage: Eukaryota > Metazoa > Mollusca > Bivalvia > Ostreida > Ostreidae > Magallana > Magallana hongkongensis. Next base: position 123,383 of record VIAA01000109.1, on the reverse strand, counting down.
AACTTATGTGGAAACATCCACAGATAGTGTAGATTCAAATTTGTTTCAATCATGGTCAATGGGTGTTGATCGGGGTCAGAAGTGGGGGAAAAATTTTTACATAGAAAAAATATAAAGGAAATCTTTAAAAATCTTCTTTTCAAAAACTATTTGGCCAAAAAAGCTCAAATGTGGATGGAAGCATCCTCAGATAGTGTAGACACAAGTTTGTTTCAATCATGGTCCCTGGGGGTAGGTGGGGCCACATTGGGGGTCGAATTTTTATAAAGGAATATATAGAGAAAATCTTTAAAAATCTTCTCAGAAACCATTCGGCCAGAAAGGGTGGGGGGTATATACAGGACAAGAGAAAACTCTTATTACAGATAAAACAAGAAAAGGGGCTTGGTATTTACCATAAAAATATGTGGATTAAAATCAGCAGATTTATTTTGATTTCTTTAGCAAGATCTACTTGGAAAACGGAAGACCTTTTTATTATTGCGAAAATTAAGATTATTCTTATTAGGGTCTTACATGTACGTCTTCAGCGAAAGACCCTTCTATTATTCTATTGTTTCTTTTTCACTTTTCTCATTCTTATTGTTTTCGTACTGTTTCTTATTATTTTTTTTCCACAAATTTTGTGCACGCGATTTTTCAGAAACTATTGGCCGATTTCAACCATTTTTTCACAGATGATTGCCAATGGTCATAATTCTAGACGTTTTTTTTTTAATTTTTGAAATCGTCATTTCCGGTACCGAGTTACGGCCGATTTTCTATTTTTTTTACAACCTATTTTGTGCAGAGCTAATCTCAGAAACTATCAGAAATATGACTATGAAATTTTTAGGATAGGTAGTCTATAGTTTGAAGTTGTGCAATATTATGTTGTTTTACGCCAGTGGCGCCATTTATTGGAGCTCGCCTAGGCACAAAAATTGGGTATGAATTTTTAATCAAAATTTTACAGTTTTTGATCTGTATCTTTTTATCAGTTGATATTTTGTTAAAACATATATAACAAAAGTGGTAGAGAATTAAAAGTTCTCTCCAACAAACGCAAAAAAATGGGGCTGGTCCCTTTTTTTAGGGGCCAAATTACTCGTAAACTATTACAAATAACTTAGAAATGATAAAGATTTTGCAATGCATTATAGAAGCGAAGTTATTGATTGTAACAATATAAATGAGGAAAAATTATTGTCACGCCCATTTATTACATAATTAGGGATTTATAGGGGCCAAAGTACTTAAACTTTGACGCAATTTATCTAGAGAAGAAGAAATATTTTGCTAAGCATTGTAGAAGAGAAAATGTTTGCATTGATGATTCGAATCGATTCCATTAATCAAAACACCAATTTCTGTTCCCATTAAGGATTTAGAGGGCTGGCCCCTAAAATATTCAATCATTTGTATCTAAAAAATGATCAACAATTTCAGATGGGTGTAAGAACAAAAATGTTTGTATTGTTAAGACTGTTCCAACAAAATCAAGAAAAAGGGGCTGGCCCCTTTATTTAGGGGCAAAGACACTCGTTAACTCTATTACAAATAACTTAAAAACGGTCAAGATTTTCTTTTTCATTATAAAAGCAAAGTTATTGATGGTAACAATATATATCAGGTAAAATCATTGGCACTCCCATTTATTACGTAATTAGGGCTTTTTAGGGGTCAAAGTACTTAAACTTTGACGCAATATATCTAGAGAAGGAGACAGATTTTGTTAAACATTGTAGAAGAGAAAATGTATGCATTGATGATTCTAATCGATTACACTATTCAAAAGACCAATGTTTGTCCCTATTAAGGATCCAGAGGGCTGGCCCCTAAAATATTCAATCATTATTATCTAAAGAAATGATCAACAATTTTAGGTAGGCGTAAAAACATAAAATGTCGGTATTCGTGAGAACTTTCGAATGAATTCATGAAAAAGGTGCTTTAATTAGGGGCCAAGACACTCGTAAAGTCTTTTACACATACCTTTAAAACGATAAAGATTTTGTAATATATATTATAGAAACAAAGTTGTTGATCGTAACAATATTAGTTAGTAAAACTGATTGCCACACCCATTGATGACATAATGAAGGATCTTAGAGGACTAAAATCTTAAATTTTCATTGTGCTGTATGCGAAAAAGCAAAACACTTTGTTAAGCATTTAAAAGGATATTGACAATCGTATACATTATCTGGAAGAGAATGGTTGAATGGGGAATTCTGAAATTTCATTGATATTTAATCGTACCGTTTAAAAATTGAACGGAAGACCTACTCGTTACTCGTAACGAGATCGTATCTAGTTTTTCTTCGGATTCTTAGGTCTTCCGTTTTCCAACGGAAGACCTTATTGTTTTCGTTCGGTTTCTCTTTCCCTATTATTTTTTTTTTTATTCTTACAAAATTTGTGCAGGCGATTTCTCGGAAATGGCTGGGCTGATTTTTGTGATGAAACTTTCAGATCCAATAGATATTAATCCGAACTTAATATACAATTTTTTTTATTTTGATGACGTCATTTCCGTTTTTGAGAAAATGACGTTGTAGTGATTTTCAAAGGGTCGGCTTGTCCAGGGATCTCCTCCTCAACGGTAAAAGATATTGAGTTCAAACTTTCAGGGATTGTAGACAAGAGGTTGTAGATGTGCAATTTGGCATTCATTTTTGTCATGCTCAAAAGGCGTTAAAGCTCGCATGGACCCGACAATTAAGACGTAACTTTTCATGGTTTTCTTAGTTTATCTCTTTTCTGAAAAATATTTTGTTAACACATGTTATGCGAAAAAAGTTTATATTTACAAGACCTTTCATTTGATATCAAGAAAAAGGGACTGTCCCCTCAAATTTGGAGATGAAAGGGCTCTAAAGTCTTTTATCTGTAACCCTTATTGAGTGATATTTTGTGAACAGTTATAGAAGCAAATGTTTATCATACAGTTATGTATCCAAGCAATGTAATGATTTAATCATGTGTTACGTAATTAAGGGTTTTTAGGGGCCAAAAGTCCAGAATTTTGATCGCATGTTTCTCGGATTGGAAACTATTTTGAAATGCAGTAAAGAAGAAAAGATAATCAAAATGATGTACTAATTACAATTGTAAAAAGGGGCCAAAATTCCAGAATTTTGATCTCAGAAAGGAAAAATATTTTGAAAGGCAGTAGAGAAGAAAAGATACTCAGAATGATGTACTAATTAACATGCAATTTTCAAAATCTCGTTAAACGGGCCCTATAAGGAGTTAAGGGAGTGGCCCCTAAAATGTTCTTTCCCACATATCTCAAGAACTGTAACACAATTCTAAACAGTTGTTGAACGAAATATGTTGAGATTTGAATGACCTTTTATTTAATATCAAGAAAAATGGGCTGGCCCCTAAAATTAGGGGACAAAAGGGCTCTAAAATCGTTCATCTGTAGCCCTTTACTGAGGGATTTTTTTGTGAACAGTTATAAAAGCAAATATGTTTATCTTACACTTATGTATCCAAGCAATGTAATGATTAAATCATGTGTTAAGTAATTAGGGGTTTTTAGGGACCAAAAGTCCACAATTTTGATCACCAATATCTCAGAAAGGAAAAATATTTTGAAATGCAGTAGAGAAGAAAAAATACTCAGAATGATGTACTTAATAATATGTAATTTTCAAAATTTGTTAAACGGCCGCTATAAGGAGTTAAGAGATCAGCCCCTAAAACGTTCTTTCCCATATATCTCAAGAACGGTAACGAATATCTAAACAGTTGTTGAAAAAAATGTGTTGAGATTTAAATGACCTTTATTTGAGATCAAGAAAAATGGGCTGGACCCTCAAATTAGGGGACCAAAGGGCTCTAAAATCTTTCATCTGCAGCTCTTCACTAAGGGAAATTTAATGAAAGACTATAGAAGCAAATATGTTTATCTTACAGTTATGTATCCATGAAATGTAATGCTTTATTCATGTGTTATCTAATAGGGAATTTTTAGGGGTCAAGAGTCCAAAACTATGACCACCTATATCTCAAAAAGGAAAATATTTTGAATTGCAATATAGAAGAAAAGATGCTCAAAATGATGTCCTTTACAAAATGCAACCTTCAACATTTGGTTCAGCGGCTCCAATAAGGAGATAAAGGACCGGCCCCTAAAACTTTTTTTTCTCAGATTACTCAAGAACGTTGACGAATTTCTAAAAACTTGTTGAACAGTGCTCTTATCCCTAAAACAAAATAGTATCTGGCCATTAGAATGTAGACTCTGTTTTTCTATTCTAAATCATGTTTAGCTGTTTAATAGCAAACTCAAGATCGAACTTATATCTCAAATTCTAAAATCAGACGGCAGACCTCCTCGTTGCTCGCAACGAGATCGTGTCTAGTTATTATTAAGGTCTTCCGTTTTCAACGGAAGACCTTGTACTGATTCTGTTGGTAATTCTTTTTATTCTTTTTTTTCTTCTAGACGTTTTTTAAAACTCAAATATCTTGCTTGTTTGTTGTCCTATAAAGTTCAAATTTGCAGAGCTTATTGGTAGTTACTATTTCTCAATATCTATGGAAAATCGTTGATATCGACACTTCCGGTACCGAGTTATTCCCCTTTTTGCCCAAAATATATGCATTCTTGTGCACGCAAAGGCTCTGAAACCGCTCACAGCCTGTGTTACAAAGTCACAAATCTTCAAAATAGAGAGTTTGAACGTTGTCCTCCGAGTTTTGTTTTTACAATTTTCCTCCTTTAAAGTTTCAAAAAATTAATTTGAATTTGTGTTTCAAAAAATGCTGATTTTTTGTTGTGTTTTTGTTATGTAGCTCTTTAGTTTAAAATTTTCTCTAAACACATATAGAACAAAATATGTGCAAAATGTCAAGGGCTTTCACCTGACACCATTGAAAAAGGGCTGGCCCCTTAAATTAGGGGTCTAGAGCACTTAAAAGTCTTCGCTTTATAACTCAAAAATGGTTAATATTTCGCTATAGCTGTCGATAGAAAAGTTGTTCATTATTGTGTTATCAATGTCGTTACAAAACTATTTTGTACCGGTAATGCGTATTATGAGTGTAAAAAGCTTGTCTTGTTAACATGTACCTGTATTCATTTGGCAAGTAAGCGAATCGTCTTCGTGCGAATAACGTACATCTATTAACAGCTGAAAGTGTTCCAGCATATACGGGATGCTTTGATTCATTTGAAAAAGTGTCTAAAAAGTATACGTGTACATGTTTTTCTTACAGCCTTTTATTTTTGGAGTAACCTCTGTTTAGGTCCTATAGTGGACAACCGTTAAGAAAAACAAAAACGAGAAAATATAAACGTTCTTTTTCTTATCTAGTGAGATACATAAACTAGATTTTAAAAAAAAATAACTTCCATGAAATGGATTTGAGTCATTTTACTGCAAGCATTTCAAATCGACCTAAATTCTTAGTTGTGTGCGTCATTACATAACCCATCTCGCCCGCGGCCGAGAAATTCGATCGCCAAGGTCGCGGCTGGACTACCTAGCGGTCAGCGGTTATCTAATACACAAGAATCGCGTCTGTCATATGTGATTTTACTTAGCAGCAAACACAAGAATCGTACACAATGACATTAAAGCTTACTCTTCTTAATTTGAATTAAACGATAGAATAAGAAATCGTTCTGTTTAATCATAAACTCGAACTGAAGCAGTATCAGACAGATAGATCAACTGCGGGATTAAAGGGGAAAAAACTTATATCAATTAGAGTTTATTCATCATACTGCAAACATTGTAATTCTTCCTGGGTTCTGAGCTTTTTATGTGTGTTTTAACTTTACGTAAGTTATCCGATCCCTCATCCGCGGCCGAGGAAATCGGTCGCGGCTGCACTACCTAGAGGTCAGCGGTTATCTAATAACAAGATATATATACAAGAACTGTTTCAATTTTATGTTCTTTTTGTTCACCTTCAATTTATTGAATGAAACATTAGAATGTGAATTGAGAAGCCCCTCTAAAAATTGATAAAAGCGATATTGTTCCAAATCAGAAACATCATCAGACATAAATCAATAGTGAATTTCTAATTCTAAAATGTTCTAAAAACTATACATGTACTAATAATGTTATAGATAAACAACGAAAAACCACAAAGATTAAACCTTCAAATGATCACCCCTAGAACATAGCCAAGGAGATCCCGCGCGAGTGGACAAGTGATCCGCGGTAGCTCGTGTTCTTCTGCATGTACTTGATCACACGTGCATGTTTATTGATATTTTGTACGATTCCAACTATTTGTTTATTCGAGATTTTGACCGGTACATGTAAGATTGACTTGTGTTTCAATTTAAGATTTTTTTTATTTACCCACGAATATTTCCGCTAGATACTGCTGAGAGGTTTTATAGATATCGTAGAAAGTAGTTGACGTCTTCATAAGGTTGCACATAAAATGAGAGAGAAGGAGAGAGAGAGAGAGAGCGCGCTCAAAATTGGAAGCATTATTTAGCCGAATTAAGAAAATGAAACAGTCTCCAAGCGTTCAAGGCAGGATAAAAAAAATCAAATATCAAATTAACACATGCGGTAGAGGCAATTGCAACTTCTCTGGCCTTTCTGGCATTTTTGGAAAAACACCTCGAATGTATTAACATCACCGGATGTTAGAATATTATACAAAATGGAGTCGCTTCCCATTAAAATAAGTATCGGCAAGAAGTGTTGTATGTCGTTTCTGTGTTATATTTTAGTGTATATTGATACCTTTAATGAAATATAGCTCACATCTCAACAGATCATAAAATGTGTTGTAATTATATCAAGTTTTAAAAAAAGGGGGGTCGTCATGGACGCCTAGGTAATACATTCGAAGTGTTTTTCCGAGCTTGCCAGAAAGGCCCGAGAAGTTGCGATTGGCGGTAGAGGCTGACACGATAGAATTGAGGGATTTAGTGATTATTTTTAGAATGTTCACATGAGTTTTTAAACAAGATTTGTTTAGATTTTATCGGTTTCATGATCACAGTGCAAGGGATTTTTTTTTTCAAAATGTGGCGAAGACCCATTTTTGGCGACTGCTTAACATGTGTACATTTTTCTCCTCAATGTATGTCACCTTCCCACCCGTGTGTTTATTCGGTCAGTCTATGCTAAGTCAAATGAATCCGCTCCACGTGCGACCGAAAATCTCGTGTCGCGTCAGCGCACATAGCCTAGAATATTGCCCCTGGGCTGCAGATCAGCAATTGATAAATAATTGAGTAACATTTGGAAGGATGCTTTCAATGCAGCGGTCAATTGTTAAACAATAAGTGTTTAAATATTCGATGTCAATCAACCTCACATTAAAGGTGCGATATCGTAATCTGAGAATGTGGCTAAAAAATTAACCTGTTGAACACGCTAAACTTCTATAGTTATGAACAGAATAAAATATATATTATCAGAGACTTAAATAACTTAATAAGTTATTTATGTCTCTGGTTTTATAAGTTAACAGTTTTAAGTCAAATATTAAATAAAATTTGTTCTCAGGATTAGAAGTAATGATATACGACTACATTAAGCAATAAAGTCGGTCGATCGTCATTAAATCATCAGAGTACTGCAAGTGTCGACAGTTTCTTATTTCTTTGAAATAATTGTAGTAGTTCAATTGACTTGCAGACTATAATATAGCGACTTTTCTGCCTCCCAAAAATGTATGCATTTAATTGCGATAGATATTTGTTCTTGGGAGTTTACTTATTGTTATATGCACATTGATAAAAAAAATCATTGAAGTTGTGTAATATGAGGTTGTAATGCAGATTAAAACTCAGCTGAATATTTTATTTTTAATCTAGCTTGTCAAAATGGGAGATTGTTAACTTGTAGCTTGTTAACTCTGAAAAAGTCTAGAACAGAAGAAATAAAGTCTTTATAGCTTTCGCTACATCTTCTTATTTATGTGTACGCGTACATAAAGCTATTTTAGATTTTTTTTTTTTACTGTATAAAAAAGTGTTGTTTTTCTTAACCTTAAATTTAAATCTATAGAAATTCAATATCTACATGTAACATCTCAATAGCTTTGATAGCTTATTACCGCTTGGAAATCATTTAGTGATGCAAATTGACAAATGCCCATGAAAAGACATTATTGGACCCCAAGGGTTTCTTATCCTTTCCGACGATGATGAGAAGAACTCAAATGTGCATACAAATCATACATTTACATGTATATTTATATGTGATATGATAGAAATAATTGAAAAATATAGGTATTTTTTGTGCCGCACAAAACGGGCGAAAAAGATTTTTAAACCCCACGAAAAAAAATTGAGGGGGGTTAAATAAAAATCACCTTGTCCGTCCGTACGTCGTGTCCGGTCTATATCTTTCTGATGGAGAAACATTGGAAGTGTTCTTACTTCATACAAATAATACTCATTAACTGACGAAGCTTCATGACCTAAACCCAAGGTCATTTGGACAAAGTAAAGGTCACTGGCAGGAAAAGTGCAAAATTTGTTTCCGGTCCACTTTGGAATTTCTTACTTCACACAAAGATTGCTTATGACCTGAGGGTGTGTAATGATTTGTTCCTAAGTCATTTAAGGAGAAACATTGGGAGTTTCTATTTCATGTAAAGATTCCTGATGACCGATGATGTGTCATGAACTTGACCCAGGGTCAGTTGCGCAAGTTCAAAGTCATATTAAACATGTGTCATATCTTGTATTAATGGAAATGAGTAAAAGCTAGAGTTTGTCATAAAGATTACTTGTGACCTGTAAATATACCCTGCCTTGTCTGACTCACTTATTAAAGAAAACGAACCATCCATTATTCTCTAATAGAGAAATACGTGAGTAATGACTTCTTTCTTAGCGGGGATATCATTTGTGAGCTTGCTAACAGTACCTTTTAGATGGTCCAGTGGGAGCAATGCCCCCTTTCTCTCAACCAAAATTTCCCTTAAGTTAACGCTTAGAAAATTGATTTTTGGGTCATTTCCCCCACCGCCACATCCACACTTTTATTATAATTAAATTAATTATATACATGTACATAAATGATGTACTTTTTAAAGTTATCCTAAACTTGAAGTAAGTTAAACGAAGAACTTGCCTGGTATGAAAATAATACTTTGAAATTGAGTCTCGTTTTCGATTTCTTGAACTTACTATTATCATATTGATAATCCAGTATAATTAAAAACCATTTCCCTTCTCCTTACACTCGCCAGGTTCTGATATACCTGTATCAATAACAGACTATACCCACTTGACCTCCACATTTGCATACAAATTAAATAAACACCTACTTAGCAAAGATATGCCTTTATCTGTTTAATGAGTAGTGCAATACTCAATCTAGAGGTTACATAGAAAACAGGTATGAATTAAATTTTTTTGTCTCCATTTGAAGAGTTCCAATCAATTTTCTAAAGCTCTAATTCGTAAGAAGAAATTGTCATGTAAAGATAACCTTTTATCAATACAGGGTCTGTCAGGCTCTGACAAGTGTCAAGAGAAGGAGGTATTTTAATGAGACTGATGGACAATCCTTTCGCGACACGAAGTTGCGACGGAAGACCTACTCGTTGCTTTGCAACGAGCTCGGCTCTAGTTCTTCCTCTGACTGTTTTGGTGGCTTATGTCTCATAAACCATTCAACCGATTTCCACGAAATTTTCAGAACTTGTTTGGTATCGTAAATACTCAAGGTTATTAAACTTTGGGTGTATGACGTCACTTCCGGTTTCAGATATTAAAGATTTTGTACATTTTAAGGGTCATTTTGTCCACGCATCTCCTCCAAACCGAATCAAGATAAAAGCTTGAAATTTTCAGGGATTGTAGATGAATGTCTGTAGATGTACCCCCATGCTTCCAATAATGAAAATTGCTCAAGGCCTTGAAGCTCAAAAGTAGCACCAAATTTTTTTCGCGAATTTTTTGCACATTTTCTGTAATACCTTTCGATGTGTACATATTTTGTTAAAATATGTAATGCAACGGTTGTTTGAATATCATGGGCTTTCATTTGATGTCAAGAAAAAGGAGGTGACCCTTCAAATTGGGGGCCAACGGGGCTCTAAAGTCTTCTAACAATAACTCTTTCCTGAACAATAATTTGTTATTAATTATAGAAGCAAAAATAGTCATTTTACAGCTGTTTCTCTATAAAGTACCATACTTAAGTCATATATTACGTAATAAGGGGTTTCAAGGGGCCAGAAGTTCAAAACTTTGATCATTAATATCTGAATAAGGAGAACTATTTTGAAAAGCAATGTAGAACAAAAGTTGCTCAACATAAGGTTCTGTAAAATATGTTACCTTAAATATTTTTGTTTATGACCCCATTTAGGAGTTACATTATGTAAAGGGTCGGCCCCTAAAACATATTTGTACAGAGATCTCGAGAACGGTGAACATTTCGTGAATTCATGTTGAACAAAATATGTTTATATTTGCAAGACCTTTGATTTGATATCAAGAAAAAGGGGGTGGCCCTCAAATTAGGGGCCAAGAGGGCTCTAATGTCTTCTTACAACTCTTTACTGAACAATAATATGTTATTAATACAGAAGTAGAAATGTTCATTGTACAGCTGTTTATCTATACCGAAGTCATATATTACATAATTATGGGTTTCAAGGGGCCAGAGTTCAAAACTTTGATCATTAATATCTAAAAAAAAAAGGGAAAACATTTTGAAAAGCAATGTAGAACAAAAGTTGTTCAAAATAATGTTCTTTACAATATGATAACAAATATTTTGTTGTTAGTGGCCCCGGTAAGGGGTTAAATGGTCGGCCCCTAAAACATAGTTGTTAACATATCTCGAGAACGGTTTACAATTCGTGAACACTTGTAGAACAAAATATGTTTATATAAACGAGACCTTTTATTTGATATCAAGAAAAAGTGGCTGACCCCTCAAATTAGGGGCCAGAAGGGATACTAAGTCTTTTTATAATAACTCTTTTCTGACCTTAATTTCATATTGCCCATAATAAAACAAAAGAGATTTTATTAAGCTTAATCTAAAACTGAAATCCGTTTTAAAATCGGACGATGTATTACAGAGAAATTGGAATTTTAAAATGGAGTTATCCGGAAATGTTGATTCCACGTTCTTTGTTAAGAAAATAGTGTTATGTTCAATGTTAAATTAACTCTTACGTAAAATACTTCGGAAATTGTTAATTTGTACTTGAACACATTAGGGATTTTTTTTAAGTCGTTCTAGAAATTGTAAAGGTTTTTGTAAATTCGTTCTTGAAATCATTCCGATATTGTTAAGTCGTACAAAGAATTATTTGATTTTTTCTTATTTTTTTTCTTGTAGTTGGTTTTAGAACTCTGCTTCTTACAGGAACTTCTAGCTTTACTCTTGACACTAACAGAAGACTCACTCGTTGTTTTGCAACGAGCTTTGGTCTAGTTATTATTCTTTTTTTGTCTTACAATTTTGTGCAGGAGATTCTTTGGAGATGGCTGTTTCGATTTCCTTCAAATGTTACGGGCAGATGCCTCGTGATCTGGATTTTATACCGCCGGAAGAGTTTTTGAAAAAGACTATGTGCGGTTTTATGCATTTTTTTGCCCCCAAAATCAAAGTTTCAGAAAGAGCTTTAAAAATACGGTGAAAGATAATTAAAATCATATTGGAAATAAAGGTGTAAAAGATTATCACCACAGTGACGTCATAATGTAGAAATGACGTCATAAAGATTGCATCATTTTGATAAATTGATGTTTTGTAGCAAAATATGGGTGTTTTCCGGTGGTTTTTCGACTGGGAAACATCGAGCGCAGGCTTGCTCAAGTACCATTTTTTAGCAAAATGTGTATATCTTTCTGACGAAAAACATATATTAAAATCGCACTTAAGCAGACCTGCGCTCTATACTTCCGACTGCAAAATATAGAGCAAAAATGAGAATAGTTTCATTTGTTTGCAAATTTGCGGGAATTAGGTTATCTAAGTGACGTCATAGATAAACAGCGAATGAGCAATGATGACTAAAATCAAGATTAAAGTTACAGGCATCCTCTATACAATGATTTGTGGAGATTTTTTTTTTACGATATTATTTTAAAATTGGTTAAAATCGGGGGCAGATATTTGACCATACCGCACATAGTCCTTTACTTTCGGTCGGAAGTTATCGTCCGTTCACGATTTTAAAAAGTCAATTTTGTCTGTGACGTTACTCAAAAACGAGTAAAGATATAGGGCTAAAATTTTCAGATAGATCAGCCATTATTCTGGTGCACCCCGGTCAAGAGAATGTCCGCTGTCATTTCCGGTCGTCCCCGGAAGTAGATTTAAAAATTGAAATTTTTAAACTTTTTGATTTTATATTTTTTCTACTAAAAGATGATTGTGACCCTTTCGCTGATTCAGAATATGTAATTTGTTTTAAAATCGATCAACGTGTTCTCAAAATATTAAGCATCAAAGTCCTGAAGCAAGAGTCCGAGTAGCGCTCCATTCCAAGCAATCTTTGCTATAAAAATCTTGGAAGCTGCAACTAATCACAGCTCTCAGTCCTTCCAAGATTCCATCTAGAATTGACCAATCAGAACGCTAGCCTCTTCCAAGATTGAAGGCTAGAGTCTGACGTCAGTAACCCCATTCTCCGCAAGCGAGAGACAGTGACAGTCGGAGATCAGAAGGTCCTCAGGCCAAATTACCTATGCAATTATAATATCGAGCAGTTCCAATTATACATAGATATGCAGATCGACCTTTTATTTCGGTAAGTGTGCAAAACTTGCGTAAAAATTGCATAAATTTGCACCCCGATCGTGATCAGACTGATCGTCAATTTTGTGTAAAATTCCCACGGTATACATCGTTGTATTTTGCGTGAATTTAGAATTAAAATGGTCGAAAAGCGTATAAATATGGTATTTTATGTAATGTTATTAAAAATGTACCTGTACTATGCCAATCCATGTTCTTAAACTAGTCTGAATTGAGAGACATCACTACTATAAAGTCGCGAAGAATTAACTTTCAAATTTCCGATTTAGCGATAAATAGTTCTGTATTTGTTTGTTGTAACAATATCTATAATGTTAAAACTATTAAACTTGTACCAGAGTAACATTCATTATCTCCTAATTATGCAATTAGAGCCTAAAATCTTTGAAAATCAATTGGAATACACGAGGTCCGCTGAGTTCTAGATCCCCGATAGATCGCTCTCCCATGTCTGTGATCGTATCCTTTAAAATTCATTTTATTCTTTCGTAAATTGGTATTTATGGAATGTAATTGATAACATAATGGCAAACTAATTATTATTAACAGCTTTTTGATTTTTATTGCACATCCGACCATAACTTATTCAATTGGCGACTTTCTGCGTTTCTTAATCCCTACTCCCCCGCCGCCTTCGCACAGCAGTCGTCTGCGTCGGCTCTCTTTGATGTTTTCCCGCCGTTTTACACGACTAGATCTGCATCTATTAGCTCGAATTGGGATAAACAATTCGTTTTTTTTTTAAATGTTGATAATGATTTATTGCTTTGAATTTATTGTTTAATTGTTTGCATAGTAATTTTTACACAAATATTTGGATATGCACCCATCTATACATACATGTAGAAGTGAGAATAAAAACAGTGGTTTAATGTATTTGTATGAATAACTAAATCCTTTTATTCTTGCACGAATAACTGAATCACCTAGCATAACCTGCTTGTATGTTTAAATATTTATATAATACAAATACTATTTGAGTCTTATAAGTTGTTCCAATTTTACATCCCTGCTGCTTAATTTTTTACATAAGAAAGACAGAGTAAGTAAATCATTTATTTATCATTAAACAAAATTAATCAAGTTTAATGTGTTTTGAATTAGTAAAATCTTGGATAATTAAAAGAGTTCTCGCACAGTTTAGTGTGCTGACAAATATTAATTAAAGTGTGACAAGTTATACAGAAAAGAAATTGTATGTTTCTAGATAGTTCAGTTCAGTTTATTATCACTCAAATACCGTATGGATATGAATATATATTGATGATCGATGTAAATTATTAATTTCATGTACCCACTGAGTGTAAATTCAAAATAACGCCATAATAAAAATTATGGGTTCTCTCATAGGGGAGTAATTTCTTAATCAGACTATTTCTCTTTCAATTAATGCTGATTATTGCTTTGCAATAATGTCCACAAGGATAAATCAGGGTCCAAATATTGATCCCAAAAGATTTAGGGGCTTTCTTAAGTGTTGTACTTTACTGATTTTTGAACAACATAATAAAAATTATGGGTTCCCTCATGGGGGAGTAATTTCTTAATCAGACCATTTCCCTTTCAACTAATGTTGATTATTGCTTTGCATTAATGTCCACAAGCATAAATTAGGGTCCAAATTTTGATCCCAAAAGATTTAGGGGCTCTCTTAAGTGTTGTACTTTACTGATTTTTGGATGACATAATAAAATTATGGGTTCCCTCATGGGGGTGCAATTTCTTAATCAGACCATTTCTCTTTTAAATAATGCTTATAATTGCTTTGCATTAATGTCCACAATGATAAATTAGGGTCCAAATATTGATCCCAAAAGATTTAGGGGCTTTCTTAAGTGATGTTCTTTACTGATTTTTGAACAACATGATAAAAATTATCCGTTCCCTCATTGGGGTGTAATGTCTTAATCAGACCATTTCCCTTTCAACAAATGTTGATTATTGCTTTGCATTAATGTCCACAACCATAAATTAGGGTCCAAATATTGATACCAAAAGATTTAGGGGCTCTCTTATGTGTTGTACTTTACTGATTTTTGAACAACATGATAAAAATTATCCGTTCCCTCATGGAGGTGTAATGTCTTAATCAGACCATTTCCCTTTCAACTAATGTTGATTATTGCTTTGCATTTATGTCCACAAGGATAAATTAGATTCCAAATATGGATCCCAAAAGATTTAGGGGCTTTCTTAAGTGTTGTACTTTACTGATTTTTGAACAACATGATAAGAATTATGGGTTCCTTCATGGGGGTGCATTTTCCTAATCAGACTATTTCTCTTTCAACCAATGCTGATTATTGCTTTGCATTAATGTCCACAAGGATAAATTAGGGTCCAAATATTGATCCCAAAAGATTGAGGGGCTTTCTCTAGTGTTGTACTTTACTGATTTTTGAACGACATAATAGAAATTATGGGTTCCCGCATGGGGGTGTAATTTCTTAATCAGACGATTTCCATTCAACTAATGCTGATTATTGCTTTGCATTAATGTCCACAGGGTTAAATTAGGGTCCAAATCTTGATCCCAAAAGATTTAGGGGCTTTCTTAAGTGTTGTACTTTCCTTGTTTTTGGACGACATAATAAAATTATGGGTTCCCTCATGGAGGTTTAATTTCTTAATCAGACCATTTCCCTTTCAACTAAAGCTGATTATTGTTTTTGCATTAATGTCCACAAGGATAAATTAGGGTCCAAATATTGATCCCAAAAGATTTAGGGGCTTTCTTAAGTGTTGTACTTTCCTGACTTTTAAACAACATAATAAAAATTATGGGTTCCCTCATAGGGGTGCAATTTCTTAATCAGACCATTTCTCTTTTAATTAATGCTATCTGGACCCTAATTCAGCCTTGTGGACATTAATGCAAAGCAATTTGAAGCATCAATTAAAAGAGAAATGGTCTGATTAAGAAAATACACCCCCATAAGGGAACCCAGAATTTTATTATGTTGTTTAAAAATCAGGAAAGTAAAACACTTAAGAAAGCCCCTAAATCTTTTGGGATCAATATTTGGACCCTAATTTATCCTTGTGGACATTAATGCAAAGCAATAATAAGCATCAATTAAAAGAGAAATGGTCTGATTAAGACATTACACCCCAATGAGGGAACGGATAATTGTTATCATGTTGTTCAAAAATCAGTAAAGTAAAACACTTAACAGAGCCCCTAAATCTTTTGGGATCAATATTTGTCCCTAATTAATCCTTGTGGACATTAATGCAAAGCAATAATCAGAATTAGTTGAAAGGGAAATGGTCTGATTAAGAAATTACACCCCCAGTAGGGAACCCATAATTTTATTATGTCGTTCAAAAATCAGTAAAGTACAACACATAAGAGAGCCCCTAAATCTTTCGGGATCAATATTTGGACCCTAATTTATCCTTGTGGTCATTAATGCAAAGCAATAATCAGCATAAATTAAAAGAGAAATAGTCTGATTAAGAAATTATACCCCCATGAGGGAACCCTAATTCTCATCATGTCATTCAAAAATCAGTAAAATACAACACTTAAGAGAGCCCCTAAATCTTTTGGGATCAATATTTGGACCCTAATTTATCCTTGTGGACATTAATGCAAAGCAATAATCAGCATTAGTTGAAAGGGAAATGGTCTGATTAAGAAATTACACCCCCATGAGGGAACCCATAATTTTAGGGGTTTTCTTAAGTGTTGTACTTTACTGAATTTTGAACGACATAATAAAAATTATGGGTTCCCTCTTGGGGGTTTAATTTCTTAATCAGCCCATTTCCCTTTGAACTAATGCTGATTATTGCTTTGCATTAATGATCATTTAATATTTATTCGTCTGATGAGATATCGGCCCTTCTGATTGGTCGAAAAATGTCTTTGATACCTGCATCAATAAAAATTTTGCCGGATCTACTTTTCTCAACGGTTCTGATCTAACACTATTTATAGAACGGGAATTTCCAAAATAAACACTGTCAACAAAGTATAAAGTTGTGTCTGTTTTATTGTCAGAAAACAAAATACAACTTTATAAACATAAAAACTTGAAAGTCTAACCTTCAAAAATAAACAAAACACAATATCTTATTCATGAAATAGAAAATTAAGCGTCTTCTCACGATTTCGTCTGCTTCAGATCAATCAACATTACTGTGAGGCTGGCTGTTCCTTTTCCAGAATAATCATAACGAACATATAGGCCCATACACTTTCACGGTTACACTGCTGCTCAAATTTGGTAACGATGATTTTTAAATTTACACAGTACCCTACATGATCGGTCATCAGAAATTCAGAATAAGCATCGTTTTGAGTACAATGCATCAACTGCTTCGGCGCATTCCAAACGGCAGATACTATAGTATACCATTTAAGTACATCACTGGCTATATAGTTACCACAATGTTTAAAAAAGTCGCTTATACATACTACTCTTTGTCGACATATCAACTATTTTCGTCCATCGCCTCTCCTTGGATGGTTACGTCCAATTGCATTTTCCACCGATCTCACATGAAAACTAGTTTTATTACGAAATTTTCTGCACAGTGAATAATATCACAAGCTATCGCATGTATTTTCCTTTCGTTTTCAATTCAGCCGGTTCAGGTTTTAACTCACTATTTGTGTTTATTCCATTAAATTCAGTTCAATAGCTCTGCATCAGCTGAAGGCGCATCCATTTTAAATATTGTTACTGTTCTTATTTTGTATTCATACGCGCCGCTTCATTTACATTTATTTACACTTTTGATCTATGACAATTCACATTTTTTGATTTGAAAATGTTTTATTAAATGATAAGAAATGAAGATAATAATTTTTCTATTGATCGACGTATCAAAGAAAAAATTGACCGAAAAACTTTTTCATCAATGCGCTACGCGCATTTATGAAGTTTTCCGGACTTTTTTTTTTGTTTGATACGTCGATCAATAGAAAAATTATTATCTTCATTTCTTAATCCATAAGGATAAATTAGGGTCCACATATTGATCCCAAAAGATTAAGGGGCTCTCTTAAGTGTTTTACTTTACTGGTTTTTGAACGACATAATAAAATTATGGGTTCCCTCATGGAGGTTTAATTTCTTAATCAGACCATTTCCCATTCAACTAAAGCTAATTATTGTTTTGCATTAATGTCCACAAGGATAAATAAGGGTCCACATATTGATCCCAAAAGATTTAGGGGCTTTCGTAAGTGTTGTACTTTCCTGATTTTTGAACAACATAATAAAAATTAAGGGTTCCCTCATGGGGGAGTAATTTCTTAATCAGACTATTTCTCTTTCAACTAATGCTGATTATTGCTTTGCATTAATGTCCACAAGGATAAATTAGGGTCCAAATATTGATTCCAAAAGATTTAGGGGCTTTCTTAAGTGTTGTACTTTACTGATTTTTGGATGACATAATAAAATTATGGGTTCCCTCATGGGGGGTACAATTTCTTAATCAGACCATTTCCCTTTCAACTAAAGCTGATTATTGTTTTGCATTTATGTCCACAAGGATAAATTAGGGTCCAAATATTGATCCCAAAAGATTTAGGGGCTGTCTTAAATGTTGTACTTTACTGATTTTTAAACAACATGATAAAAATTATGGGTTCCTTCATGGGGGTGTATTTTCTTAATCAGACTATTTCTCTTTCAACCAATGCTGATTATTGTTTTGCATTAATGTCCACAAGGATAAATTAGGGTCCAAATATGGATCCCAAAAGATTTAGGGGCTCTCTTAAATGTTGTACTTTACTGATTTTTGAACAACATGATAAAAATTATGGGTTCCTTCATGGGGGTGTATTTTCTTAATCAGACTATTTTTCTTTCAACCAATGCTGATTATTGTTTTGCATTAATGTCCACAAGGATAAATTAGGGTCCAAATATGGATCCCAAAAGATTTAGGGGCTTTCTTAAGTGTTGTACTTTACTGATTTTTGAACGACATAATAGAAATTATGGGTTCCCGCATGGGGGTGTAATTTCTTAATCAGACGATTTCCATTCAACTAATGCTGAATATTGCTTTGCATTAATGTCCACAAGGTTAAATTAGGGTCCAAATCTTGATACCAAAAGATTTAGGGGCTTTCTTAAGTGTTGTACTTTCCTTGTTTTTGGACGACATAATAAAATTATGGGTTCCCTCATGGAGGTTTAATTTCTTAATCAGACCATTTCCCTTTCAACTAAAGCTGATTATTGTTTTTGCATTAATGTCCACAAGGATAAATTAGGGTCCAAATATTGATCCCAAAAGATTTAGGGGCTTTCTTAAGTGTTGTACTTTCCTGACTTTTAAACAACATAATAAAAATTATGGGTTCCCTCATAGGGGTGCAATTTCTTAATCAGACCATTTCTCTTTTAATTAATGCTATCTGGACCCTAATTCAGCCTTGTGGACATTAATGCAAAGCAATTTTAAGCATCAATTAAAAGAGGAATTAGTTGAAAGGGAAATGGTCTGATTAAGAAATTACACCCCCATGAGGGTACCCATAATTTTAGGGGTTTTCTTAAGTGTTGTACTTTACTGAATTTTGAACGACATAATAAAAATTATGGGTTCCCTCTTGGGGGTTTAATTTCTTTATCTGTCAACAAAGTATAAAGTTGTGTCTGTTTTATTGTCAGCAAACAAAATACAACTTTATAAACATAAAAACTTGAAAGTCTAACCTTCAAAAATAAACAAAACACAATATCTTATTCATGAAATAGAAAATTAAGCGTCTTCTCACGATTTCGTCTGCTTCAGATCAATCAACATTACTGTGAGGCTGGCTGTTCCTTTTCCAGAATAATCATAACGAACATATAGGCCCATACACTTTCACAGTTACACTGCTGCTCAAATTTGGTAACGATGATTTTTAAATTTACACAGTACCCTACATGATCGGTCATCAGAAATTCAGAATAAGCATCGTTTTGAGTACAATACATCAACTGCTTCGGCGCATTCCAAACGGCAGATACTATAGTATACCATTTAAGTACATCACTGGCTATATAGTTACCACAATGTTTAAAAAAGTCGCTTATACATACTACTCTTTGTCGACATATCAACTATTTTCGTCCATCGCCTCTCCTTGGATGGTTACGTCCAATTGCATTTTCCACCGATCTCACATGAAAACTAGTTTTATTACGAAATTTTCTGCATACTTTTTCATCAATGCGCTACGCGCATTGATGAAGTTTTCCGGTCATTTTTTTCTTTGATACGTCGATCAATAGAAAAATTCTTATCTTCATTTCTTAATCCATAAGGATAAATTAGGGTCCAAATATTGATCCCAAAAGATTGAGGGGCTTTCTTCAGTGTTGTACTTTACTGATTTTTGAACAACATAATAAAACTAGAGCAGAGCTCGTGGCTAATCCACGAGTAGGTCTTCTGTTGTTGCTGCGAGCTGAAAATATATGTGATGTGGTGTCAAACGATTATAACTACTAAACTTTCAGTTCTGCTTTTGTTATAAAAACGTGTTGTGATTGAAAGCCTGCATATAAACGTGTATTAAAAAAGAAAATAAGAAAATGTTTTAGGAAAACTATTTGTCGCACACATTTTATGTAATCGTAACAAACATTATTTAAAAAATAAGATATTTAATGGCGAGTTAAATTTTCAGAGGGTAGCAAGCATTGTTGTAAACAGTATGTACTCATGTGTCATGTCAGGAATTGTGGGTTTTTTTTTTTAAAAACCGAACCCGTTTACAAAACACGTAACCTTTTCTCTAAGATAACTTCTTTATTTAAATATTTCTAAATTTTTGAAAACAATGTACAATTTAGAATTGTTGCGTGCTGACAAAATTTGCAGACCCTGAAACGTACTACTACACCAAAAAAGCGTGCGACTTACGTGCAAGAAACGTTTCGTGTTAACCGTTTAGCGTTTCGTGTAAATCGTGAAGCATAAATATTTCGTGTAAACCGTTTAGCGTTTCGGACAAAGCGTGCAGAGTTTCGGACAAAGCGTGTAAATCGTTTCGAGTAAAGCTTGCGAGAACCATGTGAAACGTTCATCAGATTTCATTCGGAACTCTCTGACAATTTGTTTCAAAATGGGCCCGTGTTTTACATTACATGTACTTTAAACTGTTTGTAATTGGCAAAACTCTTTTGTAGGTGTTTTCATGAAAAAAAAATCTAGAGGAAATAATATAGTTATCTTTTTACAAAATTGAATTTATTTTTAACGAACAAAAGAAAGGTATATGTATTAAAAGACGACTAGTTACAGAGTACATGTATATATAACGTTTTTATATGATGCTTCAGTACTGGTGCAGTCGTTTTACCGGTAACGAATATTTGCCAGTATTAAATAATTTTTAGAAAAATTTCTAGTGGAAGACGAAGTTGAGGTTTTAAAAAATCCTAGGTAGGTAATTATAAAACAGAAATAAATATTCTATCAGTGCGTGAAGTTGTTTGCTATTTGCACGATTATTTACCGAATTGTTTACAAATTAACAAGAATAGAATTCCTGGGCCCCCCGCCGGTCAAGCAGTATACTAGTATCGAGTCTATCGACCAAGGCTGATTCATTATTGTGGTTAAAGTCCCATAACTGAGTCATTATAGTGGTTTAAGTCCCATAACTCGAACAAAAAGTATCGACCAATGCTGATTTTCGAACTTGACCAAGGTATTAGTAGTATAAACATTTGGTATAAATTTAATGAAAATCTGTCAAAATTTGTAGGCATGAGAGCACTTACAAGGTCAATTTTTGGATAAACGAAGTCATTATTGTGGTCAAAGTCCCATAACTCCAACAAAAAGTATCGACCAATGCTGATTTTCGAACTTGACTAAGGTAATAGGGGTATAAACATCTGGTATAAATTTAATGAAAATCCGGCAAAATTTGTAGGCATGCGAGCGCTTACAATGTCAATTTTTGGATAAAACGTATAGTCATTATTGTGGTCAAAGTCCCATAACTCCAACAAAAAGTATCGACCAATGCTGATTTTCGAACTTGACCAAGGTAATAGTGGTATAAACATTTGGTATAAATTTAATGAAAATCCGTCAAAATTTGTAGGCATGAGAGCGCTTACAAAAAAGTGTGACGGACGGACACACGGAGTCACGGACACACGGATGGACGCCCGGCATTTCTATGTCCCCGCTCCGCGTTGCGGCGGGGGACAAAAATGTGACCCAGATATGAGCTGCCGGAAGTTCAAAGCAGAAAAAACGAAAGTGTGAAAACAATTAAGCCTAATAATGGAGCTTTGAATGAAATTACGACTTCAAATAAAACCACGTGTAGTTTTCCTAGTTTCGGTTCATTGGGACAGAAGTATTATTTGGCTGCATATATTGATAGATATACGGGAAAAACAAAGGAAAATGGCAACTACTTATCATCAATTACTATTATAAAGTGTTTTTATGAAAATTCAATATTATTAAGTGACGCAAATGAAAACTGTTTTAATTTGACGGGAAAACGGTATGATAAAAATAACGATCATATTATTTGTTTAAATGACATATTCCCACAATTGTTTTTCCTTCTTCATTTATAAGTCCATTAACATGTACCTCTAGTATATTTTTTAAATTAATTCGCCTCAAAATATTCGGTCAGAAGTGATAAAGGGTGCTTAATTCGATACTGGGAAACGAATTCGAAACTAGGAAAATGGAGGGGGTGTTGAAATTACTTCCTTTATATTTTCGGAAGTTTGATACTACAGTTTAGAAGGACAAAGAAACGCGATTTAAACATTAAATAAAAACATTTGGAATTCCGATAATAATAGTTGCATGCACGACGAAACCGCATACTGATTCGTTACCGGTAAAATGACTGTACAATATTAAAATTCGCTATACATAAAAAATATTAAATACAATTAGCAAAACATGATTTCTGTTGGAACAAGCCCTAATCAACTTTAACTTACACGAGCATGTTTTGATAAGCATGTATTTTTTTTTCAGATTTTGGAATCCCACTCATAGAAATCCCTACCTCATCTACTAAACAACACTCTTCAGGTATATGTCTTATATTTTAGGCTATATATACAACTAAAGCACACTATTGAAGGAGTCAGAAAGAATCCAGTTCCCCGAGAGCATGTCTTATTCCTGAGGCAAATTAGTCTGTTCACTGCGATTAAATAAATTGAATTTTCTCTCATATTGTTAATAATATGTAGACTGGGGTATATGATAATGAGTTTTGATTTCAGAACGTGATTTAAAAGATTGCAATTTAATGCTACTTAACACCAAAGAGCAGTACTGTAATATATCTAAAATGATTTTGGAAATAAATACTTTTGTAACAATTTTACTTGTTATTCAAAAAAATAAGGAGCTTTTAGGTGCATCAAGATTTTGTCTGTAACAAGTTATTTTTGCTGAAAATACTGTAGTGAAATATTTTATTTGTAAGATAGAGTAGAAGAAATCTAAGAGTTTTGTAGGTTATGAAATAAGTTTGTTTACATAATGAATGTTAAGTACCTCACTAAGGACTTCCGGTCACGTGATGGTAATAGCCTAACGTCTTTTAAGCGCTCCGCAAAAATTGCCTTTTTCGTCACTTAAAAACGTTACTAAAGCTTCTAAATATTTCTACAACAGTAGAAAAGGTAGTGATTTGTATTTTGTACATGGTGTGTGATTTACAGTCTGTGAATCCTACTGGAGAGTTGTAAAATTCTTTGTGACTGTGACGAAGCTTAACCAGGTCCAGGCAAATCACTATATATAGCTATATATCTATTTTTTGCTATATAGGTATTTAAATCTATCATGAATAGCTAAAACGACGTATTTGGGTTGAGTATCAGTCTTTAAAACGAAGATAACTCTGAATAAAAAGAAATCGCAACTTGAATACTACTCAGCTGTTTGTTGTTATGAGTAATAATCACACACGTGATAAAAATGGTACATAAAAGATCCGCGTTTCATCGCTTTCTTCAATTGAAAAGAGGGAGGTAGAAGAAAGAAGACCGACTACTTGCCATTGAAGAGGTAATTTGATTTATCTTCTTATTCTAAGGTGGAAAAACTTATCTGATCTTCCTTGGCAGTTGTCACACTTCCATTTTCTCTTGCTCCGGAAATGATAAGTGCACGATAGTTGCGGAGTAAAAACGATTAAGTTTGAGAAGCCGGTTTTCATCACTGAAGTATGGAAGCCTGGAGTTGCGATAGATATTACCTTGTTTTGTGTGTAAAACATGTAAACGTTAATTGAAAGTAAATTTGACTATTTTTTGGTATGTGTTGAAGAAAGTAGTTAAAATATAACATTAATTTAGACATTTGCCATTAAAAAAAAAAAGAGGCCCATAGGCCTTATTGCTAACATGGCATATATGAACGAAATGTATTTATTTCAGATATGCCTGTATGTAGCTGCAAGTCGCACAGCGATGATAACGCTGCTGTGCACAGAATATCCAGCAAAAAATTCAAGAAATGTGTTTTGCAAGTACTTATTGAAAAGAAAGTTTTAAATGAAAAGTCAACTTATTTGTGTACATCATGTGTAAATGAATGCTTAGAAACTTTATCAAACGCTACAATAGATAAAGCTGTGGATGACATTGTTAAGCTAATTGCTGAAAAGAAATTATCACACATATACAAGAAGAGACTGTTACAGGCTTTGCTACAGGGGGAGAAAGAATCCATAGAAAATGACTGTAGACATTTGTGTTTAAAATACAAAGACACTGAATATTTACAGTCTTTGGACAATTCTGATTGGTTAAAAGACAGAAATCACATGGTGGTCTATTTTCTGTGCATGATTTCGGGAAACAAAATAAAAGATCTTTCTGAAAAACAGAAAGCTGCAATCATTTATGCGCTAGAGCAAATTTATTCTTTAATTTCATCCAAGAAAATTATGCCATTTACTTTCAGTAAAAATTTGCTATCTTATTACTTTTCTGGAAGTAAAGCTATTTGCACCATGAACTCTGTGGCAGGTCCGGGCGGAAGTTACCAGTCAGTCCTATCATGGATAGCCCAGCAGGGAGCGGATCCAGTGCGTATCAGTCAGATTGAGGATTTGATCACTTTTTTTGACAATAACCAAATCCTAACAAGAAGGTGGCGAGTCAACTATGACAAAAAAACTGTGTTGTCAGCAATAACAACCATTGTTCATTTATTTCCTTATAATGTTTCTCATTTGCAGCAGAATTTCAATCTTTCACCAAGGCATTGGCTTTATCAAAAAGACATTTCTTCACTTCTTCCCAAATTTTCAAATTATTTAGATCAATTCTCAGATGTATTTCGAAAACTACGCATTGAATTCATAGAAAACAGAATAAAGAGGGTGCTAGAAAACCACACCGAAGGACTGACTGGGCCAACAGATAACATCGAAGAAGGCGTGAGGGGCAGGAAGAGAAAGAGAGAAGAAGAACATCCAGTTGTTACATCCCGGATACAAGTGGACCCCTACAGCTTTGTTGAACACCATCACGGAGGTAAGCCAACTATAATCATGGGCAACCCCGTGGCAAAGAACCCTTGTTCTTTTGATTCAGTTAGAGACGTTTTGAGAACTATAAAGAGCGAGACAGTGGGTGAAGCAAGGAAGTGGACAATCGTTGGGTGCGATGGCCTGCCCTATCTCATCGGGAATAAGGTCATAAGACAAGAAGAAGACCTGCATGACATCCTTCTTGTGCCAGGGCCTGGTCACTTTGAAATGAATATGACCAAAGGTATGCATGGCCTTCATTTATAGTAATATAAAATAAACCTTCACTATTATGAAAGTACTAATTATATTTTTTATCTTAATAACAGCCATCATAAAGCTGGTGTGGGACATCTTTGGAGAGAGCTTGGCAAAGATGCTTGGCTACAGAACGGCCAAAGCCCTTCATGCTTGCCATGAGGCCAACGACCACCATGAAGCATTTCAATTTGTTGAAATTTTACTTTTTGGCACAGGTATTTAATTTTTTTACAAATATAATTTAATACATTTGTAAAGTTAATATTCAATAAAAATATGACGTAATTTTAAGGTGATGAATTACTTACTCCCTACATAAGAGAATGTCTTGCATCAAACCAATCCCCATCAGCCTTAGGATATTTCCAATGGTGCAGTACAGTTAAAGACTCGAATTACAGGTAAAGTGTTGTTAAAATTCCAACATACTCTTAAATGAATTTTATTTTAAAATACATGCTATATAAAAAATATTAATGGCTATTTATATTTGCAGAATAGTGCAAGAAATTGTATTTACTTACATTCTTGCACTATATATGTTTCGGGTTGGTGTACGCCGAAACAATACGAAAGTAATGATGGCAGGGAGGTTAAAGTTTGCCCCATTATTTTATGGTTTGAACAAATTCAATTATCAACAAATTGAAATCCTGGATTCAATGATGAGACTTAGCGCCCCTCCTGATATTCAGCATTTCATACATGAGAATGAATCTATGACTCGTAAGTGATTAAAATTATGTATACCTGGAAACCCATTGTCGTTTTATACTGTATGTTTTAAATATTGCAATAAAGCAGAAAAATATAAAAAATATTTTAAAGTCAGGACATCACAGTAAAGGTGAAGGTGGCGACTTCATCCTGGAGTCCAAGAACAAAGAAACGAAGAGGTGGTTACCACCAGGAGCACCCAAATTTGTTCACTGGAATCAGGCATGCAGGAATCTAGATAAACTAGAGAAGGTTAATAAATTTTATATATTGTATTCACTTATTCCATAGACTAATATTTTAACTTTCACATGTGTGCTGGACATTTGTAAGTAACTTTCTTTAATTCTGCTTTATTTTTGAACGAGAATCCCAGACACCTGTCGTGCACCCAGTATTGGCACTTTTTGGATTTATGATCACATCCAACCCAGTACCCTTTTTCTTCCTCTGACAAGCAAACATTGCACTGCTTTTGGAGCCCGGTGACTATTGCTGCAGTCTGGGTGCTTTTGTGCATTTTTTTCAAAACAGCAGGTGACGCTTTAGTGGAACCTGTAGGTAAAGAAGTTCTCCGTCTTTTGTTAGAAGGAGGGGGGATGAAAAAGATGTTGAAGGTTGTGGGGAGAGGTAGTTAGCGTTAGATAATGCAGAATCAGTGTCCGAAGAATCGATGTAAGAATTTGCAGGTGAGCAGTTAGAGATTGGTAATGCTTGTGATGAGGTACTTCGGTTAGAAAAAGATGACGACCAAAAGGAGGTAGAAATAGAAATAGAATTGGTGGAAGAAGTAGAAGAGGAAGCAGAAGAGGAAGTCAAAGATTTGGAGAACTGAAGAAAAATAATAAATACTAATTCATGCACGAGCTCGAGTAAAAAATAATTGCATTTCATTTTATATTCAAATTATTTATTTTATTAAAACCTGCAATAATATTTGATGCATTTTATTCATTATTAATACCTCTTCAAAATGTCGTGTGCACCAGTGAACAGATTTGCCACTGGTAGGTTTAATAACCACCATTACTTCTGCCTTTGTTGTAGTGTGAATTTCCTTTGCCTAAAATTAAATAAATTTACATTTTTCAATTGTGTACATATACATGTATGAAATTAACATAGGCGTCTGGAGGGGGTGGGGCTAGAGACTTCTATATAAAAATAAGTTATCACCATTACTTTTTTTTTGCATAAACATTTTACAATTACTTTTCCTTCTTTATGAAAGATTCGTCAGAACATCTACACAGTATTTGGTGTCCATGACGAGCAAAGCGATACCATTTACCACACCAATCTTGATGTAGAAATTCACAACTGGAGAATGGAGTTGAGAGAATCAGAGTTTTTAACAACTCCCTCACGTGAAAGACATCCGTATGGTATTTCGGGCAATCCTTTGGATGAGGATTTGGTTAATTTCTCATCCAAATGTAAATCAAACTTTATCGACTTTATAAAATGTTGTGCCAATACCAAAACAGTGTCTCAACAGAAATGCCTGATCCCTATATTCATAACCCCCGATGAAAGACAATCGTTCAATAACATCATGAACAAGACAAAACAAGAGATCACTAACGCTATAAAATCAGAATTACACGCATTGAAAGAAATTGACTGTGACATAGGTAATATAAAAATTAATTTTATTTGAATATTATGTATTTATTAAGTCCTTAAGTGTATTAAAATACTATTATTTTAAATATATTGAATATCAGTACACTGTACCATATCAGGTGACGAAAAATCAGCAGAGTGGAGTAAAATAAAAAACGAGAAGAAGTCTTTGCTGGTAAAATTCTATAAGACTTTGGTGCAATTGAGAGAAGAAATGGACGAAGGAGAAGCAGGTATATTGGCATTACCATAAAATAAATTAAAAAATTATAGGTCAAAATAGTTATACTCGTTTTTTTATTCATTTATAAATACTCACTTTCTTGAATATAGTATTCTTTCGCTGGTAGAGAGATTGCGCCCTCTTTTGGCCATCTTCCATGTAAACGGATCCCGTTTCCCCACTTTTGGGTTTACCTCTTTTCTTTTGACCTTTACTGTTTTTGCCGTAATTGTATGGATTTTTTTTAAATTGATGTACTTTACTCTCCTATAAAAATAATAAATAATTTTAAATTTGTTAACCCCCACTCCTTCACCCGCCTGCTCACACCCCCTTTCAATTATATGCTTTCGTTAGACCTTTAAAAAAACATATTATGTATAGTAAATGTTTTTCTGTATTGTATATAAACTTTATTTTAATTTTAACATCCCGCAAGATTTCTTATGCGATGATTTATAATATCATCAGAATGCTGTAATTTTAACCCTATCAATGCTTCCATAGAAATTGGCCTAGAAGATGAAGATTCGCCCTCCTCCGACTCTCACATTTAGTTTTCATTTGTGATACTAAAACAAGTCCCACGGGGAAAACAAGTCCCACGTAAGTCCCACGTAAGTCCCACGGTAAATGCGGCTATATATCGATATAATTATGATTGATTATGATTAAATGTGATAAAATAATATTAATTCACACAACAAAATATTTTTATAAGCTTTCATTACGGATTTATCGACGAAAATCAAAGATGTTGGTAAAGGTAGATAACTCGTACGTAGAATTCATACGGCAGCAGAAGAAATATATATGCCCGCCGTTTAATTGATGGATAATTTTAATTTTCTCCAACAAAATAAAATCTAATAGCAGTAAAAAGTTGACTTTATATTCATTAATTAACACAAACTAAGTAAACGTTGGGTAAGTAGACAACTCCTACGCAGAATGCATTCGCCTGCCGAGAAAAGAGCACTCCTGCCGCTTACCTGATGGGTTATTTTAATGTTTTATATTTTCTAACTTAAAAATGATCATATTAATAAAAAAAAAAGAGTATGCCTGTCACTGAGGCTTTTATGATAAATTATAATACAGTGAAAGATTTAAGAACTAGTCTATACGTAACACACAAGCCCGGCTGAAGGAATGTACATATGTACGCTTAAATTACCCTTGTCGAATACCTACCTATATTAATGGATATGATTTTTTCATTACCTTAGTTTTTTTTTAATCAACTGTACGAGGGTTGTTAGAAAACTTCGCGGACAGTGATTTACGGCAAAATTACTGTGAACTTTGTAGGATGGCGTATGTTTTATTAAATGACTACTATTTGAAAATAAGTATGAATTTAATTTTTTTTTCTCCAAAAGATACAGCGATTTTTACTTTGCGTGAATTAGATTTACGGAGCAACATTTCATATTTCCACGAAGTCAGGTGACGTCAAACAACTGAAAGTCAAACATGCTACTCTTTTTCAAAGTAAACACCTTTCAGTTCCACACACTTTTTAAGACATTTAACCGATTTATAAAATGCACGTCCATACCATTATTTGTCAAGCTTTTGTATAATGCCTTTTGTGGCATATCGTAGATCATTTAGGTCCAACAATTTCTGTCTTCGCAGTTTCGACTTTAGATGAGGTAAATAAGCAAAATCTATAAGTGCAAGATCCCGGCTGTAGGGGGGGGGGGGAGGGGGGGGTGCTGCAAGGGCTAAAAAACAGTTGAAATTCTTCAACTTAAAACTTTCATAAAATTACCCTCATAAGTTATTGTGATGTCATATGAAATATCGTTTATTTTTATGCACTTTAACGGTACATTTTCTTAATAAGGAAAAATGCGTACAAAATATAAAAAATTAAAAAAAAAAAAAACCTGACATGCTCCATGAAGCAAACTCATCAAATAACTAGATGCTGTCATTAGACAGTAATACCCGCACCATGTGTTTGCCCCTAAATAACACTGTTTTATACCAGTTTAATTAAAAATGAAGGCTACATGCAAACTCCGGTAATACATTTAAAAATTATAATTTTCATAACTGAAGGATGAGATCCCTGCCCATATGATAATACACATCGTGACATGAGCAGCACTTTATGTGCAATTTGGGGTAGAACTGTTTGCAGTGAATTTTCAGTTAATCAATAATCTTAACATTTTATGTCATAGGAAGTATAATGGTCTATATAATTATTACAAACAAAATTAAAAATTAAATTATGCCCCCTCCCCGTGGCGGTTGCCGGTTTTAGATTTGCTTCTGTGTGCCTACATGAACATCATCGTGTGCACAGATTTAGAGAAGGGGTGGGAGTGAGGGGTCCAGACCCCCCCTCCCCATGAAAATTCGTAAATTACCAAAAATATACCTTGGACCCCAATGCTCTTACAGACATGTAAACGCTCTAACCCATTGCGCTTCAATGTTAGGTAACATTATTTGGGGGGTAAATATTTAATCAATAGTCAACATACTTTATTGTTTATCTCAATAGGAAGTATACATGTACATCACAATATGCAGGTATCCTGCACCACCTTAAAGCTGTTATTTACCTAATAAAATAGTGCAAGTGGATTTGAAGAATAGGTCATAAAAATACATGCATGTTACAAATGACTGATCTTTGTCTGAAGTTACGTACACAACACAGGTTTGCATGTCTCATTAGCGGGTACTAGTTTTACCCAGCTCTTCGATTAGATGGGTTCACGTGTATACATACATGGGTGTTGCTAAAACGCGGAACGGAACGGAAGGAAAACGGAAAATCTTATCTAATGTTATTTACCTCATAGATTTGTTAAGTATGCTAAAACGATATACTTTATGTACCTTTTTAATTTTTTTTGAAAGATTAGCAATATTAGATTATTTATTCAAGAATATTTATTTCATCAAAATTAACAGTTCATGCATTGACCACTATATTCTGTCCCAAAATATCCTCGATTCACTTTTTGCTGTATATTTATATATACCTCAGGGTTCAAGCGATTCTCTTTTAGAAGCATTTATTTAAACATTCTCATTATTCTTTCTTTAAAACGTCCTCTCTAGCTTATCAGCTGGTATAAATACACGGCTAAAAATAAAGAAGTCTACGGGGTTTTGCATTTTAACAGACCCGGATGATGGTGTTGAAAAATTGTGCAAGGTCTTCTGAGTGACTTCCAAATGGAGAAAAGATGTCAACATTTTCCATTATAAATCGTCCAAATGTGCTGCATGAATATTTTGGGATCGACAGACTATAGTCCCAATATATAATCGGAAAATCAAACCAGGCAACGTCTAGAGCTCCCTATTCAGATCATATGTATATAGCTGCTGGAATAAACAACTGCTTAGTAATACAAACGTAAACAAAATTGCATTGCTAAAAATACTAGTTTCACAAATTACCGGGTATTTTAATGTTTACTGTATTTTAATTTTTTAATGTCGTCGGTCCTACAGTTTTTTTCTTCCATCTCAATGATACTGTATCGTCTGTATGATAAAAGATCGTCTAGAACACCGAAAATTCAATTTTGATGTAAGTATATACATGTACATCATATTTGAAAATAATATAAAAATACTCAAAACACGCATAAAACGCTTTCACTAACTGCGTACGTTACGCTAATATGCCAGAAATACCATATAAGAGAAATAAGTAAAAAGTTATAGCTAATTTGCTCGTTTAATCATGTTAATGTTTCACAATTCGTATACATTTGATTTTTCCGTTTCGTACTCAACTAAAGCCGAATGAATACAATGCTATAATTGATAGACATTCATATGAATATTAATAAGATAGCAACATGTTGATAATCATTCATTAGATATAAATAAAAGATACAAAGTTAATCGTTTCTGGCCAGTCTATACCCTTTTTAAGGGATAAACGTGATGATATTTTCCATTCCGTTCCGTTTTCCGTTCCGCGTTTTAGCAACACCCATACATACATGTCTGTGTTTTCCGTATGCAGAAAAGGATTACGGTAGTTAAGATCAGCTAAAGGAATTCATTATTGTGTTTTAATTGGATTATCATTATGATGTTGACCAATTTAGGTAAGCATAATACATGTAGTAGCAGTAGCACAATATAATAAGATGCCAGCATTGGATTCCTGCCAGCATACATACACATGTATATAAGTTCTACTTTCACTTTCTAAATGTAATCTCCCTTTGACAGCATACTGTATCATCATCTTTTAATATTTAAATAAGCTTATCATCGTTACCTATCCTATCGCATTTGTAAAGTTTCTGTCATTTTAGTTGCAAAAGTTATTTTTTTCATTTGTCAGACTGCATGCACTGTTGAGTTGACCCCATATTGACCCTGTATAAACAATTTCTTATTAAATTTGTGTATTTCATATGTAAGTAAGTGTAGACACATATTTTTTATATGAGTAATAATAGGAAGGAAGGAGTATTTCTTTCTTAATGTATTATAATGCATCAAATACAATGTAGGTCATGACCTTATGGGACTGTTCTGACCCCACGAAACAGGAAAATACAAAATATCTTCTAAAGTCATTATGATGCATCAACTGGTGTAAAGTACATTAATGACCCCCAGGTGTTGTCTTTAACCCCCCCCCCCCCCCCCCGCCTTTATGAAATAGGAAATGATATGATACACTGTATATTTTGTTAACTTCTGAGATCTGAGATCCTCATCCCTAAACCGTTTAATTTATTTTTGCTCTTTGTGTCATTGCGCGTAAAATTGTATTGTAAGATTATGCCACCTTGGAGACACCCTGACATTTTAGAACTAGAAATAATAATGTATTTTATCTTATTCATATGTTTAACAGTAGTGTTTGATCCATGTGGGTATTTCCTAGCCTAATGATGTCACTGCTTTGTTTAGGAGACTTTACAATTGCCCCAAATAGGTGAATACACATGGCAGTGATGCATATAACATTTTGTTTATAAATCTTAAAAATTGAATTAAGCAATTTCCAAAATGTTAATGTGAATCACGAGAGAAAAAGCAATCAAGAAATGATTTAAAATTTGCTACTGTACACATGTAAGAATGTATTAAGAAGACTGAATCTTTATAAGCAGGTTAGATTGGGGGGGGATGAATGTGGAGTATAAACATTTATAATTTGAATCATTTATTGTTATTAATTAATTTTAACTTGTCAATGAATACTACTTATTGATCCCAAGGTAGAAATATGACCTCTGATCGTATCTCAATAGATCATTTGTCAATTATGCAAGGTGTAATGTAATTTTTTTTAAGAATAACATTTTTTACCAGTTTATAAAAGTTTTTAGACACCCAAATTATATTTTGATTTTAATAGATTATTCGACAAGGAAGGGGGGGGGGGGAGAGAGAACAGTTTATATTTGAGTTTGTTTTGGAGTGGGGGTTCCAAGTCATATATTTGACAATTTTTTAATGTAATTTAAAATAACACTAAGCCATAATACAGTCATGAACATGAATAGTATAGAACAAAACACAAACTAATACATGTACATGTATAT
Source organism: Magallana hongkongensis (assembly GCA_015776775.1). Classification (NCBI taxonomy): domain Eukaryota; kingdom Metazoa; phylum Mollusca; class Bivalvia; order Ostreida; family Ostreidae; genus Magallana; species Magallana hongkongensis. The sequence continues at coordinate 89,792 of VIAA01000109.1, read as the reverse complement.
ATACATAGGAAGTATTACAAAACAGATGATTGATCTATATCTGGGTTCTTAAATTGAATCATATATCATGTACATATTATATTATTGTTTCTTTGTTCAAGGCATTTAAGATGGTATGTAGGTCATGATCCCAAGTGCTCTTCCTGAAATTATCAAATATCATAAAAACCATTGAGATCCCCACCTTAATCCAAAGATATTATTCCTCCTTAAGTCATGCAGGCGCATCAGATCATTATGGCATGTAAGTCATGACCCTAAGGGGTCATCCTGACCCCCTTAGAATCAGAAATTGTCAATTATCTTTAAATTATTGATGTTTGATGATCCTATCTCTATTTAATCTTTATTATTATAATATAATTATTAAGTCTCCTGAATGAAGTTTGGAGACTTATTGTTTTTGTACGGTTCTTAATACATGTATATATTCTTCATCTTCTTTTTCTTCTTTCCCGCTCTGAACTTGTTTCTCAGAGATGGCTGAACATAATTGTACAAAACTCTAGGATATGATAGGCCTGCAAATCTAGTTGTGCACCCTGGTTTGATTTTTCTCATTTTTGGTTAGACAACCACTTTTTTGGGGAGGGGGGTGTCAAAAGGGTGTGGGGTCTAACATTGAACCTTGTAGAAAGAATCATAGACTCTATTGTAAATGGTAACTTGAAAACGGACAAAGATAATAATATAGGGTTTTCATAATCATATATTGGCTGTTACTGGCAATATATAGGGTTTATTAGATCTGACCCCTGGGGTCATCCCCACCCCCCAGGAATTTGAAATTACCATATATCTCAGAAACTGTTATAATCATGACCCCTAAACCATATATATTCATGTTTCTGATGTCAAGGGGCATCAAATGTTATGTAGGTCATGGGCCCTGTGGGTGGTCCTGACGCCCTCAAACAGCAAGTCCCTTAATATCTTCAAAACAGTTGAGATCCCCACCCTTAAACCATATATATTCTTGTACCTTGTGTCAAGGGGCATCAAACGGTATGTAGGTCATGGGCCCCGGGGGTTGTCATGACCCCCCTTGAACAGGAAGTGCACGAATATCTCGAAAACGGTTGAGATCCCCACCCCTTAACCATATATATTCTTGATCCTTAAAGGGCATCAAAAGGTATGTACCGGTAGGTAATGGGCCTCAGGGTTAAATTTAATTTTTCAAAACCGTAATGCACATCTATGGAACAGTTCCTTTCATATCCCAAGATATGATGTGTCTATCCATTAAATCATAAAAGGAGTTCTAGGATCTATGGTTTTTTTTAAGTGATAAACGTCAATTTTCTGCTACATTTTGACTCCCTGGATGAAATTTAAATTTTGAAAACCTTACTGCACATCTATAGAACAGTCCCTATCATATCCCAAGATATGATTGTCTATCCATTAAATCATAAGAGGAGCTCTTGGATCAATGTTTGATTTTTTAGTGATAAACGTCAATTTTCTGCTACTATTTGACTCCCAGGATGAAATTTAAATTTTTAAAACCTTATTGCACATCTATAGGACAGCCCCAATTATATCCCAAGAGATGACGTAGCTACTCCAAAAGTTGTAAGAGGAGCTCTGGGAACCATATTTTTTTTGCCAAAAAACGTCATTTTTTGTTGCCCACTGATCCCCTTAATTAAAAAAAAAATTCTGGAACCTGATCATGCCTCAATATGACACCCCCAATCATATTCTAGAAGATCATTTGACTACTGCTTAAAAAAATGACGTTTTTTAAACCAGTTTTTTTGTAAAAAAACGTCATTTTTTAGCCATTAAATGACCCCCAGGACAAAATTGAAAATTCCAAAACCTTATTGCGCATCTATAGGATACCCTAAAACATATTCCAAAAGATGATTTGTCTACTTTTGAAAATGTAGGAGGAGTTCGAGGAAGAAGGTTTTTTGTGAAAAAACGTCATTTTTTACCAATTATTTGACCCCCAGGACTAACAGAGAATTTTTGAAACTTTTTTACAAAACAACATGATACCCCAAATCAAACTCCAAGAGTTCAGTTTGCTGGTTTATAAGATGTAAGAGCAGTTTGAGAAAGTAAAACGTGACAGACGGACGGACGGACAGACGGACGGACGGAACAGGGTAACAACAATATACCCGAACTTTCTTTAGAAAGTGCGGGTATAATTAAGCTGTATATTTTTTATGGTGCATTTAAAACAAACAAATCGTTTCATATTTCTTAGAAAATAAAAGTTAAATCTGAAAAGTTTCGCTAGTATCATGTAAATAGTCCGCTCACAAGTCAACTTGTACGCGAACTTTTCTAATAACCCTCGTATACATGAGTAAGAATTCAATAAGAATTATTTAAGAAATGAACAACGTTATTTAGTGAACATGGCGTTATGAATAGCAATTGCTCTGCTGGCATATTCCATGATGCGCGCTAGCGCATCATGGAAAATATGCCAGCAGAGCAGTTGCTATTCATAACGCCATGTACACTAAATAATCGTTGTTTATTACTTATATCTGCATTTTACCACTCGCAAATACCCTGTATTAGCCTAGACCTTAACTTTTAGCTATTGCATCAAAATTAATCATTCAGACTGTAATGTATCTTTTTAATTCACATAGATTTGTTAACAGAATCAATGATATGTTATAACAGTAATTCTTTTAAAATATTATTATAAGACAGGTTTTAATATTAAATACATCAATTTTATGGAGTTGGAGAAAAACACATCATGTATCGTATAGTGGTTTAAATCTATAACGTCATGGAAAAGTATATATAACGTTACACCTTTATGACGTCATAGTATACTGACAGAGCAATTGCGATTATAGAGAAATAATTGCAACTCCTTCGTATGGGCTTACAGTGGGAAAGAACAATGGAAATGCAAATATTGTGTTTTAAAAAAGTATACTGTCAAATATTATCATAACTTTTTCGTCTGGCGCGAAAGTGTGTGATCTTGATATCATTAAACTAAACCAATTAACGATTCAACAAATAACTATCAGATTATTATTAATATTAAAACGTAATAAAAACCATCCGTTTATCCAGAATATTTTTGAGGGGTATATGCAGGTTTGTTAAGGGAGGGGATCGAGGAAATTTAAGAAATTTGATTTGTTCCACGGGGGGCGGAACTCCAACTCCCCCTCCCCCACCCCCGAATCCCATCTAGATTCAGCTCATGAAAAGTATGTGATCGAAAATCATCTACAAAGCCAAAGAAAAATTCTTACATCTTCTCCAAGTTTTTCAAGATGTAAACAGTTACTAACATTGTACAAAACTGATTGTGTATATACGAAAATGTGCGTGCACTTTGCTTTAAACGTATATTCTTTCTCCATAAAAATTTACTAAAATTATGAATTTTGGAGAACAAATAATTATAAAATCTGGAATGCCTACACAAGTACGTTAGCCTGTTCTTTTTCATATCTAGATCTAAGACTTTCACTGCCTTGTTCACAAAACTATATGTAAATCTTCAAGTCCTGATTTTGTTTCTAAAAACAAATATTACATACGTCATTCATAAGACTGTAGCAAAATTTTACATTGCATGATATCAGTGTAACGAATGTAACCGGGTTTATTTAGGTTTCCGTTTCAATGGAGGAAAAAAAAGCACCCGGTTCAATGTTTAACGTTGTAAAATGATTCAACTCAATGACATGGCAATCTTCTGTCTGTTTCGTAAATAATAATGAATTATACTTTCCTTTACAAAAACAATTTTGTTTTTCTGTATTTTGTAAGCTTCTCAAAGATAGTAACACATGTTTAAATGTTTACGGTTATGAATGTACTAAAGAAATTATACTTAAGTTTGACTAGTTAAAACACTGATGGCTTATAATATTTTTTGATTAAGTGTTCAGTGTAAGTGTACATGAGATATATAAGGATTGAGTGTTATTCGTCTTCAATTTCATATAGATTACATAACGATTACGTATAAGTTTTAATTGGGTGTCAGAAACTCTGATAATTTTGTTGCATGTAGCGACCTTGCTCTATCAACGGGAATAATAAAAGTGGACTGCACAGTATTTTGAAACATAACTTTTTTGTGTTTCGTGGATCTACTCGTTCATAACTGTTATTTTTCCTAGTCACCTAAAACATTTGAGAGAGAGAGAGAGAGAGAGAGAGAGAGAGAGAGAGAGAGAGAGAGAGAGAGAGAGAGAGAGAGAGAGAGAGAGAGAGAGAGATGGGGTGGGGGTTGTGTACACGATGTGCTTCACGGTCGTCTCCCAATAAACAGGTAGGTAAAAGTCTATTGTTTCTTAAGCGACAAAAAAACCGTTCAATTCACACAGAATATACAAGAAACTAACACGTGTGTATATACACGTGTATAGCTATAGGTAGAGCCAACGATCACCAATCATCTTTGGACATGTAGCCCCCCCCCCTTCCACTAGCCCCAAATATTATAGTAAAGTAGTAAAGGAAATAATGAGCAAGTTATTTTGTAATTAGTACATGATTTATAGAGATAAAAAAATACATTAATCAACGTGTTCGTGTTCAGATTGTGACAATGGTCCCGCTTCTTTTTTTTCTTTTTTTTATACAAAACTCTGCGTGTAACCGTTTGAGGGAAAGTGAAGTGAATGATTGTTTGTCGTATGAAAACATATGCACATGTCAATAAATACATGTATATACATTAAAAAATCAAAAATATTTGGTAATGCAGCCATGCATTAATCTTGCATTATTCTTGATTTTCTTTTTATCAGGGACGTATATACTTAGTATATACGTCCCTGTTTTTATCAAATGTAAAACATTTCTTGACCTTCGATTCATTCTGTTCAGTGTGATTCATTAAAATTGTCGGAATGACATTTTGCTTTTCGAACATTTAGAATGTGAATGTTGCAGTGGAACTCTTACCGACTCGCTACAAAAATATTAAAATATGTCTATCAGTTTGAAAATGATTGATATATTGGCACAGATTTTTTGTGCATGTCTTTAGCTATTTATTTATTTTCCTACACATTCAATCCCGTTTGCTTGATAGTTTTCTCTATACATGTATTTTGATTGTAGTGAAAAAATACATGTACTAGAAGAGTTAAACGCAGGTTCAACTACATCTCTCTCGATGAGAGAGAGATGGATGGAGAAGACGTAGAAAGAGATGAAGTGAAAGGAGGGAAGACAAAGAAAGAGAGAGAGAGAGAAATGCATGTTTATATATACATATACGCTTGTGTGATTCTAGCAGTTATTATGAATAATTCGATAAAATAAGAAGTCGAAAACATTTATTTCAGTAGAGAGTTACTTTTAACATATGTATAGATTTCCGAATAAAGTGGGGGAATATAATGGAAATCTCGAGAAAACAGCTTGATTCCTTGCTGAAAATTGACAAGCAAACAACTATATATTTATACATGTTTTCAAAGCCTTCTCTTTTATCATAAGGGTTTCGAAAAATATGACGATCTCTGCTGGTTTTTATTTTTGAAACACGATTTTTCATTCATTATGTAGAAAAAAACACTTTAAACAGAGCTGGTCTTTAGACCCAAAGATCGTGGAACAGTCTCGACAACGGTAAGCTGCCGTAGACTAGAATGTTCTTGCTGACAATAACAATTTAATAACAATACATGTATATGTTAGTATAACTCATGAACTTCCATCAAATATTATTTCAGTCAACATTTTTTTTTTGGGGAGTAGATGCAAGATTTTTTCTTTGATATTTAGGAAGATTTTCACCACTAACAGACTTTTCACGAGCTGATCTAGATGGGATTCGGAGGATGGGGTGGAATCCCCCCCCCCCCTGGAAAAAAATCAATTTTTTTTAATTTTCATCGTAAAATGACCAAATATATGCCTCGACCCCCTCCCCCGACAAACCTGAATCCCCCCCCCAAAAAAAAATACTCTGAATGAACGCATGGTTCTGTCATGTAGTAAATTTTGAATTTACTGGGTGGGTGTAAATACAAAATTTCCAACATGAGTAAATTTTGTATTTAAACCTACCCAGTAAATTCAAAATTTACAACATGACAGTTCTTAGAGAGAACAGAACTGGGTCAAACTTAAAAGGAGTGATATACGGACTATATAAAACTCGTACCACCCAACTTCATGTAATATAATAAATTAATCACAGCAATAAGTAAACCTCTCTTCTGAACATAATCATAAGGCAAAATGTTAACTTTACAGCCATCTGAAATAATTTACAAATAAAATGACATAACTATAAATGACAGGCGTGCATTTTAAATCCACAATCGTAAGAATTCTGTGTTAGAGTTTTCCCTTTATTTTTAAGTCATTCGCGCTTTTTTCCCCTAAATTTGCGTTAAGAAATTAATGATTTTATCTATGCATTTTTAGTACAAAGAAATAAAAGACTAACATACAAAAAAAAAATAACAATAATTAGCAATTAGTTGTTTAGATTATGGATTCTGCGTAATTTTTTTTTTTACTTTCATGATTTTTACTAACTTAGTGAGTGTTAATCAATAAATGTGGTATTTTTTTTTTATCAATATTAATATGATCATTTTTTAAGTTAGAAAATAAAAGTAAAACATTAAGATCGCCTATCAGGTAAGCGGCAGGTGTGCTCATATGGAGAAATAAGTCCGATTTTTTCTCATTAATATTCATTAACCACACTACGTAAATCCTGACGTCACAATGCATATAGTTCAAAGGGCGCCAAAATGCAAACGCGAGGACGTAATATTGACTTTAAAAAGTTGTCGGAGGGTCAAACAGAAGAGGAGAATAAAAGGAAACTTAGGAAAGCATCCAAGTGTTATGTGTATGAAAACAAATTTAATGTAGAGAGGCTCATATGTAAACGAAAAGATGGATTGGTAAGTAAGAATTTATTATCATATTTATTGAATTCAATATGGGGAATATGTTTTAGCACCAATGGGTACAGTAATGGCGACGTGCTGCAGTTCGCTCAAATATTATGATATATTGGTGTGATGTAACAGAATAACTAATTTTTAGTATAATTTATTTAAGATTAGCAACATTTTTTGTGAAATGACTTAATAGAAAGTCAGAGCAGTGATTATTACGTTGTGTTTATCTTGTATACAAATATGAGAGGCCCACGACAGGGTGCTCAATTAATAGTGTTATTATTGGAATGAAAAAAATATCATAAAACAAAATTTTGTTTAGTGTCAAAGTAAGTAAAAGTATCCAAATTATTTATTTTTTTATTTATTTATTTATCTATTTGTTTATCTATTAATCATGAATATAAATTCATTTTTCCATATTTTTTCTAGATTCAGAAATACCTAGTAAAGTGGGAGACGTATTCGGAGTACGAATGTACCTGGGAGCCTTGGTTCCATTTGCCCAAAATAATTTTAGACGATTTCAGTACGCCAAAAATTGAGGTAAGCATATAACTATCGAGCCATTTACTGATCAGTTAGAATGATATTTTTAAAATCAAAAGAAAAGTAAAAATGAACCGGTATGTACCAGATGTTTTGGCAAAATTTAATCGAGATCCGCATTTACAAACTTGAGTTAAATACAGATGTAATTTCAAAACCGTATTAATAAAATATTTTTAATGTAATGTTTTTTGGCAGATAGATCCAGACACTTTGCAGGAAATATCCGACGAGTTCCGCACCGCAGTGCAGGCCAGACTTTCACAAAGGGTTGGGTCCCACTTCTACATTTCCTCAACGTTTGATTCCTTCCGCCGTTTGTTCCATAACAGAGGAACGGAGGTCCAAAAGGGGAGAAAACTTCTACAGAGAGACGATTTTAGTGGATTATTGCTTCCAGAGGACTGGGACATTTTTGTATACACGAAACTGGGAGAGGGACGAGCTGTTTCGTTTCCAATCAATGTAACGCCGACTCTAAGGTGGAGTAAAAAATGCTATAGAGTAGTGTCTGGGTCCTTGGTTGAAGCCCCACGAAGGCCACTGGAGTCATGGAAAGTTGAAATTAGTACTGCCAGATACCATGTTTAATAATGACGTTTTCTTGGCAATATTGAATTAGGCCTATTGTTCTTGCACGCATGTATGATTGTGTTCATATCATATTAGAATTTTAAATGTTGTACCACCATTAGTGTACATTTTCTTTTTACTTTTTACGTTGTTAGCTTAAGTCATTCAAATCATTAATTTTAGAAATGGAAAACCTCAAGTATGGGACTACCATTGCTACTTCGTCAGTCTGTTCTGATAAGTCGCGATGTTCAAACAATCTTAAATTGGACAAGAATCGATATTGTTACTCACTCGACCTAACCCGCAAATTTCTTCTTTTCATGAACGATACAGTTGAAAAAATCAAAAGTGTCGAGCACATTGAAATAGTCAATGCAAACTTACCAAGAGGCATTTTGCCTATTAAAGAGAATGCAAACCGCGTGTCGGACAGACTAAGAAAGCATGTTTCAGACACATTTACTCAATTTAAAAGAACACGGTCAGGTACAAAACGCAAACTATTTTTTGAAAAAACGGTACACATGCACCTCTATGAAAGCGAAGTGTACACTGGTGAAGAATTAAATGAAAGGGAAAATGAAATTTACCACAGAACAATTGCATCCCTTTATAATGAATTGAAAACAGTTCAGGAAAGATTAAACAAGCAGGTTCTAACAGAAGTGCAATTGAATGATGATCTTCAATATTTTAAAGAAACAAATGCAAAACTCAACGCGTATATCAAAGAACATATTCTACCTTTTGTAAATAAAGGGAAACCACTCGATCAGTGTAAACGGTCACAAAAGATGAATAAGGTCTCAATTCTTAAATCAAGAGTCGAAAAAGCACTTTGGTTTGCCAAATCTTTTGGTGTTAAAATAGAATCTGTAAGGTTTAGTGACATGGCCGGTAAATCCTACGAATTAGGAAAGGGGCTTAACAAGCCTGTTCATTATGAAGATATGGAAGAGTCTGATAAGGATAAAATAAAATCCATCCTTTACATTTTAGATTCTTTTGGCATCTCTGATGATGCTTACCATGAGTTATCAGTTGCAAACGATTCCATAGTTATATCGTATCTAATAAAAGAATGCAGGGACAGTTTAAATGAAATGTGTACAATTTCTCAGACTCCAGGTGACTCTCCTGGAGCACAGGTTTGTCTCAAAGAAAGCCTAGATAAATTGTTATGCGAAACTATCCCAGTTTCTGAATCGGATGAATCAAATCCTCCGAAAGCCCAAGTAAAATTTGCTGCGGATGGGGCAAAAGTATCACGGTTATCAACATTTTTAGTCTTATCCGTTGCGGTTTTGAACGCCGGTGAAGAGGTCATGTCTGCTAGTGGACAACACACTCTCGCTATTGTAAGCGCTGACGAGTCTTGCATTTCAATCAAAGACTCTTTCAACAACATATTTGATGATATAAACGATATCATTAAAACAAAACGGAATGACAAAATAATTTACACAACAAGTAGTGGTAGACAATTTGACTTGGAACTGTTTTTAGGGGGTGATATGAAATTTTTGTTGTTGGCTCTCGGCTTAAATGCTGCTAATTCCAAATATGCGTGTCTCTATTGCAAAATTGCAAAAGAGGATCGTTATGATATGACGAAAGATGAGATGTATTATTGGGGACAATCGATGGTTAGAAGTATCGTTGACATGAAAAAACTGTCCACTAGAAAGTTTAACTATGGCTGTGTTAGACTCCCTCTTCTTGATATACCAATAGACCATGTCATAGTAGACGAGTTACATCTTTTGATGCGCATCGGCGATGTTCTCATAAGAAATTTGATTGAAAATTCGGTGAATCAAGATCAAAAAAGCAGTATTTCGACAAAGTCAAAGGCAAGTTTAAAACGAACGGACTTAGTAAACTGTATACAAAATTGTGGCGTTAATTTTTGTATATGGGAAACAAAGGTTAAGGATGGGAGGGGAGACTTCTTGAAAAATTTAGAATGGACAAGTTTAACAGGTTCAGACTTCAAAAAATTGTTGAAGTTTCTCCCAGAACAGCTGGCAAACAGTACAATTTTAGACACTAGCAACAAGACCAAAGTTATTGAGTTATGGGTAGCTTTCGGCAAATTGTACTCAACTCTAAGTGAGTGGAACCCTCCTCTAGACAAAATCGATTTTTTTTTCGAGGAAAGTAAGAAATGGATAAACGAATTTTTGGACCTTGGTCGAAGTTTAGAAGGGTACGACTCAAAATGCATAACTCCTTACATGCATATACTAGTGTATCATGTCCCACAATTAATGAAAATGTATGGTGGGATAAAACAATTCACAGGACAAGGTGTCGAAAAAACCAATGATGATATTAAGCTGATTTATCATCGAAAAACAAATAAACATGCGGCTACATCCGAGGCTCTGCGTGTAAGGTATCGAAAATACTTAAATCGAAAATGTTCTCGTATAAAGCGGAAATACAACAAAAAAAAATCAAGTGTATTGGGTTGGAGGAGGAAAACGACACGTTTTTCTGAGATATAAAGCAAAATTAAAACATTAAACGTTTAAAAATTTAACCGGCCTCGTCTGTTGCGACTGAAGTGTATGCATTGTATACTATACTAGTATACATGGTGTCTCTACGTAAAGGTACATACATGTATATATGTACAGTACGTGTACATACGAACATGTACATATTGATGCAGTTTATATAAATATTGACAATTATACTGAATTGCACAGTTCTGACTTTGACTTTGGATTGAAATAGAACAACATGACATCATTGACATGATGAGTTCATTTTATCATTTATTTATTCTTAAATTAATATAAATTTATAATATGTATTATTTATAGTTTTTAAATTGTTATCGTAAAACGCATATATATTATATGAATCAAGTTACAAGATAATAATGAGTTTTATGTTCATATGTTTATATTTGTTAAGAACTGAAATAAAAAGAATTGTAAACCTGAAAAAAATCTATTTGTTGTCTGATAATTTACTAGCACGACAAAAAGCAACATACTTATCATGGAATGTGCGTTACGGGCGGTTGGGGTACGAAGTATATTTATATATAACTGAATATATCCAAGTTGACATCCCGTGGTTTGGAACAGATCATTTTAAAACTGAGGCTGATTCACTTAAATAACGTAAGAATAATCTTAATACCTCTCTCTCTCTCTCTCTCTCTCTCTCTCTCTCTCTCTCTCTCTCTCTCTCTCCATAGGCTAGTTAAAACACCCTTTGTGTGCCCCTGAAATGTCGCTTAAATCAAATATACATTAAAAGAGGTTTTCTGGTTTGTGCCCCTTTGGCGCCCCTTTTCCTACAAGCAGCACCCCCAAAAAAGACAATTTTTAAAACTAATTGGCACATTCATTTTAGTTAGAAAGAAATTAAAACGTACATTTATTTAAAGAATGGAATATCAAATACTAGAGAGCACCATGGCAACTCGTTTATATCAATTAAAAAAATCGAAATTCTGTGTCAAAATTGGCAATAATCGACTTAATTCACTATTTTACTATGAAAATGGTTCATTTCTCGCTTCAAATTTTCATATTCAAAGGCACAATAAAAAATAAACCAATTTTTAATCGAATAGCGTCATTTTTTTTCTACCGGTGTGTAGGTGAAATTCATACCATGGCAAAATGTTCCGGCGTAAGCGTTTCCGAGTTATTTGAGAAATTTTAAATGTTCATTATACATTACTTTGAAATAGTTACAACCTCAATTTCAAGATGGCGGCCGTATGCAAATTAGACAAATCGGACTTATTTCTCCATATGTCTTTTCTCGGCGGGCGAATGCATTCTGCGTAGGAGTTGTCTACTTACCCAACGTTTACTTAGTTTGTGTTAATTAATGAATATAAAGTCAACTTTTTACTGCTATTAGATTTTATTTTGTTGGAGAAAATTAAAATTATCCATCAATTAAACGGCGGGCATATATATTTCTTCTGCTGTCGTATGAATTCTACGTACGAGTTATCTACCTTTACCAACATCTTTGATTTTCGTCGATAAATCCGTAATGAAAACTTATAAAAATATTTTGTTGTGTGAATTAATATCATTTTATCACATTTAATCATAATCAATCATAATTATATCGATATATAGCCGCATTTACCGTGGGACTTACGTGGGACTTACGTGGGACTTGTTTTCCCCGTGGGACTTGTTTTAGTATCAGCGGTTATGTGGGTGGTTATGGATATCGAAAGAAAGAAAAATCACTTACCATGTTGCGAATATCCCGCGTTTCTTCTACCGAAAAAAAAACCCGCACGATATTACCCATGATGCGTCGTTTTACCTATTTATAACAGGTTTAAATACCTATATAGCTAAAAATAGATATATAGCTATATATAGTGATTTGCCTGGACCTGTTAACCGCAAAACCGTGAGTACCTACTCATCGAACTTTCTTAGTCATTCTTTTTTTATTTGCAACAAATGTCCGTAAATATGGAAGGAAAGAACAAGTCAGAAAAATCAGATAAACCAGAAAAAAAGTTAGAAAAAAAGAGTGAAAAGGTTTCAGACAAACGACTGGTGCAATTAAATTTACAATCGGTGTCGTCGTCTATTAAAAGCGCCCATATTTCGGACAAAAGGCCGTCCAAAGTACAAAGAACCAGTAGCTCCGATACTGAACCCATTAATACTGATGTCTTTGATGAACTTAAATCTATTCAAGAAAGTCTGTTGGAAATCCGAGCAACAATGATGAAAAAAGACGACATTAAAAATATTGTTACGGACATTGTCTCGGAAATAAAGGGGGAGCTCAAGAAAGAAATCATAACAGAGGTGATCACAGAGGTGAAGGATACACTGACAAAGGAACTCTCAACTACCGTTACTACACAGGTGAAGGACGAGTTTATCAAAGAGATAGATGAAAAATCCAAAATATTCGAGTCGCGCACGAAAGAAATAGCCGACGGGATGAATATGGATATGAATGACCTGAAGGAGAAATTTCACGAGCAGCTAGCAGAATTACGATATCTAAAAGCCAACAGCATACACTCAGGCAAACCAAAATATGCAGTACTCTCAGAAAAACAACATCAAGTTTATAGGGTGGAAGGAAAAGGCGCAGGAAGACTTGCGCTCCGACTTGATAGCCATCATGAAACAAACGACAGGCGAAACCGTAGAACCCAGCGATATCCTTGAAATACACCGCATCCCAGGGGAACAGGGAAGGATTCGCCCCGTTATTGCCAAACTGAGGAACAGTGATTCGAAAATTAAAATAATCAAACACAGATCAAAAGATGGTGTGAAAAGCCACTTTAAAATGTACGACCACATTACCCATCAGAACGCAGAACTCCTTCGACAACTGAACAAGGACGAACGGATACAAAGTTCCTGGTATTGTAACGGCAAGATCTTCGCGTTAGATAACCAAGGTGTGCGACATAAATTCGACATACTTGATTCGATTGACAAGAAGCTGAAAAAACACTAGAGGTTGGTAATGCGGCGGGGTGCGGAAATTCGATCGGGATCGAAGTGAACTGAACTGTGAATGTGTATTGGACACAGACCACAATTATTTTTCCCTCTTATTCCTTTATACAAAAATAAATCATATAAAAAATTCCACCGGCTCAAATGAGTTCAAATACAGCATACCTATAGAATGACACTAGTCCAACAACATATCCAAACTACAGGAAAATCAATCGAGAGGGGACTGAGATATGGCCCCTAAAATAACCCCTACCATGAAAAATTCACTTTCACTTTGGAATTTGTGTAAACATTGGCCTCTTTACACCCTTTCTATTGCGCCTGTAAAGATAATTTTTCTAAATTTTTTCCTGCCTGTATTGTTTTTCAAACCTTCTTCTTTCCATCCATGCCATAAAAGGAACCAAATTCGACCATTTAGTACCCCTAGGAATTTTTGAAATAATACATACATTTTTAGAATGGAACTACTTTTTTCCAACGGGGCAATTCCAAAAGATCCGAGGGGCGCTGACTGTGTAACCGAGCTACAGCGATAGCTCGAGGAAGACAGAGATGATCACCTACATTTTTAATTTTCAATACAGATCTTTTTCCTTTCTTAAACTTCTCTTTATTAGCATGTAGATGTCTGACTTTTTGACCTCCGCTTCCCTGAGGATATTTGACGTGAAACAATTCAAATTCAGCAGATCCGTCCGTAATAGTAAAATCTTTTTTCGATTGCTGCACTGCCTGAACTTTATTCAAAATAGTAGCTTCGTTCAAATTCTTTGATTGAGTAAATTCATACCAAATCTCAGAAATTCAAATCTCAAAATCGCAAATTCAATCTCAAATAATTGTTAGGATTACATTGCATGCGCTCTTTCACTTCTTTCAACATGTCGCTCAATAAACGTTTCACAAAACCGCTATCTGATTTCTGGGGGAAAGGTCGAAAGCTGACCGTATATACATTTTGTTTCACTTTAAATTTGCGAGATTGTCGCCCCCTGTCTAATCTAACGTTGTAAAAGTCAGAAACCACTTTTTTCTTAACAGCTTTTCTGACCGCTTTTTTTTTCTTTAAAAGTTTTAAATTTTCATCGATCAATCGCTTTCTTTTATATCTCAACAAACGAGATTTATTCAACAAAATGCTTTCGTCTACATTCATCTCTCTCGCTTTCAAGGGAAGGATCAAAATGAAAAAAGTATTTAATAATGCTATAGTTATATTCATCAAAACATGTTTACGAACTCATATCAAGGTCGCTAGACAGCTACGTCAGAGTATTTTTTACCATAAACTAGGTCACACAGCTGTCTAGGTCACACAGCTGTTGTTTACGATCAAGGTCGCTAGACAGCTACGTCAGAGTAATTTTTACCATAAACTAGGTCACACAGCTGTCTAGGTCACACAGCTGTTGTTTACGTCGCAGCTACATTGACTCCAGACACGTACACAGAGCTAGCGAGGTCACACAGGTGTTGTTTACCCAGCAGCTGCATTGACTCAAGTCACGTACACGGAGGGTATATAACACAGCATTTCTCTTCAGTTCCTCACACCATTGAATGGAAAGCCTTCAGAACCTTATCGTGGAAAAATCAGAGAGAAATTCAGCAACATGGCAGAGGAAAAGAAAATCAAAGAAGAACCAAAAGAAGAAGAAATGACTGAGATTGAGCCAGCCAAGAAGTTTGGATTCTCAGCCTCCGAGGAAAAAGAAGAAAAACCAGCATTTCTTCTAAAGCCTCCCAGAAATGAAGGCGGAGAAACTTACTTAGACATACTGAAAAGAGAAAAGCAGGAAGACAAGGAGTTCTAGCAGGAAGACAAGGAGTTCTACAAAATGATCGTCATCCAAGAAAAAAGAAGACTGGATAAGAACCTTCACTTAGTGACAGGAACCTTTGGACCCGGAACGGGCACAAAATCCCTCTACAGCAAAATACAAGACCTGCTCAAGGATTACTATTACCCAGAAAACGAGTTCAACAGGCTGAAATTGAACGTCATTCTAGCAGAAAAAATAAAGGAAGAGGCTGAAGCAGAACTACAACAGAAAAGAGACGTGGAAATGGAACTGCAGATCACCAAAGAAGAACTACAAAAGGTCATCAAAGAAAATGAAAAAGCCACTAAGAAAATTCATGATTTGAAAGAAGAAGTCGGAGAGCAAGAAAAAGAAATTGAAGAGCAAGAAAAAGAAAATGACGAACAGGATAAAGAAATAGACAAACTGGAAGAAGAAGTCGAAAAACTGAAAGAAAAAATCCACAAACTAGAAAAAGTTCCTCCCCTATACTTCTCCGAGGAAGAGTACAAAAGACTAAAAACCTTCAATTGGATACTAGAAAACGAGCTAGAGAGAGCAGATATGAAAAATACTGCACTGGAAGAAAAACTGACTGAAAAAGAAAACGAACTGCAGGAATTGAAGGACAATCTCCAAGAAAACAGAGAAATAATGAAACGCATGGAATGCGAAATGGAAACTTGGATCGACTTCGATTACGTACAAAAATCAAAGGAAATGGAGAAAAAACTGGCTGAAAAAGAAAAAGAACTCCAACAAAAGAATGACATGATAACTCGCATGGAAGCCGATTTGTTCACTTGGATGGACAACGATGCTAAAAGAATCCAAGATAAAGAAAAAGTCCTGGATAAAAAAATGACAGAAAAAGAAAAAGAGCTCCAAGAATACAAACAACATGTCAAAGAAATGGAAAATATCAACCAGAAAATGAAAGAAGAAGTACAGAAAGCCACTCCCTTATACGATACCTCAGAAGCCGCAACTTTCATCAGAGAAATTCAACAGAAAGCTGATGAACAAATCCAAAAAGGTAAAGAAAAATTGGCCCTCATGGAAGCAGAAGTCGACGCACTCAAGCTAGACAACAAAGAAAACGTCAAAATATTCGGAGAAATACTGGACCAAATTCTCCCCCACATCAAGGATATGACAGAAACTTTCAACGAAGCCGAAGAATGGGTGAAAGCAGCAGCCACAGGACAAGAAAGAGAAGCATGGAGCATCTATGTCGAACCCAAAATCGCCACGGAAGAAAAATTCAAAAGTCTCAAGGCACTCTTCACCGAACATTGCAAAAAATTCTGCTTCGTCAGAAACGGAAGAACCCACAATATCAGCGGGGAAATTCAGCTGAAAAAACCTCTCAACATCAAAGAACTCAACAAACTCCTTTGACCAAACATCTATCTGAACGGAGGACCGAAGGAACAAGCCACTGAAAAATGGTCCATGGCCGCGAAGTTCAACGAAAATGATTATTTCTCGACTTTCTTCACGGATCAAGCCCTCAAAGGCGGAGAAACATCATGTGAAATCAGCAAATAAACGTGTTCCGAGTGAAAAAAAATTCGTTTCCGAGTGAAAAAAATTGTTCTTTATTAACATTTTTCTCCTTAAACAATGTATATATGTTCATTTGTTCATTTATTTGCTTTGAATTCAATAAAATTTGACTTTGTTCTGTCTATACTGCCTTTGTTTACCTTTATTCAGACGCCATTTTGGATTTGACCTAAATAATATTAGACGCCATTTTGGATTTGACCTCAGTTGACCCCCCTATCTAGGGGCCTTATACTACTCTTGAAATGTTCAAAAGCAATAGAACTTTTTTAAAAACTTTTAACTTTTTTAAAAACATTTTACTCAATGTGATGAACAGTAACGTACGTAGGTAAATGAACTAACATATCTACTTTCCGTTTTTTAAATCACCTCCGTTTGTTCGTTTCCGGTCCCTAGATAAAAACCTTTTTTCAACGAGATATTATAACTAACGAAAACTTGAACATCCAAACTTTGAGGAAAGACAAAATGTACATGTATCCATTATCTGTTTACAAGATAACTGGATTTTTAGTGCAGATTAATACATGAGAAACGGAAGACCTTTTTGTTGCTATACCTCTTGTTATTCTATTGTTTCTTTTTCATTAGGGTCTTCCGTTTTCCAACGGAAGACCCTCTTGTTATTCTATTGTTTCTTTCTATTATTAGGGTCTTCCGTTTTCAACGGAAGACCCTCTTGTTATTCTTCGGTTTCTTTTTATTAGGGTCTTCCGTTTCCAACGGAAGACCCTCTTGTTTTTCTTTGGTTTCTTTTATTATTATTTTATTTTTTATTTTTTTTCTGACTCCTTCTCGGCTTTATATCTCAAAAAGTTTTCATCCGATTTCAATGAAATTTTCAGAGCTTTTGTGAAGTTACCGTGCCTCAAAGATGTTAAAGTTTCAGCATTAACGTCACTTCCGTTCAAATTTGGCGGCCATTTTTAAATTTTAAAAAAGTGATTTTGTCCGGAAGAAATCTCCGTTAACTTTAAAGATATCGTTTTGAAATTTTTACTGATGAAAGATGTATCAATTCTATAATGTACTGGGGGGTTTAAAATTTTGTTCATCAATTTTGCTCAAAACCGGAAGCAGTTCCAATTTTTGGAAATTTTCATTTTTTTGAACAAAATAAGACAATACTACAGTCTTAAAGAACTTGCCATGGTGAATTCAAATCTGAAATCCGTTTGAAAATCAAACAATGCATTACAGAGATATCGGGGTTTAAAAATTGATTTTTCCGGAAATTTTGATTCCGCGTCCTTGGTTTAAAAAATAGCGTAATGTTCAAAGTAAAATTAACTCGTACATAAAATAATTGTTAAGTCGTACTGTATCACATTCGGATTTTTTTTTAATAAGTCGTTCTTGAAATCAGAAAGGTTTTTGTTAAGTCGTACTTAAAATCATTCGGATTTTGTTAAGTCGTACCAGGAATAATTCGATTTTTTTAAATCTTTTTAATTTAGTTACTCTTGTTATTAGTTTAAGAGCTCTGCTTCTTACGGGATTTTCCAGCTTTGCTTCCGACATTAACGGAAGACCCACTCGTTGCTTTGCAACGAGCTTTGCTCTAGTTATTATTATACTTTTTCTTTTTTTTTCTGACTCCTTCTCGGCTTAATAACTCAAAAAGTTTCCAACCGATTTTTATGAAACTTTCAGAGATAATGTGAAACTAATATCCCTCAAAAATGTTAAAGTTTTCTCGACCACGTCACTTCCGTTTTGACGTAACGTCATTTTTAAAATTTTCAAAAAGTCATTTTGTCCGCGGCGTTTCTCAAAAACGCTTTAAGATAGAGGCTTGAAATTTTCAATGATTATGATTTGGTCGATTTACCTCTGTAATAAGGCTGGAAATGAAAATATGTCACTTCCGGTCGAAACCGGAAGTGAAACAAATTTTTCGAAAAAAAGAATTTTCTGATCAAATCAAAATGAATATGTGTTTTGTAGAGCTTATTAAACTGAATCTAACACTGAAAGCCGTTTTAAAATCGGACGATGCATTACAGAGATATCGGGGTTTAAAAATTGATTTTTCCGGAAATTTTGATTCCGCATCCTGGGTTTAAAAAATAGCGTAATGTTCAAAGTAAAATTAACTCGTACCAAAAATAATTGTTAAGTCGTACTTGAACACATTCGGATTTTTTTGTTAAGTCGTTCGTGAAATTGAAAAGATTTGTTAATTCGTACTCAGAATCATTCGGATTTTGTTAAGTCGTACCAGGAATAATTCGATTTTTTCATCTTTTTATTTTAGTTACTCTTGTTATTGGTTTAAGTGCTCTGCTTCTTACAAGAACTCCCAGCTTTACTTCGGACATTAACGGAAGACCCACTCGTTGCTTTGCAACGAGCTTTGCTCTAGTTATTATACTTTTTCTTTTTTTTTCTGACTCCTTCTCGGCTTTATAACTCAAAAAGTTTCCAACCGATTTTAATGAAATTTTCAGAGATAATGTGTAACTATTATCCCTCAAAGATGTTTAAGTTTTCTTAACAACGTCACTTCTGTTCTGACGTAACGTCATTTTTAAAATTTTCAAAAAGTCATTTTGTCCGCGGCGTTTCTCAAAAACGCTTTAAGATAGAGGCTTGAAATTTTCAATGGCTATGATTTGGTCGATTTACCTCTGTAATAAGGCTCGATATAAAAATCTGTCACTTCCGGTCGAAACCGGAAGTAAAACAAATTTTTCGAAAAAAAGAATTTTCTGATCAAATCAAAAATGAATATGTGTTTTGTAGAGCTTATTAAGCTGAGTCTAACACTGAAAGCCGTTTTAAAATCAGACGATGCATTACAGAGATATTGGGGTTTAAAAATTGATTTTTCCGGAAATTTTGATTCCGCGTCCTTGGTTTAAAAAATAGCGTAATAATCAAAGTAAAATTAATTCGTACGAAAAACAATTGTTAAGTCGTACTGTAACACATTCGGATTTTTTTTGTTAAGTCGTTCTTGAAATTGGAAAGATTTTTGTTAAGTCGTACTTGAAATAATTCGGTTTTTGTTAAGTCGTACCAGGAATAATTCGATTTTTTTCATCTTTTTATTTTAGTTACTCTTGTTGTTGGTTTAAGAGCTCTGCTTCTTACAGGAACTTCCACCTTTACTTTCGACATTAACGGAAGACCCACTCGTTGCTTTGCAACGAGCTTTGCTCTAGTTATTATTATTCTTTTTATTTTTTTTTTCTGACTCCTTTTCGGCTTAATAACTCAAAAAGTTTACAACTGATTTTAATGATACTTTCAGAGATTATGTGCAATTATAATACCTCGAAGTTTAAGAAGTTTCTTTTAAAACGTCACTTTCGTTTTAACGTTACGTCATTTTTAAAATTTTCAAAAAGTCATTTTGTCCGCGGCGTTTCTCAAAAACGCTTTAAGATAGAGGCTTGAAATTTTCAATGGTTATGATTTGTTCGATTTACCTCTGTAATAAGGCTGGAAATAAAAATCTGTCTCTTCCGGTCGAAACCGGAAGTGAAACAAATTTTTCGAAAAAATGAATTTTTTGATCAAATCAAAAACGTATATTATTTTTGTAAAAATGTTTATGCTGAATCTAACACTGAAATCCGTTTTAAAATCAGATGATTCATTGCAGAGATATTTGGGTTTAAAAAATGATTTTTCCGGAAATTTTGATTCCGTGTTCTTGGTTAAGAAACTAGTTTAACATTAAACTAGGTTATTCCGGAATATTTGTTTCCGTATTCCTGATTTGTCTTGGGTTAACTCGTACCCGAAACAATTCAAAAATTAAAACTAGAAATAAAAGTTACAAATGAATTTATGTATAAATGCATCTACTTTTGCTGCGAATTATCGAATTGATTGAAATTGTCATGCCGGCATTGATGGTCTCGTAACATGTTATCGTATCATTTACTTCGTAGTAAAGATAAACGTACAGTTTACATGGTTCGTCAAGGAATTAGATCTATTTCATATGAAGTTGTGTTCGTGGCAATAAACGTATTAATGTTTTCTTCGTAATTTCAAAATCGACATAACTATCGTACGAGTTATCAACTTGCTGAAACGAAGGTGAAGGTCGATTGGAAAATCACAGTGCGTCCTGCAGTCCTTGAAAAGAGAAATTAAACTAATTGTTACCTCTGCTGAACGGGTATTCACGACATTTAGATTGTTAGTGAAAGAGAAGATTTAATGTAACGATCGGCAAACCACACCGTTTGGTATTCTCCTTGTTGTTTACCAACGCAAGATATGAGTCGTAAGTTTTGTTTTTGTTTTGTAATAGGTCACGTGTGCGGTTGTGCACACTGTCCTCGGTTCTAGTAAAGCGTTAGATTTCTTAAATCACAATGGCTACAACACAGGGTCTTGCTTTTTATTTACTGTTTCGTTGCTCTGCTACACGTTTTTCGTAAACGGGGTTTAGTAACGCGGTTATATATGATAAGTTTTTACCCGGAGTTATCGTAAAAAGTGATTTCTCCGCACACAGTTTGGTACGAGTGAACTGTGATTGAAGGTTTTGACCTTAACAAATGATTGTTCTTAGCTAATTAGCTTGATCTACCTGCATTGCTCTATTTTGCTATCTGAAGTTCTCTATCTAACCTTGATGTTATTTTGGTTTTTATGTAAAACAGGCTAAAAAGAGAACTGTCACGCTCGATCTACTTGCATTGCTTTATTTTCCAACCTGAAGTTAGCTATATAACCTTAATAATATTTTTATGTAAACAGACTAAAAGTGGCAAAGAACTGCAATTTATATTATACTGTGTAGTTTTATAAAAGCAGCCCAGAACAAAGTAGGTTAAAACATTGCTGCTTTTGAGCAGTTTTTGAGCAGAACATGGATTTCTGTTGTTTGAGTAACTGTATGGCACCTTCTGTGTGGTGAGGCATGGATACAAGTGATTACTTTACATTGTGCTCAATTATTGCCTATTATCATGTTAACCAGAATTGTTTTTCTTTGTTATTCCATTTAAGACAGTTGTATGTATAGTCGCAAAACATTTAGAACATCGACTGTATTTGTGCATATAAAGAGCACCATTTTGAAGACTAAGAGTGATTTTTTCTGTGAATATTTTTAGATCAGTTCAAAGTTGATAATTGATGCTGCACTTGAGTGCGATTTTTCAGTACAATTGTCAATTGTCCACTTGAGAAAAAGGTATGATTGAGTCGCTAAAAAAACATAATTCAGGTAAGTAAATAAAGGAATGTCGGTAAATCAAGCTACGTAGCTAAACCTGGTGATTGTACAAGACCAGCATAACATATTAACTTAAAGACAGCCTAAATTGTCTATTATTTAAAAAATTTTGAAATGTTTAAGAATTTCAAGCATTATTCCAAAACGACAATAAATTTTTACACTAATAGATTAGCAAATTAATCGGACAGCTTGTGCATGTATTGAATTTACCAATTTTTTTTATCATGGTTAATTTACTCTTGCTCTTTAAAAATTCACAGGCTTTAAGTTCATGGAAGAAATGTTATTAGAGAAAAAATACAGATTAAATTACTCATGTACTTACAATAAACATTTGCTAGCCTACAATCAAATCATATATTAATTAGAGCTTACTGAAATAGTTCTAGTTTTGATAACAAGTTGGTAAAACTTTAAAGTCGTTAACAGAACAAAAGGCTTTTGTCAGTTTCATCACAGTTTTTGAAATAAAAAAAAAATTCTTTGGTCAAGTGGACCAATGATTTTATGAAATTTAGCCATCTGAACAAATATTCACAAGTCAATATTTGACTTTCAAATAATAGAAACAAAACATTATAAATAAAACTAACAATTTTTTATAAAACTAACAAGTTTATATTCATAAATCATGTTGGTATGGCCAATTTCTCTGAATCTCCCCTCTTTACTTTTAATTTCTTTACATTAAAAATTTAATCATGTTATATAATAACCTCATTAGTACTATAGATATAATGATAATGTGCTTGATGCCCAGGACGTTTGATCAAGATACCGTACTAGATCTTCTAAACTGTTACATATATTTCAAACTCCGTCAAATTTTCTTGTAAAATGAAATCAAACTAAACTGTTTCCCATGTTTGGCAGGAGCCATGTTGTTACGGAGTATGTCGTATTAAATGATGAAACTGAGAAAAGGATAGAAATTCACAACAACAAATACTTCGGTTTTTAATTTGTTTTTTGTTTTTAAATTTTAGTAATGAAATTAAAACATAGTTAGTCAATTAATAAAGATTGGATACCATAGCTAGCTGCCGGTTAATAGCAATTAGAGAACTCAGCATAAGAACACATGTATTTCATCTAATATTTTTTTTGTTAATTAGCCTTCCCTTACAATGCGCATAAAAGTCTATCTTGTTGATAGAGTATGAATTGCTTTGTTAAATCAAATTGAAGGTGTTTGCAGACATTTTAATTCTGCTTGGAAAGCGGTTAAAGTTTTAAATCGGTCGGTTTTATATTACCGGTCATTAAGACCGATTGAATGAAAATAATTATACCAGACATTTGAAATATTTACTGGTTTTGCCAGTGGGACTGACAGATTTCAAAAACTCTGCAGACAGTTGACTGTTCTCAAAATTCTCAGAAGGTTGCACACATAGTGAGTGGTATTACAATTTTCTTCTATCGATCAATTTGTTCTGAATTTCAACACACAATAAACACATTTCAGTTGCTAACTAGGGCCAAGATGAAATAATAGTGTGTTTCCAGTTCCCAGATGATCCTTAAATTTATGAGCGACCCTATATAAATATAATTTAAGTACAGTCATATATTTTCCAGATTTTAACAAATTTTGGATAAAACTGTATTTTGCCAGATATAGAAAGCATTACTTCTAGAAGGCATGAGATTACACACCAAATGTTTTTTGACTCATTTTTCGTGTAGGTGAAGCGAGTTTCCGTTATGAAATAAAACATATGCTAATTCTGTTTGTGTATCATTTTTTTCAAAACTAATGTAATCTTTGTCAGAGCGTTAATTGCAGAAATAGTTTTGCTATAATCTTGGTTTTTGATAAGTCCTCATTCAGCTGCATGTCTATTCTTTGTCTCCAGGTACGTTGCCATTACTGACGCTATTAATAGATTTTTAGTTGCCACTCACAAGTTACTTATCATAATACAAATACTTTAAAATAAATAAAAATGTAATTTTGATATGATAAATTTTTTGATTGAATAAATCCAAAAAATGTCATTGAACATAAGGAAACATTTCACTTTTATTTTTCACACCTGGGCCATGTCAACATGGTTGAAGCCATTGATGTGAATGCGCACTTGTCACCTGTTATCTCAGACATTCCCATGGGGCATGGATATCATAAAGCATAAAGTTACAAGTTGAATAAATTCAGCATCAGAAAATTTATTGTTTATGCAAATTGTCATGCATTTCATTCAAGTTCAAGGAACTTATTCCTTGCAAATGGCAATGGTTTTGAAACTCAAGATATTTGCTTGCTTATAAATTTTTGTGCGTATTATCCATCCAAATTATGTTTTCCCCTTTTTTAAGGCTTTAATTAAGTTGGGGAGGGGGTGTGCAGATAATACACTTGTGTATTTTATTCGGCAAAATACGGATTCCGAATAATTTCCATTTTTGAGAAACACTTAGATAATAATTGTTTCGACTGTAATTTTCCCAGAGTAAATGTTTAAATGGTGTGGGGATTGCTAAGGCTAAGCTCCTCATTTTATAACTCAGGGAGTTTTTTGTATAGAATGTTTGGTCAATTTTCTCGTCTTTAAATTTTCAGTATCTTTACCAGCCCCTTAACGTTAATATTCTTGTGATCTGTTTACATATTAAAAATTCATTGAATAGTAAAAGATTTTTAAGACATCCGTACATTAAACAAGTCAAGTCTTGCTGTGATGTCTGGTTTGTTAAAGTCAGTAACAATTATTTTCTTTGTAAATAAAACATTTTTAGATGAATCATTTAAAAGTAATTTATCAAAGACAGGGGCAGAGAAACACAAATGGTGATGTCTACATTCATTTCATGCATATCTTTTACAAATTTATGCTATGCTATGGTATGCGATTTTAATGATATGCTATGCGAATTTAATAATATGCTATGAGATTTGTATGCTATGCTATGAGAAATTGAAATGAAGGGCTTAATGATATGGTATGCTATGCTATGAGATTTGAACAAAAACGCCTCCATACACAGAAGAGTTTACCACAAATCTATTATGTCAACATTTATTTTTTCAAATAAAAATTTACATTTAAAACCGAGTTAAAAGAATGTTGTATGCTATGCTATGGTATGATATGACGAATGCGATTCTATGAGATTATATGCTATGGTATGAGATTCCAATGCTATGCTATGAGATCACAATCCTATGCTATGAGATTTCCATGCTATGCTATGCTATGGTGTATGTTGTAAAAGATATGCTTGAACCGACTGTATGAGCATCTTGAAAATATAAGTTGATACTACCCTAGATTTTCCCTTATTTCTAATTTGTGTGTTAGGATGAAGCCTTGTTGAGCTCTATAAAATGTCTACAGATATCTTGTATGAAATATTGCATGATAATGTGAAAACCATTCTTTTTAATTGCAAGTTTGCTGGTTTCGGGGGAAGTGTAGCTTTTCTGCATTATAACACAAATTTTCTGTAGAGCATCAGATCTGCAGTTTCTATCAATACTTGTACAAAAGAAAGTACCCTATTTTTTCCTGAATGCTGATTTTGGCTGAAGTTGAATTTAAAACAATGAAATGTTAAAATGAATTAAATGTTTTCCCTACCTACAGAAAGATATGAATATTTCTCAACTATTTTATATAAATGCTATAGTTTCTAATATTATGATGAAGGCATCTTAATTTAGAATTAATTCTACATTTTTAAACCATGATCTGTATACAAATAATGGACCATTTGGTAGATTTTCTTTTTTTTTTTTTTTAAAGATGGTTTTACTAAAGATTTTGAAATTTCAAGAACAACATTGCTAACATTTGAGATGTTTTGTGTTAAAACCATCTTCCCTATTAAAGAGACAGTACAGCTGAAAACACATGTGTGAATAACTTCAGATTTACCTATTGTATCGTTAGAAAATAAGAAATAACGTTGATTGTACATGAAAATCCCTTTCACATTCCTATTTAACGTAATTTTGAGCTTCCGGAAATTCAAGGGTCGTACAAATCATAATAATCTATATCGTTAATTTGTACTACGTCGACTTTGGCTTATCATGGTCTTGATACGTGTCTGATAGCATTGATTCGATATGTTTATCCCCTTCTTTAAAAAAAACCAATGGACACTGATCATTATTAGGTTATATGCCATCACTGATGTTCCCTGTTCAGTTAACTTTCTCTGGGCTTATTGATATTGTAAGTTTTTTTAAATGAATAAGTCTGATGTTTTACACAATGCTTTAATATAAAAAATTATTTTTTACATATATAAATAATTTCAGGTGTTCAGGTTTTTGATTACAGCAAAGTTTTTTGTACAATAGTTTAAGGACACCTATAAAATCATGGTTTAAGTCTCTAAGTAGAAATTTAATGTGAATAAAGAAGCCTATTCAGATTTGTGATATGACCTCAGGGTGATGGACATTAGTTTTGTTTGGTAGTAGGGGGATGTGTGCATGACTTGTCTTATAGTTTAATATTGTGTTTTGTTTTGAAAGTTGTTATATGCCTTGTCTGTTAGTGGGTCGGTTGGTCCACCAATAGTTTCCGTTCATTTTCATCACAGAGGTTGCATGATTGAAATGAAATTTGGTTTATGGATTTATCATAATAAGATGTAGGTCAAGATCAATTTTGGTAACAGTTGTGTAATTTGAAATTGAGTTATGCCCCTGGGACCTAGAAAAAATCTAGTTTTTTGCAATTTCTGTTCATTTTTTTCACAGAGGTTGCATGTATTGAAATAAAATTTGGCATTATACTGATTATACCCCCCGCAAACGAAGTTTGGGGGGGTATATAGGAATCACCTTGTCCGTCTGTCCGTCCGTCTGTCCGTCCGTCTGTCCGTCCGTCTGTCTGTGCAATCGTGTCCGGTCAATATCTTTCTTATGGAGAAACATTGGAAGTTCTTACTTCACACAAAGATTGCTTATGACCTAAGGGTGTGTCATGACCTTGACCCAAGGTCATTCGGGCAAGGTCAAGGTCACTGGCAGAAAAAATACAAAATTCGTGTCCGGTCCATATCTTTCTTATGGAGAAACATTGGAAGTTCTTACTTCATACAAAGATTGCTTATGACCTAAAGGTGTGTCATGACCTTGACCCAAGGTCATTCGGGCAAGTTCAAGGTCACTGGCAGAAAACATACAAAAATTCGTGTCTGGTCCATATCTTTCTAATGGAAAAACTTTGGAAGTTCTTACTTCACACAAAGATTGCTTATGACCTAAGGGTGTGTCATGACCTTGACCCAAGGTCATTAGGTCAAGGTCACTGGCAGAAAAAGTGCAAAATTTGTGCCCGGCCCATATCTTTCTTATGGAGAAACATTTGAAGTTCTTAATTCATACAAAGATTGCTAATGACCCAAGGGTGTGTCATTACCTTGATCCAAGGTCATTTGGGCAAGGTCAAGGTCGTTGGGGAAAATAGTGCAAAATTCAAGTCCGGTCATTATCTTTCTTATGGAGAAGCATTGAATGTTCTAACTTCACACAAATATTGCTTAAGACCAAAGGGTGTGTCATGACCTTCACCCAAGGTCATTTGTGCAAGGTCAAGGTCACTGGCAGAAAAAGTGCAAAATTTGTGTCCAGTCATTATCTTTCTTATGGAGAAGCATTGAATGTTCTTACTTCACATAAATATTGCTTATGACCAACAGTTTTAAAAAAAAATAGAGCAGTTGTTATTTAAAGAAAATAGACGGTGGAATAGATTCATCCAATATTTTCTATAATTGGAAAAATACACGCATTATGATTTTTATCTTAGCGGGGGGTATCAATTGTGAGCTTGCTCACAGTACCTCTAGTTTTTCATAATATTATCTAGATGAAGTTTGATTTTTGGTACGCTCAAGCTATTTTAAACACAGTTATACCCCTTGGACTTGGAAAAATTCCATTTTTTTGCTGTTTCCGTTCATTTTCTTTGCAGCGGTTGCATGTATTGAAATGAATTTTGATGTACTGATTTATCATAATTATGTTTTGGTCAAGTTTGATATTGATTACAAGCGAGTAATTTTTTACAGAGTTTTGCCCCCAGGAATTAAAATAATTCTGGTTATTTGCATTTTCCGTTTACTTTCTTCATCAATGTTTCCAAGGAAGGGGGACATAAGTTTTTCACAAACATCTCTTGTTGCCAAGGCGTTGCGGGATGTAAGCAAGAGTAGCTCTAATGGAGTAACTATGCACTGATTTTGATATTGGGCATTTAAATAGCAGGCTGAGTACAAGTTAACAGTGAATAAAGTGGTGGAGGCAGTCTTCTTAACTGTAATGTTCATGACCCTTGGGTTATAGAGAATGAAGCACAAACCCATGATATACTAAATATCAAATTTTTACATGTCTTTCACATATTTTATATTTGTCATATGGATAGATGACCTTATAAAAATCACCTTGTTAAAGAGTAAATAAATTTATTTGTAGAAAGAAAAAACAAATAGAATTATTCATTCAGCCAGTGCATATGTATACATATTGAGATTTCCTTTCACAAGCACTGGTGAATGTAAATAATGCAAGTGGCCTTTCAGCGATACTTGGTGTCTTCAGGAACTAATATTATTTGCAAATTTGTTAATAAGTCGTTTGTGTTTGTGTGTATTAGTGCATATTTCAGAATACAGATGTCAACATCAAATTCCAATTCTATTTCAAAGCATCTCTCACAGTTGTTATTTGTGTATTTTTCTTTTACATGTGTAATTTTAGATGAGTTTCAACAATATGTAAAATGTTAGGTGAAAATTTTCATTAAATTGGAGAAACCTCTAATGTAGAATTAGAGTGTGGCTTTTTCTGCTAGCTTATTAGAAACATACATAACCACATATGCATTAGGAGAACTGATTTATCAGAATACATGTATTTGGTTATTAATGTTCATTTTGACAGTTATATGTTTACAACTTTCAAACATTATTATACATAAAAAATTTTTTATCAAAAGATATGCTTAGTATGGGTTTTAGCTCACCTGAGCTGAAAGCTCAAGTGAGCTATTCTGATCACATTTTGTCTGTCGTCCGTCTGTCCGTAAACTTTTCACATTTTCAACATCTTCTTAAGAACTACTTGGCCATTTTTAACCAAACTTGGCACAAATCATCCTTAGGCAAAGGGGATTCAAAATTGTGAAAATCAAGGGCGACAACCGTATTCAAGGGGAGATAATAAGAAATTAATGAAAAATTTCTCGAAAATTTCAAAAATCTTCTTCTAAAGAACCAGAAAGCCAGGAAAGCTGAAACTTGTGTGGAAGCATCCTCAGGTAGTGTAGATTCAAAGTTGTGAAATGCATGACCCCCGGGGGGTAGGGTGGGTCCACAATGGTGGGTCGCAATTTTACATAGGAATATATAGAGTAAATCTTTAAAAATCTTTTTCCAGAAACTAATCAGCCAGGAAAGCTGAAACTTGTGTGGAAGCATCCTCAGGTAGTGTAGATTCAAAGTTGTGAAATTCATGACCCCCGGGGGTAGAGTGGGGCCACAATGGGGGGTCGAAGTTTTACATAGGAATATATAGAGTAAATCTTTAAAAATCTTCTTCTCAGAAACTAATCAGCCAGGAAAGCTGAAACTTGTGTGGAAGCATCCTCAGGTAGTGTAGATTCAAAGTTGTGAAAATTATTACCCCTGGATGTAGGGTGGGGCCACAATTGGGGGTCGAAGTTTTACATAGGAATATATAGAATAAATCTTTAAAAATCTTTTTCCAGAAACAAGCTGAAACTTGTGTGGAAGCATCCTCAGGTAGTGTAGATTCAAAGTTGTGAAATTCATGACCCCGGGGGTAGAGTGGGGCCACAATGTGGGGTCGAAGTTTTACATAGGAATATATAGAGTAAATCTTTAAAAATCTTCTTCTCAGAAACTAATCAGCCAGGAAAGCTGAAACTTGTGTGGAAGCATTCTCAGGTAGTGTAGATTCAAAGTTGTAAAAACCATGACTCCTGAGGGTAGGATGGGGCCACAATGGGGGATCGAACTTTTACATAGGAATATATAGAGTTAATCTTTAAAAATCCTCCTCTCAGAAACTAATTAGCCAGTAAAGCTGAAACTTGTGTGGAAGTATCCTCAGGTAGTGCAGATTCCAAGTTGTGAAAATCATGATCCCTGGGGGTAGGGTAAGGCCACATTGGGGGGGGGGGGGGTGTTAAAGTTTTACATAGGAATATACATGTATAGAGTAAATCTTTAAAAATCTTCTTCCCAGAAAATAATTAGCCAGGAAAGCTGAAACTTGTGTGGAAGCATCCTCAGATAGTGTAGATTCAAAGTTGTAAAAACCATGACTCCCGAGGGTAGGGTGGGACCACAATGGAGGGTCGAAGTTTTACATAGGAATACATAGAGTAAACCTTTAAAAATCTTCTTCTCAGAAACTAATCAGCCAGGAAAGCTGAAACTTGTGTGGAAGCATCCTCAGGTAGTGTAGATTCAAAGTTGAAAAAGATCTGATCTGTGGGTGTAGGGTGGGGCACAATGGAGGGTCGAAGTTTGCATAGGAATATGTAGAGTAAATCTTTAAAAATCTTCTTCTCAGAAACTAATCAGCCAGGAAAGCTGAAACGTGTGTGGAAGTATCCCCAGATAGTGTAGATTCAAAGTTGTGAAAATCATGATCCCTTGGGGTAGGGTGAGGCCACATTGGGGGGGGGGGGGGGGGGGTGTTAAAGTTTTACATAGGAATATATAGAGTAAATCTTTAAAAATCTTCTTCTCAGAAACTAATCAGCCAGATGACTCTTTATAATTGTTAAGACTTTGGCTCCAGGACAATTCTTCGGCCTCACAAAAAGGTTCAGAGTTTGATGTAGCTTTATATCCTATATAAAAACAATTGTTAAGGATCTTTTTGAGAACTGCAATACTCAACATGTGATATGACTATAAAACCATCCTGTTAGAAAAGGGACTAATGATTATAAACATAAGAATATCCAGGGGGCAAAATGGATTTTATTTACACAGGATCTACATGTATTATTGTACTTTGTCCAGATTGTTTGTATTATGACTCCATTAAGCTGATTTTATCATACCTATTGTTCCTCAGGTGAACGATGTGCCCAATGGGCCTCTTGTTAAGGATCGAATGATTTTTAAGCAGAGACATTTTTATTATTAATAATACCTATTAAAGTGCAATTTTTTAACCAACACAATATAGAATTTGCAACAAAAGATTTGATATAAAGAATAATGAGATTTGATCGAACATCATCGAGTTTGAAGATATATTGTTTTTCCAGTTCTTTAAGTCCTCTTTCTTTGTTAAGCGTGAAATTGTAAATAACATTTCTCGAGGACAATCAACTTGAATTATATTAAACTCTATGATATGATAGGCCTGTATAACTAATTGTTCAAATTGTCTTAATTTTCATTTGAGATTAGCACACCACATTTGGGGGGGGGGGGGGGGCTCAAAGGCATGTGGAGTCTGAATGTGCATGGAATGCTTTGTAGTTTATGACCACCAGAGATAGTCCCGACTCCCCTGTATTCCTAAAATAGGCATTGACCAATTTTCTTTAAAAAATCTTAAGCCAACACTTTAAATCTAAGAAAATAGACGCAAATGAAGTTTATGGCAAATGCAAGTGCTATTACGTAAGTGCAAAATTTAAAACCAGTTTTAAACGTCATTATGATAGTTACTACTAAGCAAAAATTAATACATGGTTTTGACTGAACAACACATACTCAATTATCCAGTTACACTGTTAACTGTGTGAGTGAGAATACACACAGAATCAACCGTCTGATATATGTTAAAGCGTAATTAAACGTACTGAAGTTTTGAAATATGTGAAAATCAATGTATATATGGGTAATTGTTGGTGCACTCTTAATTTTTGCCCTCACGGGATGTAACGCCAAAGGCGGTAAAATTTGTAGTGCTCCTTTTTTGTCGTTTTGCATTTCTTGTTCCTTGTGTCAAGGACCATTTAATGGTATGTTGGTCGTGAGTCCTAGGGATGGTTCTTTGTGCTCTCCCCCCTTTAAATATTATAATGAAACCAATCAGGTATGATATGACAAAAATTCAAACCATATCATGATAATTTTTAAAATTTCTTAAATTTATTTTTATTTGTAGATGCCGAAGAGGTCTAAGGTCGATAGTAGGAGTAAACGCCATAATGACAAGATCAGAAAGAGACTTAAACGACAGCAGGCTTGTTCTTCTAATGCATCACAAGATGAGACCACAGAGTCTATTGTCCTTAGCGGGTCAATGGACGGGGCTTACCTAGCTCCTCCTGGTAATCTTCCAGGGTTTGGTTCGATGGGGTTTCCACCTAAAGAGGAAAAACCCCTGGCCAGGATGCAGGCCTCGCCTTGTGTGAAAATGCATCCACCTGCCCCGAGGTTGCCATCTCCTCAGGGAAGTCGTCTGTTTGTCAAAAACGTGACAAAGGCACTGTCCACTGACTCCCCAGCGTGGGTTTGTACTCCTGTGAGGGTACCTGGGCATGATGAAGGCTCTGAGCCTAGCCCAGCAGGTCAGGCGCAGCTGGACTCCTCTGTGCTAAGAGGGTCCAGCAGTATATCAAAAGATGAGGAAATAAAGACAGTATCCAAAACGGTTTCTGAGCGTAAAAACAGTACTGACTTGGTCACAGAAAACTTAGTGTCTTGTGAGCAAAGGAAACATAGTTACATGAAAAAAAATGTTGAAGAAATTGAACATGAAATGTTGGTCGATGATATTCACCAGAAATACATAAAGAAACAAAAAGTAGAAAATGAGAATGACAATACGTACTTGAATGATAGCAAGATGAATCATGAACATGAAACTTCGTTTGAAAATATTGAAAAGTTCTTTGTCCAGAATAGTGAATGTAAACACGGCATTGACAGTAATGTAAACAACACAACTTTTCAGACATCTGTTCAAGGTTCATTTCATCAGGCACACCCCATGTTCGGTGATAATGCAGGTACTCAATGTGTTGCCAATAGTTTAGCTGGGCTAGCATTTGAACAATTTAAAAGCAGTATACACTGGACAACACAAGATTTGAACAAAATACTAGCAACAGGTGATGAATTGTATACATTTTTGCAAAGAAGTTCTTCAATGCACAGTAGATACTAGAATATTTGAATTTACAATAAATTCAACATTATCAAGTATCATTAGTTTGTCGGGTAATGAACCATGTTATGCAGACTTCAATGCGTACCCCCTTAATGAGGCATTACAAATTGCTTTGATGGAATCAAATGGATGCTTTGTATGCTTTGGAGGAAATACATTTCTCATTGGGAAAACAAATGGACAGTATTTCACATTTGATTCGCATGCAAGATCAGCCCAAGGCCTATTCTGTTGCAGTGGGAAAAGTACTAGGCTTCTATTTCAAAATGTAGAGGGATTACTAGAGCACATTCAGAAACTTGCTATTTCCATGGGGTTTTCAAACGTTGTTGAGTGTAATATAACGGGGACGAAATGTCATGCAAAGAAAATGGAAAGTGAAGTTAATGCATGTATGATGCATACAGCTGCGGAACAGACTAGAGAGACTCCTTGTGAAAACCTAAATGACAACATTATTGCTAATGATATTGAAAATGATGAAATAGTCTTTGTTCATAGTGAGCAAAATAGGTATCGATTTTGTCCTATGTCACAAGCTTCAAAACAAGAGTCGTGCATTGCATTAGGAATACCTTATGCTCAGTTAGAAAATAGGACCTTCGAAAGACGAACTCAAGAATTGGGAATACCTTCTTTAAGCAAGGAGATCACGGGAGATGGAAACTGTTTTTTCAGAGCAATTTCATATTGTCTCACACATTCAGAAGAACACCATTCTGCTGTTCGACGTTCAATATGCCATCATATTTTGAAAAATGGAGATATTTTTCAGTCGTTTTTGAGATCTAACGAAGATTCTGTCGAAAAACATGTGTCATTAATGGGAAAAGAAGGGCATTGGGCAACAGAGTTAGAAATTTTAGCATTAGCTCACATGCTGTCTGTCAATATTTTCACATTTTCAAACGGTATTTGGCAGAAGTTCTCGGGACAAAATATCTCTGCATCTCTCCAATCAGAACACGATGGGTTATATTTAAATCACAAAAATGAAAATCATTATGACGTTGTCCTCGATGTTGGTCAATTATTTGTTAATGATGAAAATAGCAAACAAATGGACTTAATGAATGTAGAATCAGGTATTGATAAAGACGAAAAGAAACGTCAATACAAAAGAGAAAAGTATAGGAAGAAATACAACGAAAATTTGGACTTCAAAAAGCAAAAGCTAAGAAATGCTTCACAGAGGTACAAAGACGATGACGAATTCAGAATATCTTTGAAAGAAAATAATAAAAAAAGATATCAAAATGATCAAGCATTTCAGGACAAGACCAGATTCAAAAGTGTGATTAGAAGTCAAGCACAGTACGCTCAAAAAGATTACAGAGAAAACGTGTTGAGAAAAGCAAATTTTCTGTATCAAACTGATGCTAAACACAGAGAGAATATCAAGCAGAAGAGTATCATAAAGTACAAAACAGACAGTGTACATCGAACAAATTGTCGGGAAAAAAGCACCAAAAAGTACAAAATGGATAACGTCCATAGACAAAATATCAAATTAAGAAGTACACAGAAGTACAAAACCGATGATGTACATAGACAAGACGTGAAAATGAGAAGCTCAAAAAAGTACGAACTGAATGAAAAGCACAGAGAAAATGTGAAAGAAAGAAGCATAACAAAATATCGCACTGATGATATCCATAGAGAAAAGGTAAAAAGAGCAAGTGTTCAGAAATATAACAGTAATGAGAATTTCAGAGAAAAAGTCCTTCGTACTAGTTCATTGAAATACAAAACCGATGAAAATTTCAGATCAAAGTCTAAAGAGAACAGTAAGCATTATTACTACTCCAGTCCCCTTGTTCAGAAAAAGAAAATGGAAAAGTCTCAGCGAAATAGGTTGAATAAGAAAATGAAACTTGAAGATGTGGAGGAAGTAATTCACCTATTCAAAAGAAACACTGCTAGAGGGCCCGTTTTTGCGTGCTGCAGCTGTCATAGATTAATGTTTCAAAATCAAGTACAAATGTGTAACAGAGACGTGTATACGAAAACTGAAAAATCGGCAGAAGTAGCTGGTGCATGCATTAAAGATACTTACTGGCATCAATGTAAATCATCGTGTTCCAAAGATTGTACTAAGTCTTCACTATGGATTTGCTATACGTGTCACCGAAAAATCATCAGTGGTGAAATTCCACCTGAAGCAGCAGCAAACAACCTGTATCTTGAGCCTGTCCCTGAAGAACTTTCCCGCTTAAACAGTTTGGAACAGCATTTGATTTCCCTACATATTCCTTTCATGAAGGTCATGGCTCTTCCAAAAGGGGGACAGAGAAATATTCATGGACCAGTTGTCTGTGTGCCATCTAATTTGAAAAAAACAACTTCTTTACCTTTGAACAATGACGAAAACCTTTTGCTTCGAGTTAAACTAAAGAGGAAATTGAGCTACAAAGGTTATCATGAATATCAGTTCATAAACCCAACACATGTTGTCACTGCGCTAGATTACTTGAAAGAAAACAACGAATGGTATTCAAGAATATCCATCAACAGAGAAATCGACAGTTCAAAAGCTAACGAAGATGTTGATCAAGCTGAAGTTCAAGCAACAAATGAAGGTGTTGATCAAGCTGAAGTTCAAACTTCAGCGGAAGAGAATGAACAAGTTCAGATAGCAGTTGATACCTGTCTTCAACCAGTTGATATTGCGCAAGAAGTTCTAGATCATTATTTTGATGATGTCTTCAATATTGCTCCGGCAGAAGGAAATAATCCGGTACGGATGCTTCAAAATTTTGGAAATGAAGCAAAAACTTTTCCATATCATTTTCCGTCAGGGAAATTCTCATTTGATCAGCAAAGAGACAAAAGACTGACACTTGCTCGATACTTCAATAATAGACTTATGAATGCAGATAATAGATTTGCAAAGGATACAAACTACATTTTTTTCAGCCAGTATTTGTCTGAACTAAATCAAGTTATTGAGAAAACTCAAATTTCGATTCGAAAGACTCTCACAAAAAATGAAAAAGGGAAAGCATTCAATTCTGACATGCTACGAGATCCAGAAATTCTCTCAAAATTGTTGAGGAACGATGAAGCAATACGATTTATGCAACCGATTAGAGGTACTCCAGCATACTGGTCAGCGATACAGAAAGATCTATTTGCAATGCTAAGACAGCTTGGAATTCCAACATGGTTTTGCTCGTTTTCATCTGCAGAATATAGATGGAATGATGCCATCAGTTCTTTGCTAAAACAACAATGTGATGAAAGAAATCCCGATTTGCTAGACTGGACAGAAAAAAATGAGATATTACGTAGTAATCCAGTTACTGTATCTAGAATGTTCGAACACAGATTTCGTATATTTCAGCGAGACGTAATTCATTCACCATCAGAACCTATTGGGAAGATAGTAGATTTCTTTCAAAGGGTTGAATTTCAACAAAGAGGTTCACCACACATGCACTGTTTGTTTTGGGTTGAAAATGCTCCAAAAATAGATGTAAATGGCAAACAAGCTGTGGCTGACTTTATCGACAAATATGTGACATGCGCAGTACCAGATGAAAATGAAGATTCCGAACTGAGAAAAATTGTACTGGATGTACAACAACACAGTAAGACTCACTCGAAGTCCTGCAAGAAAAATGGAACAGAATGTAGATTTAACTTTCCTAGGCCACCATCACAGCGTACATTTATTACAGAAATGCATGATGACGAAGATGATACTGATGAAACTGTGGAAACTCCAGATGTGCACCAAAATGATTGTAATCAACATCTCAACAAGTCTCAAGCAAAAGAAATTTTATTGAGTGTGTGGAATAAGATCCAAAGTGATTCCAATGAATTTGAAACAACAGATGATGTGTTTGATGACCTTTGTCTGACGCAAGATATGTACGAAAAAGCGCTAAATGTTTTGTCAAGGAAATTAACAGTTGTTCTCAAAAGGCATCCAAATGAATTGTGGACCAATCAATACAATCCATGTCTTCTTAAATGCTGGGATGCAAATATGGACATACAATACGTTTTGGACCCCTTTAGTTGCATTGTTTATATTGTCTCCTACATATCGAGATCTGAAAGAGAAATGGGGATGCTATTGAAACAAACAAAACTTGAAGCCCAAGAAGGAAATCTTGATGCCAAACAAACATTGAAGAAGATAGGATCCGCATACATGACACACAGAGAAGTTTCTGCACAAGAAGCTGTGAGTTTGCAATTTGAGAATGAAAGAAGCGTCAAGAAAAGTCATCTTTATACCAGTTGGAGAAAACCCTACACGGATGACAAAACCTCTTTCTCAAATGAAACCAAAACGCCAAGTACCAGAAAGTGACCAGGAAGATGAACATGACGATGACGAAATTTTCATGACAAACATTGTTGAAAGGTATGAAAACCGACCAAACAGCAGGACGTTTCATAACATGTGTCTGGCTGAATTCTGTTCTGAATTTCGCGTACTTGCCAAATCCCAAGTTCCTAAAGGAGCTAACGAAAACGTCTTCGAACTTCAAAATTCTAAGGGATTTGTTCAAAAAAGAACGAGAACAAAACAGGCAGTTGTGAGATATCCTAGATTTAGTGCAGAAAAAACACCAGAGAAATTTTATCAATCTCGTCTACAGCTTTTCCTTCCATATCGGAATGAATCACAGTTAAAACCAGAATCGTTCGATTTGTACGAGACATTTTATGAAAAGGGATTTGTGAAATTGCATGGCACAAAATGTGTAAAATCGGTCAAACTTATCGTGGAATCAAATCATGCTCGATATGCTGAAAATGAAAATGTTATAGATGAAGCACAGGAAAAGTATGAAAACATCGGAGAACCGGAAGACGCATGGGCAAATCTTTGTCCCGAAACAGAGCGTGATAGAGATGAATGTGTTACAATTAAGTCTCTACTGCACAATTCAAATGATGATGTCGAAACAATTCCAGATATACAAAATGACGTGAACAAACCTAATGAATTATATCACGTACAGCAATTCAGTGTCTCAAATGAAGAAATGTTGAACATAGTGCAAAGCTTGAATGAAACCCAACAGAGAGTGTTTTACTATGTGCGAGACTGGTGTATAAGAAAACTTGTAAATGAAAATCCAGCTCCATTTCATATATTTTTGACTGGTGGGGCAGGTACAGGAAAAAGCCAAATTGTAAAAGCTATCAATTTTGAAGCATCACGCCTTTTCTCTAGAAGTTTGTCATCACCAGAAGCTTTATCAGTTTTGCTGACAGCGTTTACCGGCACAGCTGCATTCAACATTGGTGGCAGTACCATTCATAGCGTTTTCTCTTTGACAAAGTTTTTGCCACTGCCATACGAACCATTAAAAGAGCAAACTTTAAGTGAAATCAGAATGAAACTCGCAGACTTGCAAATTCTTGTTATCGATGAGGTATCGATGGTATACAAAAGGCTTTTATTCTACATTCATGAGAGACTGGTACAAATCAAGAAATGCAAAGATCCATTTGGAGGAGTTAGTGTGCTTGCCGTTGGTGACTTTTTCCAACTCCCACCTGTAAAACAAAGAAAAGACGAGAGACTATACAAAGATAATGCATCATATCCCGTTGACTTATGGCGAGATTTGTTCCACGAAGTTGAATTGACTGAAATTATGCGTCAACGCGATGATGTCCCTTTCGCAATAGCTTTAAATCTACTGCGAACAAGAACTTTAGAAGAACCTCAAGCAATTGAAACATTGAACACAGTGAATGAATGTCTCAGAGATGGTCCCGAAGATGTCCTCCATGTATTCTCTACCAATGATGAGGTGAACACGCACAATTTGAATATGTTGAAAAAGAAATGCAAAGATTTCAAACAGATCGATGCAAAAGATTATCAAAAAGATAAAACCTCAGGGAAACTTTGTCTTCGAGATAAACCATGCCAAACGAAAAATGACAGTTTATCAAGCTCTCTACTGTTTGCAGTTAATGCTCGCGTCATGCTAACAAGAAATTGCGATGTCAAAGATGGCTTAGTAAATGGTGTTATGGGATACATTTCACACTTTGAACACGGAGATGCAGAAAAATCAAATGTTAGAGGTATAGCTGTTATCTTTGACAGTAAAAATGTTGGAAAACAAACTGGAAAACGAACCAAAAATGGAAACATGGTTTTAATTGAAAGAATCCAAGAAGATATAGTTATTAGGAAATCGGTCGCAATAGTAACACAACAATTTCCATTAAAGCTCTCATGGGCCTGTACTGCTCACAAAGTACAAGGTATGACTGTGGAAGAAGTTGTTGTAAACCTTGACAAAACATTTGCTCCCGGTCAAGCTTATGTGGCGTTAACAAGAGTGACATCAAAAAATGGTTTATTCATCGAAACAAACGACAAAACAAAGTTAATGAACAAGTTGTATGCCGATCCAGATGTCAAATCAGCAATGAAAGACATGCAAAAGCTTGAACTTGACAGACCCTTTGAAATCCACTCCAGCAAAACAATAGTTGTACTTCATAACATTCAAAGTCTGAACAAACACTTGAACCACATGAAGGACGACAGACGATTTACAAAGGCTGACGTTATTTGCCTAACAGAGACATGGTTGAAACTTGATCAAGAAATTACTCGGCTTAACCTAAATGGCTTTAAGTTTCACCATCTTGCAAGGATACAGGCGTATAGCAACAACGATGAACACATGAGATCGTTGCGCAATTCAAAAGGAGGCGGCGTCGCTTTTTATCTCAAAGAAAACGATGATGAAAAACAAATTATTCATCATTCAATCCAAAACATAGAAAGCATTGCTGTCAAGTTTTTGAAAAAAAACATAGTACTGGTCAATGTGTATCGACCGCCTACTTTAAACGTAACCACTTTTTTGCAATCTCTGAAATCGCTCGTAGACACATTAAAATTACAGGGCGATAACTGCATCTTCTTAGGAGATTTCAACGAAGATACCAAAACTAAAGGACCAATACAAGCTTTTATGGAAAACAACGGGTTTAACCAAATAGTAAATTTTTTCACTACAGAAGGTGGAACCACTTTAGATCATGTTTATATATCAAACTCAATTCAAGCACATACTAGAAGAATGTCCACATTTTACAGTTATCATGAAGCTGTAGTTCTCTTTTTTTGAGAACATAAAGGTGTTCTGATGCTTAAAACAAAGGGGGTGTCATGATTACAGGTGGATACATTGCTGGAAAAAGAATTAGTCAGTAATTTAAAATGAAAATTCAAACAAACACTTAAAATATATCCAATCAATGTCATGATGAAGTTACTTTGTTGAACTGAAAATATACTGTATTATATATATCATTAATGCTGTAAAAAGTGACTTTAATTTCAATATTAGATTTAATAAATCATGAATTCGAAAGTTTCCCCAAATACATAAAATGTTATCATTTTATGTCTAGCTTAATATGAAAATCGCACGTGTTATACCTTTCTTATATTCAAGTGCAGTAAAACTGCATTGAAGACTTCGGAAGAAACGTAGAATATTTTTATTTAAAA
Organism: Magallana hongkongensis; assembly: GCA_015776775.1. Lineage (NCBI taxonomy): Eukaryota > Metazoa > Mollusca > Bivalvia > Ostreida > Ostreidae > Magallana > Magallana hongkongensis. The sequence goes on along the minus strand of VIAA01000109.1, from coordinate 49,070 downwards.
GCCTATGAAATAGGTGAATTTTAAATCCAATAAAGAAAATTGTTTCGCGATACAAAATCATTTTCAAGAAATAGTCATTGTTTCGTGTTACAAAATCATTTTCAAGATCTGAATGTAAAAAAACTTCCAGAGAGAGTTAATGTATATTTACGATAATTTCTCCTCTCTTCAATAATATATTACATCCCGATAAAATCGGTACATCTTGAAAACTTTTGTCAATGATCAAAAATGTCGTTTCAAGTTGTTTTAGTTTATATAAAACCAGCAATATATAATAGAATGTCACCCATAGAAATATTTCAAAGCTGAAATGAAATATCAATTATCAAATAACTTATTTCTATTATTTTTTATCTCTTCAGAACATTTAAAGATGTATGCACGCTGTCTCGTGTGCTTGAATCACTGTGACTCTTTGTGATTTCACGGTCTGTTGCATGAACTTCAAAATCCACCAACTTTACTTTATATCTCACAAATACTCTCATTAGAAATGTTGTTTAAAGAAGAATTGGTTAGCCCTTTCAATTGGGACTAAATAGCCTCCAAGGTATTTGGATAATGTCATATATCAGGCTTTTTCAGCGTAATTTTTTCTGCTAATCAGAACCTAGGAAAATATATAAAAGTAAGGCGATTCAAATTTTACAGTTTTAAAGTCATAGTAAAAAAACAATTAACAACTGTTCAATCTTGTGAAGTAAAAAGGCGAAAGGTATACACGTTGTAACCCTTAACAGTGAATAATTTGGACAAAGACACCATTTAATTTTAGAATTGGGAACAATTGCAAAATAACTTTCAGAGTATAAACAAAGATCAAAAATATCATATATCATTACAAATACCAGTAGCCCAGGTATGATTAGACATCGATTTACGCAAATAACAATGAGGCTTTCATTCGTGTTATCTGGCACTTGCCTAGCGATCCCGCAATTTCTACCCTCTAACTAAAGTAACTGAAATCATTTCACCGTAATTTATACACATCTGCAATTTTATAAGAAAAGATAGAACTCTATCATAAAAAAATTCAAATAAATTTACGTTGCTTTATTCTCTGCGATTAGGAAACCGTCACAAGCAAAATGCAGTTATTTACTAAAGCTGCAGCATATTTAATTCATATAGCAAAGCCATGAAGACAGGATCATTATCTTATTATAATAATGTTTCAAATACGCCTTCTAGAAGGTATTTTATGCTTATCTTCCCTGTAAAGAGATAAAGGATCGGTTCCTAACATTGATATCGTCCACATCTCATAGACAAAGGGTTTTAAATTTCTAAACACTTGATAAACACAATATATACTGATTTACAACATTTTGATAATTAAGGTATTCGATGTATAATGACTACATTTTGTGCCTAATAAATGAACAGTCCGATATTCTGAATCATGATATCATTTTGAAGGTGTTATCAAAATAAGATAATCCACTGAAGGAATTTTCAAAATGTTGATTATGGTCCAACTAATTACAGCTTGAATATTGCATTGAAGTTTATGGGCAACATATGTTATATTAAGATATTGTAAAGGTAACATCATTTGAAAAAACTCTTTAGGTTAATACATTCATAAACTGTCTCTTTAATATAATCTTTCATATTAAAATATTAAATAAAATTAATCAATTACCGCAGATATTTTGACGAAATTAAAATTTTTTTTCATCAAGCGGATATAATTCATTGAAAAATCTTCAGGTGCAAAATGACCAGCTCCTTATATGTTGTCTGTCATGTGAATTTGGTTCATTTCATAGTTATCTAGCAATACAAATTTATCCAGTTTAAAATGATTCTAAATTGTTCAATATCCCATTGAATACTATGAAGAGACGACAGTACGTGTATTTTCTTCAGTTTTACTAATAAGAATGTATCAATAGAAATTAAAAGTGACGTTGATTATGACAGATGTAGAACGTAAAAATGCCTTCCATATGCCTAAATAATATGATTATGGCCCTTCGGAAATCGGAAAATCGAAGAAACCGGATTTGTGATAAAATCTACATATGAACACGCAATATACGTATTTACAAAATAAAAATTCTGGTTATTTCAAAAACTTTGAACAATTATCCCCAAGAAAAAGTAGAAAAACTCAATTTTAATAAACAAACATGTCCAGGAGAAACTTCGCGAGCCCTGCATGTGTTTTGTTCATAGTAAATACAGAGACAGTTGTAGTGAAGAAAGTGAAATATTGCAACACGTTGCAATGTATATATTTATGGATCATAAATAATTTTTAATTTAAATGAAGTAAATAGATTTAATGAAGAAATTTGCAATTTTCCGAAAGTTTATGCTCGGTCGTGCAAAATATCGAACCCGATCAATTTTTTTCCAAGTCGGTTTTAAAGATGTTCCCTTCAGTCTCTTTTATAAACTATGGTCCATCAAATCAAAATCCAAATGTCTCGACAGTCTTCTGCCAAAATAGTTCAATACGTAATGTGTATTGATCAACAGCTCAAAAGCTTTCTACTCAAATAGTGAAAATACCGTAACACTGCTTAAAAGTATTAACCACGGTATGAAATACATAATTTTAATCTCTGAATCAAATTTCTAAAATGCATCAAGGGACGTTTATTTATCTTTTCTTCTGACTCCTATTTTGCTTCATAACTGAAAAGGTTATCAACCGATTTTTATGAAACTTTCAGAGATTTTGGCACGTTAGCGGCCCTCAAAGATGTTAAAGTTTTCGAGACAAGGTCACTTCTGTTTAGACGTTACGTCATTTTAAAATTTTAAAACAGTCATTTTGTCCGGGACTTTTCTCAAAATTGCTTTAAGATACGGGCTTGAAATTTTAACGATTATACATTTGTCATTTTACCTCTGTAATAAGGCCGAAAATGAAAATCCGTCACTTCCGGTCGAAACCGGAAGTAATTCAAATTTTTCGAAAAATTAATTATTTGATGAAATAAAAAATGTATTCGTATTTTGTAGAGCTTAACAATCTGATACTAACACTGAAATCCGTTTGAAAATCGGAGGATGCATTACAGAGTTATTTGGGTTTAAAAATTTTAATTCCGCGTCCTTGGTTTAAAAAATAGCGTAATGTTCAAAGTAACATATACTCGTACCAAAAATAATTGTTAAGTCATACTATAACACATTCGGATTTTTTTATGTTAAGTCGTTATTGAAATCGGTAAGGTTTTTGTTAAGTTGTACTTAAAATCATTTGTATTTTGTTAAGTCGTACCAGGAACAATTCGATTTTTAAAACTTTTTTTAAGTTTCTCTTGTTATTGGTTTCAGAGCTCTGCTTCTTACAGGAACTTCTAGCTTTACTTCCGACATTAAAGGAAGACCCACTCGTTGCTTTGCAACGAGCTTTGCTCTAGTTATTATTTAGGGTTTTCCGTTTTTCAACGGAAAACCCTTCTGTTATTCTACTGTTTCTTATTAGGGTTTTCCGTTTTTCAACGGAAAACCCTTCTGTTATTCTACTGTTTCTTATTATTATTTTTTTTTTTTTCCCGCAAATTTTGTGCACGAGATTTCTCGAACATTTTTTGTCCGATTGCTATGAAACTTTCAGGGTATGTAGATGATATTAATATCTCTAGACGTTTTTTTCAAATTTTTGAAATTCACTTCCGGTTATGAGTTATTGCCCTTTAATTGAAAATTGGGGGGTCTTTTGTCCAGAGTTGATCTCGGGAACTACAGATGATAGATGCATGAAATTTGGTGAAATTGTCGGTAACATTTTATAATTTTGCTGGCATGAAAATTTTGGTAATTTCTTTGTTAGTTTTTGAGCTATTTGTCGCCAAAGTTTGAGATTTTTTCGGGGCTGAAATTTTGTTGCTTTTTGTATTATAACCTTTAAACTAAAAATATTTTGTTAATACATATAGAACAAAAGTTGTTTAGAATAACGAGAGCTTTCATTTAAAATTAAGAAAAAAGGGCTGGCCCCTATAATTAGGGGTCAGCAGCTCATACACGTATTTTTCTGATAGCAAAAATCGTTATCATTTTATGAAAAAAAATTAATTTAGTTATTGTTAATATATTAAATAATGTCATTTGGTATCAAATTAAACAAGTTCTGTCCTATATATTTTTCAAATTTCATAAAACAAATATGTGAGAATCGTACATGAACGAGTTAATATGTCTACATAGACACACAAGCGAACAAATGAAACATTAAGGCCCAGGCATTTACTGCATTACGTTGTGTTGCGTCTTAGATAAATTGTTGTGATTCAATTTCATTTTTTTCATCTATATCATTTATGAATTCAATGAACACACATTATTTAAACGTTTTATGTGCAACTATTTGTCGGGGCGCCCCTGTTTGTGACCCCCGCGCGCGCGCGCCGAATGTAAACAGTAACGAACGGCATTGTAGAAAAGAGAGAGCCGTAATGCAGAAGAGAAGTTGTGTATTCTTTCGGTGTACACATGCATTTTCAATTTGCTGTGAAACATATGAACATGCACAGGGAACAATACTACATATTTGTTTAAGGAGGATATTTTTCTCGTGTGAATCGTTTACGAGGAAATTCTGACAGCCACACTTCTGTCGACGATCAGCCGTTGATAAGCTACGAGTAATAAAGGAGAAGGACATTAAAGTGTGTGATTTATGTGGATGTTACTGAAGAAGGTGAGGCTTTTACTCCTTTTAAAGTTTCTTGTTAACTGGTTAAAATTTAGTATATAGTATAGATGTACATGTAAGTACGTGCACACTGTTAGATGTTTTTGTTATGGTGTGGGTGTTTGTTTACTAACGTGTAATTTTTACATGTTTCATGGGTGTTTAGACTCGCTCGAGGTTCATGGGGGACTGGAAAGGGTAACTGAATTTATCTATTTAAAAAAATAACAGATTGTGAATTTTCAACTCAAAATTCAAAGCAGGGTCTAATTAGAAACATATTATATATTCTTGTGCAGAGGACTCCAAATGTAGTCATGAATACCCTGTAGACATAACTTCAAGTAAATAAAATTGTATACTTCAGACTTCAGAGTTAAAACATGACTTTAATTCTTTATGATGCCGATCATTGTATCATTAAAGAGGTATAGCAGACCAACGGGTACCCGGTACATGTACTTGTACATGTAGGTTACAAGTTAGAACTATGCCTACCATTCTACCAGTTCACATAATTTTTCTTGTTTAGCAGTTATGATGTGTACTTAAATTGTCCTTGTTAATGTTTTAAATGTAATTTTTTATTCTCTTTTTTTAATCTGACTACTGGCAGTACTGGCGTGCGAGCAGTTCTCGCCGAGGACCATTTCTCGCTGGTGCACTGTTACATCATATTTTCGTATATAATTTTATGTGTTGATAAAATGACGTAACAATGCACTGGTGAGAAATGGTACTCGGCGAGAACTGATCGCACGCCAATATTGATTAATTACAGACAAAAACTGAAGGTTGCGAGTGTTATTTTTAATTGAACAACATTGTTTAAAATAATTCTTTATATATGTGAAGATCAGACCGGTTTGAATACCAGTGCCAGAGAGCTCAGTTGGTAGAGCACCTGACTAGAGATTCAGGGGGCCCAGGTTTAAATCCCTTCATTATTTCTCCCATCCTGTTACTGGTGTTGTGACCAACCCCTGGAACTAACAGGTTAACTCGATCCTGCCAGGGATGATCTTCGAGGGTGAAGATCATTTAAGGGGGAGGAATGTGACGGTCAGACTGGTTTGAATACCGGTGCCAGATACATGTGGCTCAGTTGGTAGAGCACTTGACTAGAGATTCAGAGGGCCAGGTTCGAATCCCACTTTGTTCCGTCGTTATTTCTCCCATCTTTTACATATACATGTATATCAGATATATGACAGATGATTAAGGTCATCACATGTTTTGCAAGATGCAATAAGTGTTAAAAACCTTTACTTTACAACAGAATACATTTAAGTGAATATTTATGTTTCTTGTTATATTATTTGGTGTGGTTTTCTTGACAGTGTCGCATAAACAATTTACCCGCTCCTAAAACACAAACTTTCTTTTTGTGGATTCAGCTTACCGCTGATTGGCTGCTGTTGCAGCAGACAAATAAGATATGCACGCACAAAACACAATGAACTTATCAGAGAATGAGTTGAGTTTATTTAAACTGTTGGAATTTGGGTATTTTTTTTAAAAATGTATACTTGTGACAAAACATATATGTGGTACATACAGCTGTAGCTTTATGAAGAAAATTTTGGTTAGACCATATATACCTATCATGCAAGTAAATGATATTTACAAAAAACTTGCAATTTATGGCGCACGAAATACATGTTTTATGCTTATTACACGTAGTATTGTTTTTAAAACATGTAATTTATAAGAAAATAAACAAAAACCCTCGCTAAATTTATTTGCAAACAAAAAATACACAGTAGAATTGATAAAAAATGGTATACCAGAAGCTAATACCAGTACATGTACTTTGACGCTGTTCGGTGGGTAATATTCGTTTGTAATTTACGAATTGAAATATTGACTGTTGCACTACAAGTATGGTAATAAACTCTCTCTCTCTCAAAATCTCTCTCTTTCTCATTTTGATAAGTGTTTATACCTATGAAAATTTTTTAATATTATATTATGACTTGATATGCAAATTTTTGATCTTGTACTGCCTAAATGTTATGTCATGTATTGGGATATGTCATACTTATTACACTGCATGGTCAGTGTATTTTTTACAGAAATACTATGCATATGTTAATGTAAACACAGCTATTACTAGTACATGTATGTAAACACAGCTAATTATTTTTTTTATTTATTTCAGCTCAAAACAGACTCTTGTTACCACATGGCTTTTACCGGTACCTGTTGATTCTTGTGGGTCAGCTCCTGAGATTAACCTGTCACCTCTATCCACATGCATATTCCCTGTGTTCTACAGACTATTTACTGGTAATTCAAATTAAATCCGATAATGCATGAACAATAATGGAACTTGAAGAAAGCATCATGCCATGTTGTGGTTTGTGTTTGATAAGAAATTATGAAAACAAAATTAAGGCTGTTTAAAGAAATTCATAATTGCTGCGAAAATTTGTTTTTCAATAAAAGTATACAATTATGTTTCCTTTATTTTTTATTTCATAAAGATATTTAGATGTGTTTACATAATTGAAACCCCCCCCCCCCCCCCCTCTATTTAATTGTCTGCATTAAGATTACATGTAGGATATGTAAATGTACATTTGACTTTGAAATAACATCTGCTATGATAATTACTTTTGAAATGAACAAGAAACAACCTATTTCTACCTTTCTAAGGTATATATGCATAAAAAAGTAGAAAAACATGTCAAATTTGAACATTTTTCATTGAAATCAACTCTCTCTCCAGCTACCTGGGTGTGTTTGAATTTAATTCTAATTTAAGGCAGATGTCTAACTTGTAGGTTGTAACTTACTGTTTTAGCATGGTTAGAAGAAGACTAGAAATCAGAATAGATTAGATATTCACTAAATATGATTGTTAGCTTACTTTTTTCATGAAAACAAGAAATCACAAGCAGGACAGCTGTCTATTTGTTAATTAAAATGGTACAAATCATACAATAAACAAATAAAGATCACATTTTAGAATCATTGATGATTGTTTTCAAATATGTGTGAGAAATGACTCAAGGAAATTGCCACATGTTTCATAAAAATTAGGTAAAACATTTCAAACCATGACTTTTTATGAAAATCAAAAGATTGGGGGGTGGGGGGTATACATGTAAGGGTATTTCTAAGTGATGTGAAGCTTTTATCATGATTATATCATGTAGGCATATGTTGTATTGAATAAGGTTTCTTTTGAAAGGTGGTTGAACAAAAGTTGACCTCTAAAAGGTCAGATAAAGATGTTTTACTATGGAGAACCCTGTAAATCTGTGTTTACTAAAGGAAATTGGAAATGGTGGGTTCACTTAAATGGCCATATTTTTATTAAACCTCAATGGAATTGGGAATATGTGGTATTCTTTTTCTCAGAATTGCATTAGCTTTCTTATTCTAAGACAAACCGTCTTTTCATAAAAATGTTAGTGTACTAAGTTAAAGATACAAGGAACAGTTTCGGATAAAGTACCGTCAATATTTTTGTAAAATTGAGAGTGACTGTACTTGAAGGTTTATCATTGTTGTGTAGATTCATGAAATGAATTTTAATGATTACCAATAGTTAGAGGGATGTCTCTTGTTGGAATTGGTAAGCAATATTAAGGCCCCTAATTTTAAGTACATGAGAAGCAGAAATAAATTGTGAAACTTGCGGCTATGACAGATATGTTGACTTTACAGTGAAATTGAAGGTTACAAACGGGAAGTTATATAACATGAAATGTAGGTGGATGGGATATTATATGCCTATTTAGTATTTACTGGGTATGAGGACAATAGCAAGTTTATTGTCCCCCAAGACAGCAAATATTTAATGAGGCAAAGCCAAGGGAAATAGTAGCTGTTGAATGGGACAATAAACTTGCTATTGTCCGAATAGTCAGTTAATTGGTATTTCATTATACAGAAGAAAACTTTATTTGTCAGCGATGCAGAATTTCTTGATGATAAACAAATTAGAGTTAAATCAAACTTTGTATTTAATGCGGCGATCTTATTAGGTCAGAGGTGTTCCGAGTTTAAGGTGATATGGGACACTTCCATGTTGTGACGTATTGTTTATCGAAATAAACAATAAAATAAAGTGTAATTATATAAGTACATGTAGTTTCTTCTCAAAAATGGTCACCTAACTCCTTAGCACAGTGGGTTAGAGGGTTTACTAGGAACCTGTAAGTCATGAGTTCGAATCCCGCTGGGGTGTTTACAATTTTTACCTTTTCAAATATTTTTAAAAGCTATTTTTAGGTTAAATATTGTAAAATTTGAAAATTCTAAACCGGTGAAAAGTTTTCAATTATATAGTACTTTAATCCACATTAATATCGACAGATGTCCCATACCACCTTAAAAAGGAGGGAAATCAAATTCTGCTAATGAATGGTTTTGATGACTTTTCACCATGGGCAGATAGCATGGATACTATTTTAGATAAAAAGGCATGTTTATGCGGGCGCCTTCTAGTGATCAATTTGTCGGTCTGTCCATCCAAGATGGCTTGACAGGAGCATAGCTTCTCTCCCCTTGGCCCAATCTGGCTCATACCTCATCCACAGGGTTCCTTTGGTTGAAGGATGTGCAGTGACCTTGAACCATGTTTTTAGGTATAAGGTTAAGGTCATAGCAGAATTATATATATAAAATCCTTGTCTGGGGCATATCTTTTTTCCCTTTGGTCCAATCTGGCTAATACTCACAGAGTGTCTCTATGGTTAAACGATGTGCAGTGACCTTGCATGAAATTTCTAGGTAACGGGTGAAGATCATATCGGATCATGCAAAAATCCTTTTTTGAGAGCATATATAATTTCTACTAACCCCTATTTGGCTCAGACTTCACATAAGCAGAGCTTTTGAGTAAAGGGTGAAAGGGTGTGTAGTGACCTTGAACCTATTTTCAGTGAAAAGAAACTGTGAAGGTCATATCAGAATTATATTTTTAAAAATCCTTGTCCGGAGTATATCTTCTCTCCCTTTGCTCCATTCAGCCTCATACTTTACCCACATGATGCCTTTGTTCAAAATATATGCAATGACCTCGAATGATATTTGTAGATGATGAGTCAAGGTCATATCAGATCACACAAAAATCCATATTTTAAGAGCATAGATATACTCTCCTTTTAGCCCCTATTTGGCTAATATTTTACCTTTACAGAGTTTATTGGTTAATGGCGTGCAGTGACCTTGAACCAAGTCTGTCAATGTGAAGGTCTAGCAGATCTTTTTAAAATTAGTTTTAAATAGTAGATTATTTTCCAAATATGCTTAATCTTGGTCAGATTGAACAAAAATGCATGTATGTTAGGGGGAATGAAATTGAATTAAAAGTTCTATGCCAGCTGGAAAAATTTCAAGTTATAGGTCAAGGTCAAAGCAGAATTCTCTGAAATAACATAAGCGGGGCCCTTTGAAATGTTCACCATTTCAATGTTGTCTGGTTCATAGTAATTTTACATAGAAAATATTCACAGAAGTACAGTAAAGTAAACTTAACATCGATAAGTTTCTGACAATTAATGGCGCAACGAGCACACAGTACGAAAGGTCAACCTTTTGAAAAGCAGTGAAGAGGAAAAGTTGCTCAGAATTATGTTTTAAACAAAATTGATTTTTTACATAAATTTTAATTTTGCATTCTGGGTTAAGAAAAAAGATGTTAGTTCAAGGTAAAGTAAACTTGTACCTAAAATGAAGTCAAATTTGTTAAGTCGTACTTAAACACATTGGGTTTTTTTGTTAAGTCGTTCTTGAAATGGTTAAGGGTTTTTGGTTAAGTCGTACTTTAAAACATTCGGATCATGTTAAGTTGTACCAAGAATCATTCGATTTTTTTTTTATCTTTTTGTACTTAGGTTTCTTTGTTACTAGATTAAGAACTCTGCTTCTTAGACGTACTTCTAGCGTTGCTTTCGACATTAGCGGAAAACCCACTCGTTGCTTTGCAACGAGCTTTGCTCTAGTTATTATTTTTTTTTTTTTCCCGCAAATTTTGTGCACGAGATTTCTCAAACATTTTTTGTCTGATTGCTATGAAACTTTCAGGGTATGTAGATGATATTAATATCTCTAGACGTTTTTTTCAAATTTTTAAAATTCACTTCCGGTTATGAGTTATTGCCCTTTAATTGAAAATTGGGGGGTCTTTTGTCCAGAGTTGATCTCGGGAACTACAGATGATAGATGCATGAAATTTGGCGAAATTGTCGGTAACATTTTATAATTTTGCTGGCATGAAAATTTTGGTAATTTCTTTGTTAGTTTTTGAGCTATTTGTCGCCAAAGTTTAAGATTTTTTCGGGGCTGAAATTTTGTTGCTTTTTGTATTATAACCTTTAAACTAAAAATATTTTGTTAATACATATAGAACAAAAGTTGTTTAGAATAACGAGAGCTTTCATTTAAAATTAAGAAAAAAGGGCTGGCCCCTATAATTAGGGGTCAGCAGCTCATACACGTATTTTTCTGATAGCAAAAATCGTTATCATTTTATGAAAAAAAATTAATTTAGTTATTGTTAATATATTAAATAATGTCATTTGGTATCAAATTAAACAAGTTCTGTCCTATATTTTTTTTCAAATTTCATAAAACAAATATGTGAGAATCGTACATGAACGAGTTAATATGTCTACATAGACACACAAGCGAACAAATGCCACATTAAGGCCCAGGCATTTACTGCATTACGTTGTGTTGCGTCTTAGATAAATTGTTGTGATTCAATTTCATTTTTTTCATCTATATCATTTATGACTTCAATGAACACACATTATTTAAACGTTCTATGTGCAACTATTTGTCGGGGCGCCCCTGTTTGTGACCCCCGCACGCGCGCGCCGAATGTAAACAGTAACGAACGGCATTGTAGAAAAGAGAGAGCCGAAATGCAGAAGAGAAGTTGTGTATTCTTTCGGTGTACACATGCATTTTCAATTTGCTGTGAAACATATGAACATGCACAGGGAACAATACTACATATTTGTTTAAGGAGGATATTTTTCTTGTGTGAATCGTTTACGAGGAAATTCTGACAGCCACACTTCTGTCGACGATCAGCCGTTGATAAGCTACGAGTAATAAAGGAGAAAAGATGGACATTAAAGTGTGTGATTTATGTGGATGTTACTGAAGAAGGTGAGGCTTTACTCCTTTTAAAGTTTCTTGTTAACTGGTTAAAATTTAGTATATAGTATAGATGTACATGTAAGTACGTGCACACTGTTAGATGTTTTTGTTATGGTGTGGGTGTTTGTTTACTAACGTGTAATTTTTACATGTTTCATGGGTGTTTAGACTCGCTCGAGGTTCATGGGGGACTGGAAAGGGTAACTGAATTTATCTATTTAAAAAAATAACAGATTGTGAATTTTCAACTCAAAATTCAAAGCAGGGTCTAATTAGAAACATATCATATATTCTTGTGCAGAGGACTCCAAATGTAGTCATGAATACCCTATAGACATAACTTCAAGTAAATAAAATTGTATACTTCAGACTTCAGAGTTAAAACATGACTTTAATATCTTTATGATGCCGATCATTGTATCATTAAAGAGGTATAGCACAGGCACGTAGCATCGTTTTTGAAAGTGGGGGGGCCAGACCCATCCAAAAAATCTTGACAAGCAAAAAAAGGGAAATTTAAAGTTTTCCAAAAATCTTCAAAATCCTAATCCGTGGGGGGGGGGGGGGGGGTAGACTCAACTATACTTCCAAAAAAAAATTCTTCCCTACCAAAATTTTCCCCTCCAAAATCATGAAATTCCTAATCCGTTGGGGGGGGGGGGGGGGGGGGGGGGGGGGAGGTAACTTCAATTTGACTACTCATTTCCTAATTTTCATACCAATTTTTTACTAACTTCCAAAAAAGTGGGGGGGCCAACTCCATCATAATTCATTTTTTTATATGTAAATTTTAAAAAATTTGTTGCTGCGAGAAAAAGTGGGGGGGCCAGGCCCCCCCTGGCCCCCCCTGATGCTACGTGCCTGTAGCAGACCAACGGGTACCCAGTACATGTACTTGTACATGTAGGTTACAAGTTAGAACTATGCCTACCATTCTACCAGTTCACATAATTTTTCTTGTTTAGCAGTTATGATGTGTACTTAAATTGTCCTTGTTAATGTTTTAAATGTAATTTGTTATTCTCTTTTTTTAATCTGACTACTGGCAGTACTGGCGTGCGAGCAGTTCTTGCCGAGGACCATTTCTCGCTGGTGCACTGTTACATCATATTTTCATATATAATTTTATGTGTTGATAAAATGACGTAACAATGCACTGGTGAGAAATGGTACTCGGCGAGAACTGATCGCACGCCAATATTGATTAATTACAGACAAAAACTGAAGGTTGCGAGTATTATTTTTAATTGAACAACATTGTTTAAAATAATTCTTTATATATGTGACGATCAGACCGGTTTGAATACCAGTGCCAGATAGCTCAGTTGGTAGAGCACCTGACTAGAGATTCAGGGGGCCCAGGTTCAAATCCCTTCATTATTTCTCCCATCCTGTTACAATATTGGTGTTGTGACCAACCCCTGGAACTAACAGGTTAACTCGATCCTGCCAGGGATGATCTTCGAGGGTGAAGATCATTTAAGGGGGAGGAATGTGACGGTCAGACTGGTTTGAATACCGGTGCCAGATACATGTAGCTCAGTTGGTAGAGCACTTGACTAGAGATTCAGAGGGCCAGGTTCGAATCCCACTTTGTTCCGTCGTTATTTCTCCCATCTTTTACATATACATGTATATCAGATATATGACAGATGATTAAGGTCATCACATGTTTTGCAAGATGCAATAAGTGTTAAAAACCTTTACTTTACAACAGAATACATTTAAGTGAATATTTATGTTTCTTGTTATTATTTGGTGTGGTTTTCTTGACAGTGTCGCATAAACAATTTACCCGCTCCTAAAACACAAACTTTCTTTTTGTGGATTCAGCTTACCGCTGATTGGCTGCTGTTGCAGCAGACAAATAAGATATGCACGCACAAAACACAATGAACTTATCAGAGAATGAGTTGAGTTTATTTAAACTGTTGGAATTTGGGTATTTTTTTTTAAAATGTATACTTGTGACAAAACATATATGTGGTACATACAGCTGTAGCTTTATGAAGAAAATTTTGGTTAGACCATATATACCTATCATGCAAGTAAATGATATTTACAAAAAACTTGCAATTTATGGCGCACGAAATATACACTAGTTTTATAAAGATTGACATACATGTAATGTACCACATTCTTTGAAAAATAATCTATTAAAAATTCTTCATTAAGTTTACTCATACATGTTTTATGCTTATTACACGTAGTATTGTTTTTAAAACATGTAACTTATAAGAAAATAAACAAAAACCCTCGCTAAATTTATTTGCAAACAAAAAATACACAGTAGAATTGATAAAAAATGGTATACCAGAAGCTAATACCAGTACATGTACTTTGACGCTGTTCGGTGGGTAATATTCGTTTGTAATTTACGAATTGAAATATTGACTGTTGCACTACAAGTACGGTAATAAACTCTCTCTCTCTCTCAAACTCTCTCTCTTTCTCAATTTGATAAGTGTTTATACCTATGAAAATTTTTTAATATTATATTATGACTTGATATGCAAATTTTTGATCTTGTACTGCCTAAATGTTATGTCATGTATTGGGATATGTCATACTTATTACACTGCATGGTCAGTGTATTTTTTACAGAAATACTATGCATATGTTAATGTAAACACAGCTATTACTAGTACATGTATGTAAACACAGCTAATTATTTTTTTTATTTATTTCAGCTCAAAACAGACTCTTGTTACCACATGGCTTTTACCGGTACCTGTTGATTCTTGTGGGTCAGCTCCTGAGATTAACCTGTCACCTCTATCCACATGCATATTCCTTGTGTTCTACAGACTATTTACTGGTAATTCAAATTAAATCCGATAATGCATGAACAATAATGGAACTTGAAGAAAGCATCATGCCATGTTGTGGTTTGTGTTTGATAAGAAATTATGAAAACAAAATTAAGGCTGTTTAAAGAAATTCATAATTGCTGTGAAAATTTGTTTTTCAATAAAAGTATACAATTATGTTTCCTTTATTTTTTATTTCATAAAGATATTTAGATGTGTTTACATAATTGAACCCCCCCCCCCCCTCTATTTAATTGTCTGCATTAAGATTACATGTAGGATATGTAAATGTACATTTGACTTTGAAATAACATCTGCTATGATAATTACTTTTGAAATGAACAAGAAACAACCTATTTCTACCTTTCTAAGGTAAATATGCATAAAAAAAGTAGAAAAACATGTCAAATTTGAACATTTTTCATTGAAATCAACTCTGTCTCCAGCTACCTGGGTGTGTTTGAATTTAATTCTAATTTAAGGCAGATGTCTAACTTGTAGGTTGTAACTTACTGTTTTAGCATGGTTAGAAGAAGACTAGAAATCAGAATAGATTAGATATTCACTAAATATGATTGTTAGCTGACTTTTTTCATGAAAACAAGAAATCACAAGCAGGACAGCTGTCTATTTGTTAATTAAAATGGTACAAATCATACAATAAACAAATAAAGATCACATTTTAGAATCATTGATGATTGTTTTCAAATATGTGTGAGAAATGACTCAAGGAAATTGCCACATGTTTCATAAAATTAGGTAAAACATTTCAAACCATGACTTTTTATGAAAATCAAAAGAATGGGGGGTGGGGGGTATACATGTAAGGGTATTTCTAAGTGGAAGCTTTTATCATGATTATATCATGTAGGCATATGTTGTATTGAATAAGGTTTCTTTTTAAAGGTGGTTGAACAAAAGTTGACCTCTAAAAGGTCAGATAAAGATGTTTTACTATGGAGAACCCTGTAAATCTGTGTTTACTAAAGGAAATTGGAAATGGTGGGTTCACTTAAATGGCCATATTTTTATTAAACCTCAATGGAATTGGCAATATGTGGTATTCTTTTTCTCAGAATTGCATTAGCTTTCTTATTCTAAGACAAACCGTCTTTTCATAAAAATGTTAGTGTACTAAGTTAAAGATACAAGGAACAGTTTCGGATAAAGTACCGTCAATATTTTTGTAAAATTGAGAGTGACTGTACTTGAAGGTTTATCATTGTTGCATAGATTCATGAAATGAATTTTAATGATTACCAATAGTTAGAGGGATGTCTCTTGTTGGAATTGGTAAGCAATATTAAGGCCCCTAATTTTAAGTACATGAGAAGCAGAAATAAATTGTGAAACTTGCGGCTATGACAGATATGTTGACTTTACAGTGAAATTGAAGGTTACAAACGGGAGGTTATATAACATGAAATGTAGGTGGATGGGATATTATATGCCTATTTAGTATTTACTGGGTATGAGGACAATAGCAAGTTTATTGTCCCCCATTAGACAGCAACTATTTAATGAGGCAAAGCCAAGGGAAATAGTAGCTGTTGAATGGGACAATAAACTTGCTATTGTCCGAATAGTCAGTTAATTGGTATTTCATTATACAGAAGAAAACTTTATTTGTCAGCGATGCAGAATTTCTTGATGATAAACAAATTAGAGTTAAATCAAACTTTGTATTTAATGCGGCGATCTTATTAGGTCAGAGGTGTTCCGAGTTTAAGGTGATATGGGACACTTCCATGTTGTGACGTATTGTTTATCGAAATAAACAATAAAATAAAGTGTAATTATATAAGTACATGTAGTTTCTTCTCAAAAATGGTCACCTAACTCCTTAGCACAGTGGGTTAGAGGGTTTACTAGGAACCTGTAAGTCATGAGTTCGAATCCCGCTGGGGTTTTTACAATTTTTATCTTTTCAAATATTTTTAAAAGCTATTTTTGGGTTAAATATTGTAAAATTTGAAAATTCTAAACCGGTGAAAAGTTTTCAATTATATAGTACTTTAATCCACATTAATATCGACAGATGTCCCATACCACCTTAAAAAGGAGGGAAATCAAATTCTGCTAATGAATGGTTTTGATGACTATTCACCATGGGCAGATAGCATGGATACTATTTTAGATAAAAAGGCATGTTTATGCGGGCGCTTTCTAGTGATCAATTTGTCGGTCTGTCCATCCGAGATGGCTTGACAGGAGCATAGCTTCTCTCCCCTTGGCCCAATCTGGCTCATACCTCATCCACAGGGTTCCTTTGGTTGAAGGATGTGCAGTGACCTTGAACCATGTTTTTAGGTATAAGGTTAAGGTCATAGCAGAATTATATATATAAAATCCTTGTCTGGGGCATATCTTTTTTCCCTTTGGTCCAATCTGGCTAATACTCACAGAGTGTCTCTATGGTTAAACGATGTGCAGTGACCTTGCATGAAATTTCTAGGTAACGGGTGAAGATCATATCGGATCACGCAAAAATCCTTTTTTGAGAGCATATATAATTTCTACTAACCCCTATTTGGCTCAGACTTCACATAAGCAGAGCTTTTGAGTAAAGGGTGAAAGGGTGTGTAGTGACCTTGAACCTATTTTCAGTGAAAAGAAACTGTGAAGGTCATATCAGAATTATATTTTTAAAAATCCTTGTCCGGAGTATATCTTCTCTCCCTTTGCTCCATTCAGCCTCATACTTTACACACATGATGCCTTTGTTCAAAATATATGCAATGACCTCGAATGATATTTGTAGATGAAGAGTCAAGGTCATATCAGATCACACAAAAATCCATATTTTAAGAGCATAGATATACTCTCCTTTTAGCCCCTATTTGGCTAATATTTTACCTTTACAGAGTTTATTGGTTAATGGCGTGCAGTGACCTTGAACCAAGTCTGTCAATGTGAAGGTCATAGCAGATCTTTTTAAAAGTAGTTTTAAATAGTAGATTATTTTCCAAATATGCTTAATAATTAAGATTGAACAAAAATGGGGATCGGTCACGTGACGTACAGGTGAGAGGACACGAATCTCACCTGCTCCGTATTTTGACCAAATACTTTTTTTTCAAGGAGTTTTTGCAAATAATTTTGTGCGTGTTGGATTTAAGACCATTGTGTGTTTCTAAAACCGTGTTGGAATTGTACCCAAACTTGTGTATATATGTTTATTTTGATGTTTTCTTTATTTCCTTTGTTTACCTGGAATTTAAATTTCCACTAGCGTAGTACCTACCTGAATTGTGTTCACCTGTGTTCACCTGTGTTATAACGGTAATTCAGTATTTCAATGTGTGACGCTGAAATGGCATCTGAAAACGTTTTATCACAGTCATTCGTAATGAACAAACCTGTATATATTAAGAACTCTGAAATTCAAATGGACAAGAGCAAAAAAATTGGCGATTTTGAAATGTACGAATCCATACATAAGAAGGTTGGAGATGAAGTGCTTTGCATACAATTGGAAAGAGATCTCTGGAGAGTTTATCTAAAATCCAAAGAAAGTAGATCTGTGCTGATAGTAGAGGGCTTTGAAATCAGAAACATCACTGCCCAAGTATACGAATCAAATCCGTATTCTACTGGTGCCTCAAGTCCACGTGATAATGTCCTTAAGGTAACTATATGTGGACTCCCTTTGTCTGTAGATGACTCTGCAGTACTAGAAATGTTGCACTCTTTTGATGTCACGATCAAGAGTGACCTTAAATACGAAAACATCAGACACCCGACGACCCGTCGAATGACTAGTGTGTTAAACGGGAACAGATTCATTTACATAGCCCCCCTCCCTAACAACAAATCACTCCCTAGGAGTGCAACATGTGCAAAGTTAAAATGCCGTATATATCATTATAACCAAGTCGTAGATGATCCTAAAGCCCAATGCTTTAACTGCTGGGAAAACGGTCACCGAAAACAGCAATGCAAAAACCCTAAGGTCTGCAGAGTGTGTAAGGAACCCGGTCATGCGCCTGGATCTTCCGATTGTCGACATCATGAGGAATCCCCTGATAATGTGGTTGTTTTCCAAGGCCAGGACAACCCTTTGTCTAACTTCTTTCCCTGCGATCTTCGCGTATTCGGGGAGCACCACAAAACAGCGGAGCACGCATATCAGCTCACAAAGGCCATTCGATCGGGGAACACGGATGCTGCACAGAAGGTGAGGGATGCAGAAACAGCCCTTGATGCTAAAAGGATTGGCAATTCAGTAAAAGACCCTCAAGGATGGAGTGACGATAAAGAGACTGTAATGGAGGAGATCGTTACTGCAAAGGCTGATCAAATAGCAGAAGTCAAGGCTGTCCTTGAAAAACTCGATGGTAGCATCACATTTGCCGAGGGAACCTTCGACATGTTCTGGGGGACTGGTCTGGACAAAGAGGCCACCCTATACACAAAAATCAACAAATGGCCTGGAAAAAACAAACTTGGACTCTTATACCAAAAGCTGGCTAACAAACACACCCGGAAGCTCAGGAGTTCTTCCTTACCCCGGAAAGGAGCATCGGCCGAGGGCCAACCGAACATTGAAGACTTTCTAAAAGATCTTCGAAGGCAGAGAAAAAAGAACGACAAGTGCGACAAGGGTGACAATCAGTAGTAAGTCAGCAATGTAACTCTCATAAACCTATGAACGATACGACATTAACTTTTTTCTCATTAAATGTTCGAGGTTTAAATACGTACAAAAAACGAACAATTCTTTTTGATTGGCTAAATGATGTGAAATATGATGTAATATTTTTACAAGAAACTCATTTTGTAGAAAATCAAGAATGTATATATAATTCACGATGGTTTGGTGAAATAATTAATTGCTATTCAGAATCAGTTTACAGCAGAGGAGTGTCAATTTTACTCAGGAAAAATAGCAATATAGAAATTATCAATTACCATAAATCACTAGACGGTAGAAGATTATTAGTCAACATAAGATATAATGAAAAAGTGGTAACTTTGGTGAATATTTATGCCCCAAACAACGAAAAAGATAGGGCTGATTTTTTCAAACGATTAATTTCTTGGATTAATAAAAATTCTCTAAACTTAGATAATGTTGTACTATGTGGTGATTTTAATTGCCAAATTAACAACGAATTAAGTGATAAAACTGTTAATATTCTAAAGAAAATTTTAAAAACTCTTAGTCTAAAAGATAGTTGGATATATTTTGGAAAAAAATCCGAACAAGGTTTAACTTGGTGTGATGGAGATAATGTCCCAAAAAGTAGAATAGACTATGTTTTCCTTTCAGATAGTTTATGTTCCATACTTAACAATATTATGATAAGAAAAGCTCCCAAAGTAGAAAATAATAGATTAACAGATCACATGGGGATAACTTTTAAATTATGTACCTCTGAAAATCCTAGCGGCGTAGGATATTGGAAACTAAATACCTCATTGCTTAACAATGAAAATTTTTGCAAACAACTAAAACAATATATTCGAGAATATACAACAGAAATACAAGACCCTGTAAGTAAATGGGAACACCTTAAAATACGAATAAAAAACTTTTGTATAAACTTTTCTAAGAACTTGGCTAAAAGTAAAAAAAATCGTATAAACTTCATTGAAAAGCAAATAGGAAAACTAGAATCTCAGCAATACTCTGAAATAAATATGAACTATAAACGTTTATTAGAGAAAGAAATAGATGATTATTATGCGGAAAAATGCAGTGGAGCTTATGTTCGCTCTAGATCTGTTTGGTTAGAAAAAGGGGAAAAAAGTACCTCTTACTTTCTAAATCTAGAAAAAAGACAACAAACAAATAATACGATTAACAAAATAAAAGATGAAAATGGAATAGAATATACGACGACAACAGAAATAATAGATGTTCTTATGAATTTTTATGATAAACTGTATACAAGCAATGATATTGATATAGTTGATATTCAAAATTATCTCGATAGTATTAATTGTGGAAAAATCAGTGATAATGAAAAGGAAATGTGTGATGAAATACCAACATTAAATGAATGTAAAACTGCAGTTGAAAATATGAAAAATAATAAATCTCCCGGACAAGACGGTTTACCGGCAGAATTCTATAAAGCCTTTTGGGATGATATAAAACATATCTATTATGAATCTCTAATCAAGAGTATAGAAAATGGAATATTGCCTTTTTCACAAAGAAACGCGATAATGACTTTAATTTTCAAAAAAGGAGAAAAAACTAATCCCAAAAACTACAGACCCCTTAGCTTAACAAACACAGATTATAAGATATTTGCACACGTATTAGCTAATCGTTTACAAAAAATAGCAAGTAGATTGATAGGACGTGAGCAAAGTGCATATATAAAAGGACGTTATATTGGAGAAAATGCTAGACTAATACTTGATGTTTTTGAATATTACATGCACAACGACTTAGATGGAATATTACTCTTTGTTGATTTTGAAAAGGCCTTTGATTCAGTAGAATATAATTTTATGTTTAAAACGTTAGAAAAGTTTAACTTCGGAGATGAATTTATAGGAATGATAAAAACATTGTATAATGACCCAGTCTTTAAAATTAAAAACAATGGTTGGATATCGAAATCATGCACAATGCATAGAGGAATTCGACAGGGGTGTCCTGTATCCGCTCTCTTATTTATATTTGTAATTGAAATATTAGCAATTAAAATTAAAAATGATAACGATATTAAGGGTTTAACTCTGAATAAAAATGATACTTGCAATGATTTAAGTTTTAAAACCGTTCAACATGCGGACGACTGTACAAACATGCTAAAAGATACAAACTCTTTGAGAAAAGCAATAGAAACAATTACCGAATTTAGTAAGGTTGCTGGACCTAAACTTAACTTAGAAAAAACAGAGTGTCTGTTAACTGGTTCATTTATCGATATGTATTCCAACGATTCTCATATACATGGAATAAAAATAACAAAGACCTGTATAAAATCGCTCGGTATTTACCTGGGACATGATAAAACTGTATGCTATGAAAAAAATTGGATAAGTAAACTAGAAAAACTAGAAAAAATACTAAGTGTCTGGAAAAGACGAAATTTAACCATATTTGGTAAATGCACTGTAGTCAATACCCTAGCAATATCAAAATATTATATAATGCCAATATTTTAGAAAACCCTAAAAGTGACTTTTTTAAAGCTGCTTCTAAACTTATATATAACTTTATTTGGAAAAAGCGAGACCGAATTAAAAGAAATACTCTAATTGGCAAAATTGAACAAGGTGGAATAGGTGTTATTGATATTGAAAGCAAATTTCATGCTGCTAAAGCATCATGGATAAGTAGAATATTAAATGAAAACAGTGTTATACATAGAGCACTTAGTGCAGTTATGAGACAATATAAACTTACTATCTCTGATATTTTAAAAACAACAGAATACAACTTTTTGGAATCATCATTTTTCAAAATGCTGAAACTTCCTGTTTTTTACGGAAATGTATTTTCAGCTTTTAACAGATGTAAAAAACAAAAAAATGTGAATACGCTAAATAGAGACGAATTCCTGAGTCAATTTATATGGAACAATAACCTTTTCCAGTATGAAAATAAACCACTATGTTTTGAAAATTGGATAAAAAGTGGAATTTTGTATGTTAAAGATATTTTTGATGAAAATGGAGAGTTTTATGATATGATGTACTTTACACAAAAACTGGTTAGAAAAAACAATATCTTATGTGAATATATCATGCTTAGAAAAGCATTTAAAGCTTATAAAGAAAAATTTGACTGCAGCTATTCAAAATACGTCAAAATCAAGCATTGTGTATCTTTTTTATTTCGAAACAATACCGTTAATTCAGTTAACAATGTTAAAAGTAATTTTTACTATTCATTGTTTATTGATAAAAAGTTTCAAAAACCAATATACGAAATTAGATGGAGAAAAGTTTTTAACGACACATTATGTCTATGGGAAAATGTGTATATTGCAAAAATCAAAGAAATATATGAAAAAAGAATCTCAGAATTTAATTACAAACTCCTTCATGGTATATTGAACAATAATGTATGTGTCAGTAAATGGAACAAAACTGTCTCTCCATTGTGCGAAGTGTGCAATGTTAACGAGGATATAAAACACCTTTTGTATGATTGCAAAATTGTCAAACATTTCTGGGAGAGAATAAGCATGTACTTAAAATTTGATGTCACATGGAAAATTGTTGTACTAGGTTTTTACAATGAAATTAGCGAGAAAACTTCTTTTTTGAATAACTTTTTGTCTTTCATTAGTTTTACAATATATAAATATAAAATGAAATGTAGAATTCAGAAAGAAAGAATGTGTGAGCAAGACCTAAGGCACAAGCTTAAAAATACTCTTTTTCTCCAGAATGTAATTATCACCAGTATTGGTAGAAATAAAAACGATTTTTATAAAAATGTTGGAAACTTTCTATAATTTCAAAACAGTATATGAAGTACCATATTTTTGATATATGATATGTGATACAGTAATACGATGTATGTTTATGATGAATACTAATTATTATAATTATTGTACAATAGATTTAATATGTATAACAATAGTTGTTTTTTTTCATGCATGTAAAACTATGTTTATTACACAGAAGATATATTTATACGATACGAGTATCAAAATATGTATGTTTTGTGATGAAGAATGATTTTAATAAAAGATAAAAAAAAAAAAAAAAAGATTGAACAAAAATGCATGTATGTTAGGGGGAATGAAATTGAATTAAAAGTTCTATGCCAGCTGGAAAAATTTCAAGTTATAGGTCAAGGTCAAAGCAGAATTCTCTGAAATAACATAAGCGGGGCCCTTTGAAATGTTCACCATTTCAATGTTGTCTGGTTCATAGTAATTTTACATAGAAAATATTCACAGAAGAACAGTAAAGTAAACTTAACATCGATAAGTTTCTGACAATTAATGACGCAACGAGCACACAGTACGAAAGGTCAACCTTTTGAAAAGCAGTGAAGAGGAAAAGTTGCTCAGAATTATGTTTTAAACAAAATTGATTTTTTACATATATTTTAATTTTGCATTCTGGGTTAAGAAAAAAGATGTTAGTTCAAGGTAAAGTAAACTTGTACCTAAAATGAAGTCAAATTTGTTAAGTCGTACTTAAACACATTGGTTTTTTTGTTAAGTCGTTCTTGAAATGGTTAAGGGTTTTTGGTTAAGTCGTACTTAAAAACATTCGGATCATGTTAAGTTGTACCAAGAATCTTTTTGTACTTAGGTTTCTTTGTTACTAGATTAAGAACTCTGCTTCATAGACGTTCTTCTAGCGTTGCTTTCGACATTAGCGGAAAACCCACTCGTTGCTTTGCAACGAGCTTTGCTCTAGTTCTTTTTATTTTTTTTTCTGACTCCTTTTCGGCTTTATAACTCAAAAAGTTTACAACCGATTTTGATGAAATTTTCAGAGGTTGTGTGCAACTATAATACCTCAAAGTTTGTGAAGTTTCTTTGAAAACATCACTTCCGTTTTTACGTTACGTAATTTTTAAAATTTTAAAAAAGTCATTTTGTCCGCGGCGTTTCTCAAAAATGCTTTAAGATAGAGGCTTGAAATTTTCAATGGTTATGATTTAATCGATTTACCTCTGTAATAAGGCTGGAAATGAAAATCTGTCACTTCCGGTCGAAACCGGAAGGGAATTAAATTTTTCGAAAAAATAAATTTTCTGATCAAATCAAAAATGAATATGTGTTTTATAGAGCTTTTTAAGCTGAATCTAACACTGAAAGTCGTTTTAAAATCGGACGATGTATTACAGAGAAATGCGAGTTCAAAAAATGATTTTTCCGGAAATTTTGATTCCGCGTTTTTGGTTAAGAAATTAGTATCAAGTTCTTGGTTAAATTTACTTGTACCTAAAAATTAATTGTTAAGTCGTACTGTAACACATTCGGATTTTTTTTGTTAAGTCGTTCTTGAAATCGGAAAGGTTTTTGTTAAGTCGTACGTAAAATTATTCGGTTTTTGTTAAGTCGTACCAGGAATAATTCGATTTTTTCATGTTTTTATTTAAGGTACTCTTGTTATTGGTTTAAGAGCTCTGCTTCTTACAGGAACTTCCAGCTTTACTTCCGACATTAACGGAAGACCCACTCGTTGCTTTGCAACGAGCTTTGCTCTAGTTATTATTATTTTTCTTTTTCTTTATTTTTCTGACTTTTTCAAAGCTTAATATCTCAAAAAATTTTCAACAGATTTACATGAAACTTTCAGGGATTATGTAGCATTATTGTGCCTCAAAGATCTTAAATTTTCAACTACAACGTCACTTCCGTTTTTACGTTACGTCAATTTTTAAATTTTAAAAAAGTGATTTTGTCCAGGGCGTTTTTCACAAACGGTTCAAGATAAAGACTTGAAATTTTCTGTGTTGAAGCATTGATCGTTTTTATTTGGACATAAGACTGGAAATTAGTTTCCGTCACTTCCGGTCTAAACCGGAAGTGTTTTAAAATTTTCGAATTTTCGAATTTTTCGTTTTAATTTAAAATGTTTACGAGGTTTGTAGAGTTTGTTATGCTGAACACGAATCTGAAATCCGTTTGAAAATCGGACGATGCATTACAGAGATATCGGGGGTTAAAAATTGATTTTTCCGGAAATTTTGATTCCGCGTCCTTGGTTTAAAAAATAGCGTAATGTTCAAAGTAAAATTAACTCGTACCAAAAATAATCGCTAAGTCGTACTTGAACACATTCGGATTTTTTTTGTTAAGTCGTTCTTAAAATCGGTAAGGTTGTGGTTAAGTCGTACTTAAAATCATTCGTATTTTGTTAAGTCGTACCAGGAATATTCGATTTTTTTCATTTTTTTATTTTAGTTACTCTTGTAATTGGTTTAAGAGCTCTGCATCTTACAGGAACTTCCAGCTTTACTTCCGACATTAAAGGAAGACCCACTCGTTGCTTTGCAACGAGCTTTGCTCTAGTTATTATTGTTTTTCTTAGTTTTTGTCCAGAAGATTTCTTAGAGATGACTAGATAGATTAATCTGAAATTTTCTAAAATGAAAGAGAAGGACAATATCTCGAGACGATTTTTTCATTTTGTCAAAAATCATTTCCGGTCGTCCGTTTCCTGTCCCGCGTTGAAAAAGCTTGTATCAACGAGATCTCAGAAACGGTATAGACTTGAACATCAAAACTTTGCGGTTTGATAGACCCATAGCTGTAGATGTGTTTAAACTATTTTGTTTTGTTCGTCGTAACTTCCGGTCGTTACCGGAAGCACTTCAAAAATAACTACATTTTCGCATAAAAGTCCTTTTCCATAAAATAAATATATAAGTATAAATCTATGCATAGAAATAAGTTTTGGTATTTTCTCTATCATATAATCAAATAAACGTTCGTGACATTTTTGATACTTACGCTCGTGAATCAAAAAAGCTAGAGGTATACTTGGTCTATTCTCAAAAAGAATGTGCCTAAAAATCAATGGAGTTACATAAAAATCACCTAGATTAAATGTTGTGTCATAGCCTAAACAAATTGAAAATGTTTTGTCATCAATATCCAACAACTGAGAAAAACTGTCAAAAATCTCTGGTAAACCTAGAGGGGACATGGCAAGCGGGGAACAGGAGCACTAGCACGGGACACACTTGCACGCACACTTGGAACGGGAGCACTGCGAGGGGACACACTTGGCAAGCGGGGAACAGGAGCACTAGCACGGGATACACTTGCACGCACACTTGGAACGGGGGCACTGCGAGGGGACGCACTTGCACTAACACATCGCCATTCCGGCGAATAGACCTGCCCAACACGCCTGCCGACGCCTGCCGGGGAAAACACGCCTGCCGAGAGAAAACCACACGCCTGCCGTTTACCTGATGGATTATTTTAATATTTTCTTTGATATTTTATTTAACTTAACTAAATTAAGTATCATAATAACAAAAAGTTGACTTTATATTGATTATTTAGCACAAAATTAGCAAAAATGTTTAATGTTGGTAAAGATAGATAACTCTTACGTAGAATTCATACGCCTGCCGAGGAAATCTAGACGCCTGCCGTTTATTTGATGGATTATTTTACTTGTTTCTTTGATATTTTATTTCTTATTACTAAATAGATGATAATAGAAATCAAAAGTTGATTTTATATTAATTAATTAACACAAAATAAGAAAAAATCGGTTAAGCTGGTAGCTCTTACGAAGAAATCATACGCCTGCCAAGAAAATGTATACGCCTGCCAAGAAAATGTATACGCCTGCCGTTTATGTGATGGATTATTTTAATTATTTCTTTGATATTTTAGTTTACTAGCTTAATAAACGATAATAGAAATAAAAACTTGACTTTAAATTCATCAATTAACACAAAATTAGTGAAAATCGGGAAAGTAGATAACTCTTACGCAGAATGCATACGCCCGCCGAGAAGAGAACACGCCTGCCGCTTACCCGGTGGATGATTTTAATTTTTTTATTTATATTTTATGTTTTCTAACTTGATAAATGATCAGATTAATTAAAAATTTACCACATTGTTTAATTAACACAACATGAGAAAAAACCATGGCTAAATATAGGCGGAATCCATACGCCTACCGTTTACCTGAAGATGATTTGATATTTTTCTTACGTGTTAGTATTTTATTTTACTGTACTAAATAGCAAGCATAGATGAAAAGGAAAAAAATTGCAAATGGCTTAAAAATAAAGGGAGAACTCTTATGTAGAAATCTTACGACTGTCGATTTAATATGCACACTTGCCATTTTATTTATGTCATTTTTATTTGTATAAAATAATTTATGAATATAATTATAAAGACTTAACATTTTGCCTTATAATTATGTTCATAACTTTACTTATTGCTGCTATTGATTCATCATATTATATGAAGTCGGGTGAGACGAGTATGATATAATATGTATGTCATCCCTTTTAACTTTGACAAAGTTTTGTTTTCTATCAGAATTTGATATTTTGATTATTTCGCCTGTCACTGAAGCGTTTTATGATAGAAATACAGGGATTTATCAACACGTCTATAGATACGAAACGCCCAAGGAATATACAAGTGTACGCTTTTACGCTTGTCGAATACCTTTATTATTGCCTGATATGATTTTTTCATTTTTTTTTTCTTCAGTCAACTGTGTACATGATCATAGAATAAGAATTAAATAAAACTGTCTGTGTTGTAAAGAGGGATACTATTAATTAATATCACAACTTTTCGCCTAACGCAAAAATTGATAATCTGGTATTTTCAAACAATATTTCATATTTCATTTAACTTTACCAAGTAAACGAATAAAAACACAACAATTAGATTTCAATGATATTAAAACGTAACACGAAACGTGTGCATCAAGTATATTTTTTTCGAGGGGGGGGGGGGTAGTATTTAGGTTTGTCCCGAGGGGGGGGGGGGGGGTTGTCGAGGCAAATTTTTGGTGATTTTAATAGTATGTAAAAAAAATTATTTTCTAAGGGAGGTGGAGACTCCATCACCCCCACTTCCGTAAGAAATTTGAGTTTTACCGAGGGGGGGGGGGGGGGGGGTAACTCTACCCACGTCCCCCCGAGTAGGTCAACTCATGAAAAGAATGAGTGAAAATCATTTACAAGGCCAAAGAAAAATTCTTAGATATTTTTCGTATGAAACGAAGTAAAACTTTTCTATTGTAATTACTTCAGTTAATAAACTAAAAAATACATTTGAATGCAGCTTTTAAAAGTAAAACGAATGCATGTACTCGTACTTGAACGTCGTTTTACTTGATGGCTTGTCAGTTCAAAACTGTATGAACTATGATCGATTTTTTTTTTAAAGAAATAGAGCAGAAAATACATTGTAGATGTTATTTTAATCTGTGTTTTTAGCGATAATGTTTGCGTTTATGTAATTTTTTTTTATTTTCCACATGTTTACTTATGGAAGTGAACACTGGATGATGAAGGGGAGTACTTTTTGTCGATAAAAAAAAATCATTAGCGGTTTTTTTTTCATATAAGAAATACATGTAAATTACAGTATGTTGTAAGACATTCTTTAAAGAAGCAATTTTAAAAGCATTTCTTTGAGATAATTACAGTAATTATATTATAGATGGGAAAAATTGCCTTTAAATAGGAATTACAAGTTTAAAAAAAAAATCATTGTAAGCAAGAACATTGATATTGAAATATCCCAATCTACAACAGCTTACTGATCACAAGGGTCGATCTATAATAGTGTTCCACGATCTTATGGTCTAAAGACCAATCCTGTTTTAAAGTTTTTCTAAATACTGGATAAAAAATCGTGTTATAAAATTGTAAACCAACAGAAATGGTGATACCAGTGGTTACATGGGCGTCGGAACCAGGGGGGGGGGGGGTGAGCCGCCCCCCCCCCCCCACTTTTTTTGCTAAGTTAGACCTAAAATGGGCACATAGCATCATAGAGGGTTCAGCCCCCCCCCCCCCCCACTTTTTCTCGCAAGAAAGATAATTTTTGCGAAATTTACAATGAAAAGATGGAAACATTGAAATATTGAGATGTTGGAGTCACAGGTATAATAGCCCCTCCCCCCCCCCCCCCCCCCCCCCCACACACAGATTAGGAATTTCAAGATTTGTGGGGGGGGGGGGGATTTTGGTAGGTAAGAATATTTTTTTTAACTATAGTCTCCCCCCCCCCACCCTATGGATTAGGATTTTCAAGATTTAGGGAATTGGGGATTAGGTTTTTGGTTTTTTTTCCTTGTCAAGATTTCAGAGGATTAGTTTAGCCCCCCCCCCCCACTTTTAATTTGCTTCCGACGTCACTGCTGTATACGGAAACCTTTATGAGATAAGAGAGTGCTTTAGAAACGTGTCGTGTTCATACGTGTATATATAGTTGTTTGCGTGTTAAAGCAAGAAATTATAAGCTGTTTTCTTGCATCTCTATCACTCTCCCTCTCTCTTTGTCTCCTCTCCTTCTTTCACTTCCTCTCTCTCTCTCTCTCCGTCTTTTCCATCCACTGCCATCTTTCTTTCTCTCTTCATAAACGGAAACAATTCAAATATCAAGAGAAAAAAATACTAATAAATGTAGTTGCACCTGCGTTCAACTGTTCTAGTACATGTATTTTTCAATAAAAAAAAATTCAATCAAATATGGAGAAAACTGCAGCGAGTCGGTAAGCGTAAGACATTCACATTCCAAATGTTCGACATTTGAACGTGGTGGTTTTTTCGGTTTTAATTTATTTCATGAGTAAAAATTTCTGAGTCAAAAATGAACGCAATATTCTATGCAGATCGGTTGTCTTTGAACTTAATGAACGTAAACTATCTTCCCGACAATTTTTATATTAATCAACCATACTGACTATAATTAATCGTAGGTCGTGGAGGTTTTGATAAAAAAAAAAGAATAATGCATGCATTCGTTATTATTGATTCTTCAATGTATATAATCATACGATAAGGCTTACAATATCATTCACTTCACTATCCCTCAAACAGTTTCACTCACAGTTTTGTTAATAAAAAAACGGGACCACAATCTGAACATGCACATACAAATTAATGTATTTTTATCTCATTTTATTACAAATCATGTACTAATAACAAAATAATTTACTCATTATGTTCTTTGCTATAATATTTTGGGCGAATCGGGGTTGGGGCTATATGTCCAAAGATAACTAGTGATCGTTGCTCTACTGATACACGTGTATACATACACGTGTTAGTTTCTTGTGTATTCTGTGTGAATTGAACGGTTTTTTGTCTCTTAAGAAACAATAGACCTTACCTACCTGTATATTGGAAGACGACCGTGAAGCACACACTTTGTACACAAGCCACCTCTCTCTCTCTCTCTCTCTCTCTCTCTCTCTCTCTCTCGTGTGTTTTAGGTAACTGAGAAAAATAGTTATGAACGAGTCGATCTACCTAAGTATGTCTTAAGATACTATGTTTAGCCTTTGAACTTGCACCTAATTATTAACCCAAAAGTATTATTAAAACCTTGCAGTCCACTTTAATTATTTCAACTGATAGAGCAAGGTCGCCATATCATGGTTTCTGACTCTTATATTTGTATTTTTTATGTATCTATATGAAATTGAAGAATACTACCATTTCATCAGTTTTTAATTGGCCAGACTTACGTCTCTTCATAAAACGTGTATAGTCCATTCATAACCGTAAACATTGAAACATTTGTGTTACTATATATCTTCGAGAAGCTTAAAAAATATACAGAAAAACAAGACTTATTTTGTAGGGGAAAATATCATTCATTATTATTTACGAGACAGTCCAGGCTTATAACCAAGATTATTGACATAATTTGAATCACTTTACAACGTTAATCATTAAACCAGGGTTCTTTTTTTTTTCTCCATTAAAAACTGAGACCATAAATCGTAAAGTTTTAACCCGGTCACATTTTCATCAGCTTGGAAAAATTAAACAAACTTAATATTGAATGATAACCTCAAAATAAAGCATATACTGAACATGTAGCTGTAATAATTATACCGGTATATTGATTGTGTTGAATATTGAATCAACCTAAAGAGTTCTACTTTGATTTGGTAATTGCATGCTCTATAAGTCTGCTTTTTTTCTTCTACGAACAGAAAAAGTAATCACTGGAAGGTTTAGCGTGTATTGGGTTTCAAAAGTCTATAGTGGGGTATGATTGAGTCTATGTTAGATTTTCTTGTTAGAAAAAGCCAGTTTTTTTTTTAAATATTCAAACTGATACCCCCAATAACCGTACTACATGTATGCCCAAATAGTTAGTAAAAACCTGATAAGTATTTTATGATACCAAAGTTTTATTTGTTCTCGTTACTTTGAGAAATCTACAATATCTTTAAAGCACAATAGTCCAATCCACAATTTTCAAAAGTTGTTCCCCTTTGCGGGGTCAACCCAAAGGTCAAAAGGAAAAAAACCCAAAAAATTCCCCTTCTTTATACAATCAAATATTTGGGCATACTGTGATAAAATCGCTTTGGATTGGAATTATTCATTTGATATGTGGTGGCAAAAATGGGTGTGAGAGGCCTGAAAATTCTCAGAAAAATTAAAGGATTGGAAAGTCCTTGTAATAAGAACATCTACATGTTGTCTTCTAAATACATACACAATTTTATGAAATTCTGTTCAGAATTTAGGATGGCGAAAAACAGGACTGATTGATAGACGGATAAAAATACCCCCCCCCCCCCCCCCCCCCCCCACTGAACATGTTGCGTGGGGTATAAAATATGAAAATGTCCCCAGTATTAAAATATTTGTACACATTCATTATAATTGGCTTACAAGATAACTTATGTTTGTACCTTTATTAGTGTCAGCATTGATTTGCAGAAAAGACAAAATAGCCTTAAATCTTGTGATGCTCATGACAGCTGAGACCATGTTGTTGTTGTACAATGGACAAGTTGACCAATATCTCTCTAAAGTTTGGAGATTGACCACAGACATGTATATCAAAATTCCCACAAACCTAAAAGCAAAATGAATAAAATTACCAAATTTATAAATCAGTATGAAAAAGAAATTTTGAAAAACCATAAGTACTGTTTATGTTTTTTACATTCAATATGTACACTATAAACTAAGATCAAATAACCAAAACATATGAAACTATCAAAAGCAGCGATTATGGTTAATAACTTTTATTCTTCACAACAAGAGGCAAGAGTGTGAAACAGCATATCATACGTATTACTCTTTAGTCAGTGCATTGCTTATTTATCAATGAAAATTATATAATTATCGAATGGAGGAAAATCAATACAATAAATTCAAATTCACATTTCCATATAAAATAAATCTAAGATATCAATCAAATCATTTGACAATTCATGTGTTTTTGTTCTTTAAATCTGTATATTGATAATGTTTGTACCAGGTACAATGCAAAGCAGTAATAGGTACAGAGCCCAGCACAAGCACAAAAAACCCCATCTAAATATTACTTGCTAGAGTAAGTAGTTTTTTTTAAAGTAAATTAAGCAATATTGCTGCTTTTGTTTGTCATATTTGTGTTTTGTAGACTAAATTACCTGTACATCTCTTCAACAGTGACCCTTGTCCAAGCCCCCATGCTGTTGGCATATGAAAGATTTTGGCCCTTAGAAATCAAAGTTTCTGCATGATGGTTGGTGGCAATACAAATCTCTAGCATTATTTCTTGAGTCAGGAACAGAAGGAAAAAATCAACTGGCTTTTGGAATACTCTGACTGTCTGTCTAAAAAATGATTGTTATTGTAAATATCAAAATGCAAAACTGTATGCAGTCAATAACGGTTATATATAATTAAAATTATTGTAACTGCCGAACAGTCTCCCATTCTTGCAGATAACACTTGTAGACAGTTGAGACACAACTTTGATTGATAAAAATGTATTCAAATTGACTGATATTATGATAGAAGTCAATCAAAAACATACTGCCTAACTCAATCTTATTTTGAATAAAGCTTTTATGCACAGATTACTAATTCTTTTCAAAGAGGATGGGGCTGAACTAATTCATAATTATTCATTCATATATGGCAAGAAAACAGTACGGTTTCCCAGTACAGCACATCTATACTAGGTTACAAATGAAACCAGACTAATATAATAATCATCCTTCCTAATTTTAACTTTTACAGTACCCTGTTTCAGACAAGACTGATTGTTTTAAATTTCCTAGCCTAATGAATAACATTTCATACCTCGCCCTATTTTGACTCTTCACAAGGAACATGATTTTTTGATATCATATACCTAGTAGTGTATCAGCCCTGATACATGTGTTTTGGACTAGGAGACTAGGTGAGACAGCAGCTGGAAGCTAGGGCTGTATCGCCCTCCGGGCTGATATTTCTCTCTCAGCCCGTCGTCAAGGGGGTGTATTGCCCTCAAATTTAAAATAGCTAATTCCCAAATATCTTTGCTTTCAATTAAGACTAGTTTGTAAAATAACGATAGAATAACAAATAAATAATACAATGCATCACTTTACACATCTGAAGCCCTTCAGGCTTGGGCCGATACCAACCGCTCAGACTGATACCAGGGCCGAGATCAAAACAACAGTGTGATATTCTATATTTCTCAGTGTAACCGTGTTACAGAATTGTCATTCTGGGAAACTGTACTGGATTTGAGACATACATCTAATAATTTTTTTTGGAGCAGTCGTAATGTTTTGACACGAAGTTTCAATTTGAGAAATCATAATGGTACATGTATGTAGTGATTTCCAGGAAGGGTGGAGAGGTGTTGGTCACAGTCGAAAGTAAACTACATTCTATCTGCAGGGGACTTTAGTATATACCAGAAAAAAGTATATTATAATGATTAAAAATATTTGTACCTGGTTAAAAAACCAAGCTGAATACCAGGAGGAAGACATGGCCTGAAGGAAAACAGCCGGGAGTCCCTCATTCCCTCATCAATGTCATTCTGGTCTCTCCAGTATATATGTTTTGCAAGCGGATCCTGAGAGGCAGAGCTATCTGTAGTCTGGGACAGAGTCTGAGAACTTGTCTGTGATTGGGGATGTCTGAAAAATAATTTAAATCATGCAACCAATATTCGCTGAAGACCATTTCTTACCAATGCATTGTTAGGCCAAAAAAAAAAATAGGTTTGTTTCCGCTTAAACCCGCCGACCCAAAAAATTTATTGTGTCCTCCAAATTTAAGTCGTAAAAACGCTTATAGAACTTATTGAGATGTCATCAGTGTTGTGTAGATGTTTGTTATTTACAAATGGCAGCACATGTCGTGCCAGTTGAGCTCGAGAAATGTTCCCACCAGCCGGGGAAAAAGTTCATCACATCATTTAAACAATGACAACAAATACTTGGTTTTTTTTTTTATCTTACCCAGTTTAATAGATAAATGGTTTAATATGCACAATTGAACAGATGGAGAGGGAAAAAAAAGATTAAAAAAAAAAAAAAAGCCGACCGACCGACCCTAATTTTTTTCAGCCTGAAAGCGGAAACAAACCTACTTTTTTTTTTAGGCCTTACATCATTTTATCGACACATAAAAAAAGATATATATGGTAAATGTTGTAACAATGCACTGGAGAGAAATGTTACCTGGTCACAGTAGATCTATACTTTATTTCAGAGTGTTTACTGCTTTTAATTCAAATAGGCTACTACAGACTTTAATCATACCGTTGAAATTAAATAAGAATTAAAAAATATATTGACTTGAATTATTTTTAAAAATAAATAGGCCTTACAAGACTCTAAAAGTTAACCATCAAGAATGAAATGCCTCATCAGAAAATTGATCAACTATGTTTTATTGGCACAGTAGTCAGTCATTAGTTCTAATTTTATCAATTTTCAATTTACAAAACACCATTTTTACCAATACCTCTACATGTTAATCATGATAATTGTACTTTATTCTGTTTGATGCGACGAGAGAGAGAGAGAGAGAAAGAGAGAGGGGGGCATGCACCTGCGTCGCACATGACGATTTTTGTATTTGATGCAGCATGCAGTTCGTATCTTCAGAGACTAATAGAATCAATCATTATTACGAGTGTGGGATAGTGAAATTCCACCGAGGGGACAAGATTCACTGTCTAGGACGAGGCTTTGCCGAGTCCTAGACCGTGAATCTTGGCCCCGAGGTGGAATTTCACTATCCCACACGAGTTTATAATGAAAGATTATTTTTCTCGCATTATATTAGCTTAAAAAATGATGTTTGACAACTTTCTGTTGTGACGTTCAAAAGATTACTTTCGGTTTATCCCTCCGCGTGCTTCAAATAGTGCAAGTTAAATGAAAGCATACGACAGTTTTTTCAATTAAAATATGAAAAATTGTAATTAATTATGCAACACAATTACTTAATGGATAATCTCAATGCACTGTTTTGCATTTCCCTACAGCAGACAACGTTTGTTTACGTTTTAAAACGGCGTAGTAATACACAGTGTAAGACAGAAAAATCTCACACTGCTGTCTCACACCGGACAAACCGATCTCACACCGGTGATAATGCGAGAAATAAATATCTTTCACAATTTTACGAAATTCATGAATGAATGTGGAAAAGAAACTGATGAAAAAACATTTTATGATCAAATAGTTATCAATTAAAATAAATAATAAGCGGTACAAGGCGGTATTTTTTAACAATATATTCAATTTATGAAAGGTGCTGGCTATTTTTTTTTTCTCCGGTGTGTTGTTTACACACTGCAGATTACTTACCCAATTTACAAGGAATTTGATGGTTCAAAAGTTTCATCTTGGTCATCTGCTTCTTCGGACAATCCTTCAGTCAACAATAAGTCAAGATAGTCTTCCTCATCCTCGGAGAGAATCTCGTCAAAATCCATTTTACCCGCAGTTTATTCTCAACAATAATGCCAGAAGCGCATATTGCGCCCTCTCTATTCTCGTCACAAACCGCGTGAAAATTTAAATTTACATACCATTTCAACGGCGCTTTGTGTAATATATGTTCAACTGACAACTTTCAAATGAATACCAAAAAGAAGCTGATATCTTATATTTTTAAAATATCAATTTTCTTTTTTCTATTACGTAATTGCTATTTGTTTATATGCGTTTTTGTCAATCGTTTACGTTTTTCTTCGATAACAGTTCACTGCTTGTAGTGAACCCTAAAGTTTTTTCTTTATTTTAAGATCTAAACGCAATAGTTGAATTAAAAAAAATACACGATTAGTTTCCTTGATGTCTTAAGATTTTTAGGTTATAAATTTTATTTCGAAATATTTCTTGTGTATTGTACACAGTCAAGAAACTTTTCAGAAAACGTGTAATCACAGAAATCGAAAATTACGGAGATTTCTCGCACAGCCTCCTTTTAATTATCTGTTAATTTACACGTTTCCTTTTTAGTACTGGTTAATATTTTCTATATATAGTCTGTCCCAAGATATTTTTGCCGCATATTTTCTTAAATTATTGCGTGGACCCTGAGGTCCACGCAGAAAATATATAAGCGAGGTTAAACCGGATGCACTGGGGAAAATTCAGCTTGCGCATGAGCTAATCTGGTTCCTGCGCGACATTATGGGTAGCTAAGGGAAACAGGCTAGCACACGTGTATCTGAATCGGGATCGGAATTTCATGCCATATGCACATGTTCAAAGGCACTATGTTTGTAAAGTTGTCGGTGAACAGTACAGAAACAAACTGATATATTCCTTTTAAAGAAATGATCGACATGTGATATGAATTGTCAGCATCAGGGAATACGTTAATGTTATGTCGAAACTACAACAAGCATTTAATAGCATAAATCGCGATGTTTTGTTGTTTTTCCGAAATAGCTTAACTATATACTAGACGAAGCTAGTGTACTTCCCGATTTAAAAAAAAATTGCGCATTTAAGCATGATTTAATAATTATGTGACTGTACATAATACATCATTGAATAATTAGGTCACTGTATGAAAGTTTAAATCTCAAGAGAAACGCATCAAAATACGAAATCAATTTATATAGTTAACAAAGTAGTACGCAAATAGTGAAATTCGCTGAATGCCTAATACTATACATGTATAGTATCTTCATTAATGTCTTCATTTATATTATTCATAATTGTGTTGAAATTCTGAGGTAAAAGGTCAGGGCTATACGTGATACAACGTACACATTCAGTGGTTAAAGGAACTATATCAAGACTTGCTACTATAATATGAATTCATCAAAACACTTTCGCAATTACAGGTCTCCACTGTAGATGTCTTTATATAAAAGCAGGGGGCTAGAGTCGGTGGAATCTCTGACAATGTTAAGGCTTTCGCGTTTCCGTTATAAACACATGCATATGATCCACGTATTGCAGTCCTTTTTTAAAGGACAGCAACTTGTTCAATATTTATAAATACCTCTTCATGCGCGGATCCAGAAAATTTTTCAAGGGGGGGTCCGAAGGTTAATTGGGTTTGCCGGGGGGGGGGGGGGGGGGGGGTCCGAGGCATATTTTCGCGATAATATAACAATGTAAATTTAATAAATTTTCATTTTCCAGGGGGGGTCGGGACCCCCCCCCCCGACCCCCCTCTAGATCCGCGCATGCTCTTGGTTCAGACGATGTTCATTCAATAGTAAGAAAAAATCCCAAGATTTCCCCTTTGAAACGCCCCCTCTAGCTTGTCGGGTATTAGTACACGGCTAAAAATAAAGAGTCTACGAGGTTTTTCCATTGCCAAGGAGATGAAGACGCCCGGATGATAACTTTGAAAAATTGCGCGAGGGGTCCCGAGTATTTCCGAATGGAGAAAAGATGTCAACATTCCCCATTATAAATCTCCGTAGGAAATCTGTTTTCGTTCCTGCGAATTTTTACGAGGGAAAAATGATAATGTGTGAATGAAGTTATCTTGGGAATTTTCCCTTTTATCGATTTTAATTGCACTTCAGTTACAGGTATGTGTATTTTTATTAAAAACAGTTCAAATATGCAGCATAAATATCTTGGGACAGACTATAGTTAAATTTAACAGAGTCTCACAATGAAATTGATACCTTGTTTTTAGAAACCCGTCCACTATAAACAAAACTATCTAATATTTTGAGCAACATGTATTGATAAAATTTGCTTACCGGTCAAATTTGACCGGTACGAACGTCAAAGGGTTAAGATGTTTGATCCACCTCTAAATTTATCGCGGAAAATATAGCGCGAGGGCACGGTGACGTCATCCATGACTTTGTTCGTCTTTGTTTACGTATCTCGACTCAATACGAATGTGTGGAAGCATGTAACAAATCTGTTGAGTCTCTCCAAAGCATATGCGGTACTCAAAACGTGTCTTCAAACTTTAAGACACCGTACCAGTTATAAAAGTCGGCCATTTTTGGCATAGCACCACGGGTGAAAACATTAGAGAGCATTATGGGACGTAGACAAAAATATTTGTTTGATGAACTGTAGGTTTTGCTCATTCTTTTTCCCGCACACACTGGTTCTTAGAGCTCGCTTCGCTCGCCGGCGAGCTGCGCTCGCTATAAGTATTTCAGATCAAATCATTCTTTGCATGGGTATGTTGAGGCTGCCCGATTGATTTCACAGTGATGTGTAAAAGGTCACTTGTCACTTCATAAGTCACTTCATAAGATATGACGTCATACTTAACTTGACGTCACGATCTGCATTCCTTTCAATTGTTCTTAGGGAATGTGTCGTTACGTAATGTGTGAATTTTATTGTGCATTATAAAACCACTTCATTCCTAGTAATTCCTTTACATATAGACGTTGTTGTAAATACTAGTGATACTGAATTCAACATTGCCAATATGGAGTATCAAAAACGCAACAGTTTTAAAGCTTTGTATTATGCAAAACATATTTATAAACTAATGGTTTTGAGACTCCCACTGATACGTGTAAACTAATGAATGGTGATATGTATATGCATGTAAAAAAAAAAACAGCTTGGCGCAAGTGAAAGATCTATACAATCTTAATATATTTTAAGTAAACATGGGAGAGAAAATAAGTACCATTGTGCATATTGCTGGGGGAAACCTACTTATTGACCCGATTTTGTGTAAATCAACTTTAAAAGGTAAAAATGTGCCTAATTTTCATGTTGAGGCATAATGTTTTGAAAAATTTTCAAATAAACGAAATGGTAATATGAACCCCCAGCAAAACTGCAAAATACATTACTTTAATACACAAAATTTTTTTATAAAAATATTTTTGATTTAAAGTCATTATTCACTTGCCCCGGTGAGATTTATATAGATTATTTACCGTGTTAGGATACGCCCATTACGTTAATTACGTGCTTGAGAAAAATATGTGACGTCACAAAAATTCATCAAATATAGTGCTTGATATCACTGTTAATTTATGTAATTAAAGTTCTTTCGATAATAAAATAGTATTGTTTTTCGGTATAAATTTAGCTTCGGACAGCCTAAACATAGCCGCACGAATATTATTAGGTGATAATTTCGGTTGGAGCATGGTCAAATCTATCATAAAGCCATTAGGGCTTTATTGGGTTTGACCACGCCCCAACCGAAATTATCACCTCATAATACTCAAAGAATGATTCTTTATTCCTAAAATAATGCTTTTGATGTTGACAAATTAAACCCTTAAAATATCTACTTAAAACATAATGTTAAATTTTAGAGATAATAATATTATGGCTCATAATTTAAAAATTAAATCCCAAAGTCTTCATTAATTTGCTGTTATTTTGTACCAGGTATAGAATTCAGGTACATGAATATATACTAGACTCATGTACGTTTGATAAAGATTGTTGTGCAGGTTAATTCTTGAAATATAGGCTGGGTATAAATGCATAAAATTCAATATTTAAAAAATAGTGACTGTGTATATTTTTAGTTCTATGCAAGATAAAGTACGTGAACTTACCATGTTTACCTCACTACACCTAGACTTGTACTCTTTATGACTTTTTATTAAAGATGGCGAATTAAATATGTTAATTGTTAAATGGTTATCAATCGAATATTTAAATATTGTCATAGCTACGTGAAAAAAATTAAAGTACCATGAGGCTTCAGAACTGCATATCATGAATTAAAATTCAACAGGGGCTTTAGGTTGTTAATGTTTAATATGTCTCTTAAGATTTAAAAAAATGCGTTTTAATTATAAGGTGCTGGACCACCCACAGCCACCATGACAGCTGGACCACCCACAGCCACCATGACTGCTGGACCAGCCACGGCCACCATGACAACCAGAATCCCCATAGCCACCACCCACTGCTGGACCACCCACAGCCACCATGACAGTTGGACCACCCACAGCCACCATGACTGCTGGCCCACCCACAGCCACCATGACTGCTGGAGCCCACATAGCCACCATGACAGCTGGACCACCCACAGCCACCATGACTGCTGGACCACCCACAGCCACCATGACAGCTGGACCACCCACAGCCACCATGACTGCTGGACCACCCTCAGCCACCATGACAGCTGGACCACCTACAGCCACCATGACTGCTGGAGCCCACTAGCCACCATGACTGCTGGACCACCAACAGCCACCATCACTGCTGGAGCCCACATAGCCACCATGACTGCTGGACCACCCACAGCCACCATGACTGCTGGAGCCCACATAGCCACCATGACAGCTGGACCACCCACAGCCACCATGACTGCTGGACCACCCACAGCTACCATGACTGCTGGACCACCCACAGCCACCATGACTGCTGGAGCCCACATAGCCACCATGACTGCTGGACCACCCACAGCCACCATGACTGCTGGACCACCCACAGCTACCATGACTGCTGGACCACCCACAGCCACCATGACTGCTGGACCACCCACAGCCACCATGACAACCAGAATCCCCACAGCCACTATGACAGCTGGACCACCCACAGCCACCATGATAACCAGAATCCCCACAGGCACCATGACTGTGTGAATCAAGCATTCGTAAGCTAATACATGTATATAGTCCGTCAATCAGTGATTAAAGACTATCAAACAGTAAAACTAATGTTCGCAGAAAATGCCTTTATTGTTACTTATCATATCACTGAAATAATGACCAAATTTACAATTCGGCAATTTAAACCTTTTTTATGTGATCAAGTAATTATTTCGGAAGTAATTACATTTACGTTGGTCTTAATTTCTTATTTAATCAAGTGCTAATTTCTTTCGAGCGCTATGGTCAGCAATTTAATTAACGCTTTAACTCCACATTTCTTAAATTGTTATACTGACAGCGAATCATTATGAAATCTGAATAAACTTGAACATTTTGACAAAGGATGTAAATAATTGCATATAAAATGTAAAATGAAATTCCATTATCGTATTTTTAAAAGAATATGAGAAAGAGTTAATCATGCAGCCATCTTGGACTTTCACCTTCATCCGTTTATAATCCCGTGATTGTTTGTTAAAGAATGCATACCATTTTGATTGTTATAAGTCATATATCATTATTATTGAATAATCGGGCGAAATCATTTGTAATTTTATGCCTTATACGAGGAATAGACCCCGCGTTACCTTTTACGAAATATGTAATTTCAATATTATTAATCAGTTAATAATGTCACGGAAAAATCTTTCGAAAGAATGACGATATTAACAAAATATGTTTCTTTAAACAAAAGTTTGATTAATTGCCATTTTGCTACATATGCTGTGCATTTATATGCAAA
Source organism: Magallana hongkongensis (assembly GCA_015776775.1). Classification (NCBI taxonomy): domain Eukaryota; kingdom Metazoa; phylum Mollusca; class Bivalvia; order Ostreida; family Ostreidae; genus Magallana; species Magallana hongkongensis. The sequence goes on along the minus strand of VIAA01000109.1, from coordinate 7,305 downwards.
ATGTGTTACACATTTGACTAAATTCATGAAGCAAACAATTTTTCGATTTCGGCATTTTTGTTTGATAAAAAACGGGTTTAAACTCAAACAACAGTCATCCAGGGTTGATAAGGAAATAAAACAACAACAAAAAGTGTTCATATATCGATAAAACAATGCAAGAAAACGAACAGTTTTCATAGGATATTCCTGTTTCTCATACAGTCGCGTTGACCCCGTGACGTCACAGTTCATCTCGCGCCAAATCGGCTTGATTCAAAACTCGTTCAGGTGTGAAATCTGGTTTCCCCTAAATATCTTGAAAACTACTTATGCGTTCGCTGTAAAATTTTCAGGATGATGTTTTTGCACATAGATCTTAATTATATCAAAAATTGACCGGCACTGCAGGTACCCTTTAAGATATCTGAGAAAAAAAAGTTTAAGGGGCCAGTCCCTTATCTCCTTATTGGAGCCGCTGAACCAAATTTTGAAGGTTGAATTTTGTAAAGTACATCATTTTGAGCATCTTTTCCTTTTTGAGATATAAATGGTCATAGTTAATGGATTCTTGACCCCTAAATAATCCTTATTACATAACACATGAATAAATCATTACATTACTTGGATACATAACTGTAAGATAAACATATTTGCTTCTATAACCTTTCATTAAATTTCCCTCAGTAAAGGGCTACAGATGAAAGAATTTAGAGCCCTTTGGTCTCCTAATTTGAAGGGCCACCCCCTTTTTCTTGATATCAAATAAAAGGTCATTTAAATCTCAACACATTTTGTTCAACAACTGTTTAGAAATTCGTTACCGTTCTTGAGATATAAACTCCTTATAGGGGCCGTTTAGCGAAATTTTGAAAAATGCATATTATTTAGTACATCATTCTGAGTATCTTTTATTCTATACTGCATTTCAAAATATTTTTCCTTTCTGAGATATTGGTGATCAAATTTCTGGAATTTTTGCCCCTAAAAACCCCTAATTATGTAACATTTGAATAAATCATTACATTACTGTAAGATAAACATATTTGCTTCTATTACCTTTCATTAAATTTCCCTCAGTAAAGGGCTACAGATGAAAGAATTTAGAGCCCTTTGGTCCCTAATTTGAGGGGCCAGCCCCTTTATCTTGATATCAAATGAAAGGTCTTGTAAATATTAACTTTTTTGGCTTTACATGTGTTAACAAAATATTTTTTCAGAAAAGAGATAAACTAAGAAAACCATGAACAATAAAGACTTTCTTTTAGTCTCAATTTTCGGGACCAGGCGAGCTTTAACACCTTTTGAGCATGACAAATATGAATGCCAAATTGCACATCTACAATCTCTTGTCTACAATCCCTGAAAGTTTGAACTCAATATCTTTTACCATTTAGGAGGAGATCCCTGGACAAGCCGACCCTCTGAAAATTACTAAAACGTCATTTTCTCAAGAACGGAAATGACGTCATCAAAATAAAAAAAATGTTTGTTAAGTTCGGATTAATATCAATGAGATCTAAAAGTTTCATGAAAATCGGTTCAACCATTTCCGAGAAATCGCCTGCACAAATTTTGTAAGGAAAAAAAAATAATAGGGAAAAAGAAACCGAACGAAAACAATAAGGTCTTCCGTTGGAAAACGGAAGACCTTAAATATAACAAAACTATATATTCAGTTTTTTGTCCACATGTGTGGGAGAAAAGAAGAAGATTTTTTAAATTTTAATACATTTTTATTATATGGCCATATTGGCCCTACCCTAGAGCCCGAACCCCTGACACAGGGGCCATGAATTTCACAATTTTAGCGGAGGGCTTCATGTACATTTAGTTTTTAACAAATATTTATGGTAGTAGAGAAGAAGATTTTCTAAGATTTCAATACATTTTTACTATATGGCCATATCAGCCCCACCCCAGAGCCAGAACCCTATACCCAGGGGCCATGAATTTCACAATTTTGGTAGAGGGCTTCATGGACATTATAACTATGCAACCAGTTTTTCCTCACATGTCTGGGAGTAGAGAAGAAGATTTTCGAAAATTTGGCTTCTTTTTGCATAATTGGCCCCACCCGTGGTGCCCCAGGGGTGGTAGAGCCATGAAGTTCACAATTAAGATTCCTCTTCCCATAGAGATGCCTCACATCAAAAATGGTAACAATTGGACTTCAGTTTTTAAGAAAAAGTTAAAAATGTAAAATTGTTTTTTTGTTTTTTTTTATTTATTATTTTTTCAAATGTATACAAACATTTTAATAATATAATTCAAAGCCATTTTTTATTCATCTACTCACACATTCGTGCTCACATCCATCCAGATTTGGCAGTGGTTGCTTGTTTAACAAACGGTTAATATTAATAATAAACAAAGAAGGAACAAAAAATGAAAAATTACTGAATTGTATCAAATATATGTTTCCATACATGCCAGTTGTTGGAAAACTTTTGCATTTGAATTTCTGACATGAAATATATTTTTCAACTTTGTATTTGTTATATAGATAAAATAGCAGCCCTGATAGACTAGGCAGTATATCCTTTTTAAGACAGCAAAATAAATATTGTTTTGTATACAAAATTATAAAGTTTACAACTTTATTGTCTTTTGACAATGGGAGTTCACCCAATAAAATATTGATAACATTGAAACCAATTCGTATAGAAGTATATTGGTAAATATGCATGCTTAGGTTTTTCTCGAAATTGTTGATATTTTTCACAGCTTACAAAAACATGTTGGATTGTCTCAACATCACGTTTACAGAAGGAACAGCAATCAGAAGATACAACATTGATTTTTTTTTCAAATAGTAATTTACAGGAAGAATTCTATGAAGTAATCTGTATTGTAACCATTGAATAGATGAGTCATTGGTTGTTTTAAAACATACATTAAAAGCATCATAAACACAAATTTCTACCCCAAATTGTACCAATTCTGAATTCCACTTTGGTATTGCAGTTGGGGTTATTTTACAGGCAATAATTATTGTCTGTTTGTAGATTGGTTTTGTACATTTATCTTGCAAAAGAAAAGGTTTGTAATATAATGGAATATATGGAGTAAAGGATCTCTTAAATAAACAATTGATATGTACTGGTAGAGAGGATTTTAGATATGTTGATATAGCACTAACTATACTGTTGTATTGCATTGTACAAATAATTTTTTTTGAAAATATACATGTGACAAAAAATGTCCATTATCGTCTAGAAAGTCATTGATGACTTTTAAACCTTTTTTGTACCAACTTTTTATAAACACTGTTTTCATACCAACTATAATATGACTATTATACCAAATAGGCATAAATAAAAAGTTTTCTTCAATATCATTATCATCAAAAGATTCTATAACATAGAGCATTGATTTAAATACATCTTTTCAAAAATTATTATTTTGGGGAATAACACATTTAGTAATAAATGCATCACCAAAATCAAGTAATACGTTAACAAAGTCTTAACCATTAATGGCCTTCAATATGGAAGTCCATGAGCTATGTCCAACAATTAATCTTTTAACCCATGAACATTTTAATGACATAATAAACTTGTTAATATCCAACATTTTTAAACCGCCTTTTTGATATTCTTGAATAACTACTGCACGTTTAATTTTATCACATTTGGCATTCCAAAAAAAATTCAAAAAGGTCTTTTTTCAATGTGGTGATTACCTCTTTAGGAGTAGGTAATGACATAAATAAATGATTGATTTTTGGAATAACTAGAGATTTTTCTACCGTCACACGTCCAATTGGTGTAAGGTTTCTTCTTTTCCATTGTTGAAGCATGCTTTTAATTTTTGGAACTTGTATAGAATAGTTTAAAGCTGCTTGGTCCGATTTTTTAGTTTTTACAGTATCAAATAATTTTCCATACAAACCAATTGTCTAAGAAAGTTATGGACTTTCTCCTATTTACATCAGCAGAATTCGTCTCCTTTCAAAGTTAGAAATATTTAAAGTAAATAAAATAATTTATTTTTGGGCAAACGAAAAAACAAACCAAAATGCATCACGGGAATGTTTAGAAAAGGGAGCCGTTTGGTTTCGTCCCCTGGATGATTGGATTTATTCAACCCGCATGTTATGCATCGATTGTAAACAAAGCAAACTTCAGAAATATTAGCGAATAAATGTACACTTTTTTTAAATTTACCTGAACATTATGATCTTTATTTATAACGATGTCAAAGTCGTAATACAACCAAAGCGGTCTCTACGTTGGGGATGAATTTTAACATGAGACGAAATAATGCAATTCCCATTTTTGTCGCTTGTTTTGTTCACAAATTTTGTACATAATTTTTTTCATAGGAATTTGGCGTGATTGACCGGGAAACTTACTGAAATGTCTATTATTATACACATATATACTTAGCATAACATCGTCTAAAAGCGTACCCAAAATTTTATATAAAATCGGACCAAGCAGCTTTAACTCAGTAACTTTTTCAAGATTGACAGAAAAGTTAATACCAAGTAAACTAAACGTTGTTGAGCCCCAATCTAGTTTCCATCTCGTGTGGTGAAAAACCCGATTTGACAATTTTTTGGAGCCAATCCATATAATATTTGTTTTTAAACTATTTATTTTCAACCCAGAAATGTTCGAATAAAAGTCTAGAGTATCTAAAGATGCAAATAGTGAAGTAGGTGAACCATCCAAAATAAGAAGTGTCATCTGCATATTGACTTATTTTATGTTCTTTACTGCCTATTGTAATACCCTTTATTTTATTGTTTTGTTTAATAAGAATTGAAAGTATTTCAGCACAAAGGAGGAATAAATAGGGTGCAATAGGGTCTCCCTGTCTACAACCTCTCTCAATAGAGAGGTAATTAGATAAAAAGCTACTTTGCAACACTGAAGCATTAAAATTTGTGTTTAATATTTTAACCTACTGGATTATATAATTACCAAAACCAAAAAAGTTCAAAACTTTATAAATAAATGACCAAGAAATAGAATCAAAAGCTTTTTCAAAATCAATTAGGACCAACGGTCCTGGAATTTTTTTATGTTCAGTAAAGTGCATTAAGTCATAGATAAACCTTGTATTTTCTCCAATGAATCTTCCTTTTATGAAACCTGGCTGGGTATCAGAGATAAGAATATCCAAAGTAGATCTTTTTCTATAACTAAGACAACCTGAACTAAGTTTATAGATAACATTTAATAGTGTAATAGGTCGCCAGTTTTTTAAGTATTGTCTGGGTTTATCCCCTTTTGGTAGACATGTAGAAAATACATGTTATTGAGTTCAATATAATTTTTTTAGGTCTACCCAAAAGAACTTCAGTATAATTCAGCAGTATATCCATCACTACCAGGTGACTTATGTTTTTTTAAAACAACAAAAATTTCCTTTGTTTTAGGTCTACCCAAAAGAACTTAAAAAACTCAGCAGTATATCCATCACTACCAGGTGATTTATTATTTTTCATATTTTTTAAAACCACAACAATTTTTTTTTCAGTTATCTCTTTGTCAAGCAACTCCGATAGACTTTTGTCCAACTTTGGAACTTTATAATTTTGAATAATATCTTCAAGATCCAAATCTAAGAGTTCTGAATCTTTCTCTGTATATAAATTTTCGTAAAATTGTTTAACTTCATCACGTATGCATGCCTGGTCATAGATTATACCATTTCCATCAAGTTCTAACTTTTTAATTGTTTTATTTAAATAATTACGGTTTTCTAAATTACAAAAGTATCTAGTGGGTTTCTCTCCTTCTTCTACCCATTTAGCCCTAGACCTAATCATATGTCCTTCCATTTTTTTTACGTAAATTTTCTAATAATAACCTTTTTTCCTCAATTAAGGGTAAATTAATTTCTTCCTCAGATTCCAATTTTTCTATTTCTTCAAGTAAAGACTTTTCTCTCAAGTTTCTTTCCTTTTTCCTATGGGAGGAGTAAGAAATAGTGACACCCATTATTTCCATACGGAGAACTTCTAAAAACAAACTATCGTCTACTTCATCGGTGTCACCTTGTATATGTTGCGTAGAGAAGTTCCGTATGGTTTCTTTCACTGTCTGTACATATTTTTATCAAGAAGTAAACTATTATTGATTTTCCAAAGCCCATGTCCCCTTTTAAAAGAGTTAAATTTTAATTCTACACTAACATTGGAATGGTCTGATCTATAACCAGGTTTAATTATGTATGACTCTACAGAGTTGGACAAACTTTCAGATATTAAAATATAATCTAAACACCCTTGTTTTAAGGGATTTTCTTACGCCAAGTATATACCTTTTTGTCAGGATTCAAAGTCCGGAAGTAGTCTAATAGGTATAAATCATCCATCATTTCAAGTAATTTTTCTCTTGCCTTGGGGTTATTTATTGTTGTATTATAGTAATTTTTTGTATTAATAACAGGATTTAAGGTAAGATTAAAATCTCCAACTAGTATAAAAAATTCATTATCCAGTTCTAAGAAAATCTCACGAACATACTCATAAAACTCAGGACTATCTGTGTGTGGACCATACACAATGATATATGTTAATCAAAGTAACCATATTTCCCTCAATTGTTAAATCCAATGCTATTAAATTCCCTGCTTTATCCATTCTTTCTTGATGATCTTTAAATTCGAAGTTATTAGGCCTACCACCTAGAGGTAAAGGTGTTCGAGACACCGATGCACCAGTTTAACAGGGTGTTTTTTTCTGATTATTAAAAAATGTAGAGACACCTCTTGCATTTGATTTGTAAGAGTTGAAGTAACATTTATAACCCCACATGGCTTCTACACATTGCTCAAATTCGGGAATAAAGTGTGTATCTTGAAAACATATGATAGAGTAACCCTTGGTTTTATAAAAATGTAAGACATCTTGGCGTTTTGATAAAGTGGCCAACCCCTGACAATATTAACTGTGGCAATCTTTATAGAATCAACCATTTTCAAAAGGAGAGTGATAAACAAATGTCATGTCAAAATGATCAAAAAGGAAAAATTGTAAGCAACCACTTCCCACTACCATATGCATCCAGATATATTGGAGTTTAATTGAAAAAGACAATGAAAAGCACTCTCGCACCCTGACTCTCACCTTCCATACCAACTGTAAATAAACAAACATCTATGGTTTTCCGCTCCCGATCTCACAACATGTTCTTGCGACTCCGCATACTCACACATAAGAAAAGTTAGCGCCGTTGCTTTAGTTTCTCGGTTATGTCATCCAGGATGTCGAATTTATGTCTATGTCTAATGTAAAATTGTTAACGCACGACGACAGACAAAAACGGATAGCAATAGGTCACCTGAGTTTACTCAGGCGACCCAAAAAAT